>PYHW01010409.1:9462012-9476249 GCA_013186435.1 Turdus rufiventris | reverse complement strand
CAAAACTGCTCATATCTCTGGATATATGACTTCTGATGAACATTCAGTTCACAAAGCCAGTATTTTCAATTCAGCTGATTCAGCATCCTTGCATCATACACTGAGCCCCATTTCACTTCAGAAAGTCATGAAGTCTGTCCAGACTCCTGAGGTGAGGCCATCACTGCAAGCAGCTCCAAGCACAGGAGTCTGAGCTGGATCCAGAAGTTCAAGTTCTTCCTTCAGCTCCACAGCCTTCTTGTTTTGTTGGGCTTTGCACAAGCAGTTACCAAGGCCTAATCTGTTCTTCCCAGCTCTGTGCTCCATCTGCTCTAAGTGTGCCAGCCTGACTGAAATCTGCACCTGCATGTTTTGGGATCCTTTTGCCTTCAATAAATGATGTTCTAACCTGCAACCTTCTACCAAAAAAAACCCCTCAAAAAAGTAGTAAAATACAAAAAGCCACTAAATCATTTTCTAAGTGCCAATAAAGCATACCTAGGATTTTTAGATGAACAGCTGTATTAGTTTGTCACCCCCAGCCACATACAGAAAAACAGGAAAGCACAGCTAAATGTCTACAACACTATTAACATGCAGGAGCCAAATCATGAGCAACTTCAAAGACAACACAGTGAATGAGGTTACATCTATATTTTTAGGAACAGCACATCAACCAATAAGCATGAAATTGTTATGTATTTGCACAAGCCTGTTGAAAATGCTTTGACTAGTCAACCCCCAATTATTATAGACACTTCCATGAAACTGGGCATAGAGAAAAAATATGCACCAAATAATAACATAGAAAACTACAATTACATACAAACCTACAGCAAGGCATTATAAATAAACCATTAAACAAATGCTCACAGTAAAGCTCACAGTACAGCTTTTGAAGCAGCTAATCATGGTCTGTAGTAACTTCTACCAAAATAGCTCACATGCAAACTGAAAGGTGTCAGGAAAAGAGTTGTGCCCTCTCTGAAGCTGCCATACTGCACTGATTATATTAACATTCAGAAAATTGCATTGCAAAGAAATTGATGTTGTCCAACTCTACAGATGCAGCTAGATAATGAGCAGCATTTCTGAACCTCAGTGAAACCTACCTTTGCCATCTTCAGAACATGTTACAGCTGTTAAGTCTTGCCTAGCAATAGACATTGGCAATACTTTTCTGGCAGAAATGTTTTCAGTATTAGTGGCAGCAGAGACTGTGGCACTTGCGGTTGACACATTGGACGCGCTTTTGCTCATGGCTCTGTCAAAGTCCACCTCATCCTCATCCGTGTCAGAATCATCTGCATGGAGAGGATTAGTAAAACACAGGGGTGCTCGAACAGAAAGAGGAGTATGATCAACAGTATCACTGGAAGGATGTTCAGCTGGGGTGTTTGATACTAGAGAGAGAGTTTTAACACCGTGACACAAGGAGTCTGAAGACAGCTCTTCAGACACGGACGTACGCAGTGCATTTTCAGGCCCATGTAGCGACCATGTGGCGTGTCCCTTTTCTGTCAGAGGCAGACGATCTGGTCTGGATGGGGTGTCAGACACCTGCTGACTCTGCAGACCTTCTGGTGAAGATATTAAGGCTGTGTTAGACTGTGGCACGCTGTACTCCATACATGAATTTTGAGAAGCATCTACAAATGAATCCCCTGAAATCTGTTCCTGTGGCTTAAAGCTCTTATCAGCTAAACAGGACGACACAGGCTTCATTTTAATTGCATGTCCCCTGTTCAACAGGGAGTTCCCATCAAAGCTTCGTGGCCCCTCCTGAAGAGGCACCTTCTTGATCTCAAAACTTAAGTTGCGCTCCAGCCTCTTCTCTGTGTGTTCACTGGGTTCGTTCTTCCCTGAATGTTCTGTCGACTTATTATAATTCTCGTTGAGGTCTGTTGAATGCTCTGATGAAACCATGTGCAAAACTGGCTTTGGATGGTATCTGTCATTGTCCTGCCACACTGTAGTGACTGTTGGATAAGCTGACGGGGGAGATGGTGTTAGGATTGGTGGTACTGGCTGAGGCTCTGGAGGCTGCAAGATTTCTTCTTTAGCATCTCCTTCTACAAGGCAACTGCAAAACAACCAAGACACAATTGTCTAAGTTTTATGGATTTTTACAAGATCTTAGATATCCATCTCCCACTGCTGTAGTTAAGGCTGTAATACCAATATCAAACTTCACACAGAGCTTCCATTGCACATGGACAACAGTTACAGAATATGACTAGTGGGGTAGGTAAGAATTAAGTCAACACACCCAAAATGTCTTTCAGAATATCACAAAGACATTCTTCAGGCCACAACTAATCCTCACTAATAGTTCAAAGATTGCTCACATCCTTTCCCAGAAGCATTTTGCAAAGACATTGCAAGACAGGCCCTCTTGTGGCAGCATTTCACTGTTTTTTTTCCTTAAGTGGCTGGGAGAAACTTGACATATGGAATTGAAATTCCAAGAAAGTCAAGAAAGATTTCTTTTAAAAAATCCTTATAGCCCACTTAACAAAATGTCTTCCTTCCATTTTATTTTCCTGTACATACCCAAGGGGATTTTATTTTTATGTTTGTGTATTTAATAGTCTCCGCTCAGTCGCAAACCAAATTTAGCTGACATGAAGTACATACAACATAAAAAATACTCCCAGTAGAATTTATGATCCAAATTACAGTGCATATTAATGAGATCACAGCACTTAGAACTGCAGTTCATCTCAAGCTACTTAAAAGGAGAAGTTCTTCAAGCATATGGTCAGATTGGATGCAGAGTAGTTGACTATAAGCATTTAGCATAACTGATGAAAGCATTTTTATAATTTCCATTCCTTTAAAAATCCAGCAGGACCTGAGAACACCATCAGGTTCAACAAAGCCAAGTGCAAGGTGCTATGCCTGGCTTGGGGCAGCCCCCAGCATCCATACAGACTGGGGGATGAACAGACCAAGAGCAGCCCTGCAGAGAAGGACCTGGGGGTGCTGATGGAGGAGAGGCTGGACATGACCCAGCAGTGTGCAGAAACCAGCTCACAGTCCAAAAAACAAGCATGTGTCCTGGGTTGCATGCAAAGGAGCTTGGCCAGCACATGGAAGGAGGGAATTCTACTCTGCCCTCATGACACCACCATAAGAAAAGCCACACAACTGCACAAGAACTCTGTCTACAAGAGAAAGGCCTTTGACAGGCTCTCATGATTTGTCTGCATGCCACATAATGAGCAAAATCAAAGTATTACTTTGGCTCCCCTACTTTCAAAACCATGCCTAAGAAGGACTTGGCAAATGCAAATTCTTGAGATTATCATGACATATAGGAAAAAAAAAAGCCGAAACAAAAAAAAGCCCAAGGACTGTGTCACAATTGAATCTTGTAGAGAACTAAAAGCATACCTGACTTGGGACAGGCTACAGCATGTATGTCATCCTTGTGCCTTTGTTAGCACCAAACTACAGCAGCTTGGGTTGCAGAACTAAAATCTTTTTACAATGGATTCCATACTAAAGAGAACCATTTGGATTCTCAGTCTGAAAATCCTAACCCCCTCAAGTACTTCAAGCTTCCCAGCTTCCACATTATCTTTGACAAGTTCCTGTATCTTTGTATCTGGAAAACCCCAGATCCCATTGAAGTTCTGGGTGATCTCTTCCATTCCTTGCCTGACTCCTGTCACAAAGAGTTGGGCCTCAAATTCCTTCTCTTCCTCACCTGCACTTGTCTATTGTTGTTTTTCTTTACATTAAAGCAGGAGAAGTACAAAGCCTATCAAAGTAATTTAACAGAAGTAATTTGGGAACTCTTGCCTCTAGATGTTGTTGAAAAATGAATAAGCTTGAGAACAAGATATTTGCCTGAATTAGTAAAGATAAGATGGGGCCAGCATAAGTCTTGCTCCAATTTAATACACACTAAGGACAAAAGAATTCCCTACTCTGTTCCAAATGGGGAGGGACACAGTGAGTGCACTTGCACAAATGTTTACATGTCCCCTTTTACCAGCAGTGATAGTCATCAGTAATCTCCACTAAATCCTCCTATTGAAAATCATGTTTTTCCCTTATTGACCTCATTTTCCTGACCTAGAGTAATTTGCAATCAGCAAAACTGATTTTCTTATCTGGTACAGACCTAACATTAAGCATTACAATTAGCTAAAGGAGCAAATTAGCATTAAACTAACTATACCAAGGTTATAGGACCACAATACCAGTCAAAATTCATTATGTTCTTCACCAATTACTGTTGAATAAAATCACTCTACACTTGAATCCACTGGTAAACAGAGCCTCACGTGTGTTCAAACAGTTCCTTTAGATGTATCCCTAGAACTGATACAAGAAATACTGCATAAATCAGCAGCCCAAAGGTTGAGTAAACAACTTCCTCCTACACATCTCAACAGAACTACTACAATGTTCCCCATTACATTTGAAGTTAAATGCCACTCCTTCATTCTTAAATGAGAGCTTACAGTGAAGAAATGAGAAATTATTTGCCACAATCATTCTTTGCCTTATTAATATTGAAGGATATCTATCCTCAGCAAATGAGATGTCCAAATAGCACACTAACTTTTTTTTTTCCTCTGTAAATTGGAAATAGATCCCAATAGGTTAATTTCTTCCATTTTGCTGGTATTTTTAATATTTCTATTTCACATGTTCTGCATTGCAAATAATGTTTGTTTGTTTTTACACAGCAGAAATATTAGGATAGGAACACATTCAGAAGATCCCTGTTTGGCAGTAGTTTTATCTAGAAGTCTTGTGAATCTCTGCATTTTAGGTTGCTGCATAATGCTGTCTTTGGGCATGGCCTTCAACAGCTATGCTCCAGAGACACTTCTAGAAAATTACCTGAAAATGAACTACTAATACTGTTAAAAACAACAAGAGACAGTAAGACCAGATTGATTTAAAATACCAGGAAACTTACAGAAAGCTCATGAAAGAGGATATTGAGACAGAAAAGAGACAGTGAACCAAAGAAAGCCAGGCCATTCAAGTAAGAGAAGTAGGCTTCCATGTATTACACCTTCAAATAAACACATATGGCTGCAAAATCTCACTGTGTGATAAAGAAACAGAAACTTTGTCATGACTCAGCCTGCAAGTACCTCTTCAGATAGAACTGCTCCTGATTATCTTGGAATGCCACTACCTCGGCACTTCCTCACTTACAGCTGGATATGGAATTTCCCTGGGTGATCGAAGCAACTTTTTTATACACTCCTATTCCACACAGCCTGGGCAACTGATACAGTGCAATAACAACTTTTAAAAGTTATTTGTCATAGTAACAATTACACACAATTTGTCAAAAGCACTAGCTTTAAAAAAAAAAAAAAAAAAAAAAAAAAAGCCTTTTCACAGCTTTCAACCAAAAAATGTATACACGAAAAAAGACATTTATTGCTTTTTCTGCAGTACAGTATACATTTTTAAA
The DNA here is from genome assembly GCA_013186435.1 of Turdus rufiventris. Taxonomy (NCBI): domain Eukaryota; kingdom Metazoa; phylum Chordata; class Aves; order Passeriformes; family Turdidae; genus Turdus; species Turdus rufiventris. Next base: position 9,470,821 of record PYHW01010409.1, on the reverse strand, counting down.
ATGTTTTAAAATCTAATCCATTCTATCCCTAAAGGAAAAGAACTATATTACTAAAACTGCACACAATGGGTTCAGATTTAAATAAGACTTGGCCAGTGTTCAAAAGAAAAAAAGCCTTAAGTAATCCATGGTTATTCTATGCAGCATACTGTAGGGTGTTTCAAATAGAAGAGAGTGATGCCAAGGTCATGGAATGCAGCTGCTATGAACAACCAAAAATAGATATCAAGCTCTACATCCTCCCTCAATTAAAACAGGGAAATTAAACTCAACATAAGCAGGCTGAAGCTAGACAGCCACATTATTCTACTTTAGCATTAAATCACTTCCATCCACATGAAAGAAAAGCTGCACTATAGTGAGTGAAGCTGTTGCAAATGCACTACAAATCATTTATATAAAAGTACAATGAATTAATAAAAATAACCAGCTGGTGAATTTGTCTCTTTACTTATGGAGGCTTTTTGGGGTTTTTTGTGGCATACAAATTAGAGACAGTTAAGAAGGAATACCCACCCATGAGTTTTATCTTAGCTTTGCAGGAGATAGAAAGAGATGGTTTGCAGGGCTTGAAATGAAACAGTAACACATAACCTTGGAAATGTATTTGCTATCATTAGACTGAAGTCCAAATAGAATCTGATGAGAAGTTAAACTGCTGCAGTATTTCACTTTTTTCCTTCAGACAGCAGCACATAGCTCTTCATTACACTGCATACAAAAAGTTGGTAAAGCATCTCTGCTTTTTATGAGTTTATGTCTAAATTTATGCTTTGATTTCGAACTGATTTGAACTTGAAAAAAAAAAAAAACCTTTCGGTAACCAAGCCTGACTAAAATAAACCATCTCTTTTCCCAAATACTTTAGAATCAACTAAGCACACAAATATTTCAAGAACTAATACCTAAAGGTATTGAGGTGCTCCCTCTGAATTCTGATGCATCAGCCATGTAAAATCAAGTACAGTCCTAAACTGTTAACTTGAAACTTCTGTTTTTGCAGTCTTAAATCTAATAAAGTTAAACTTTACTTATGCCCTCTTCCTACCTTAACCTGAAAATAATTAAAACATGTCTAACTAAGGCTTTCCACCCCAAGTCCTCTAAAGAAAGGTGCCTTTCACAAGAAGTGATCAACTGCCAAGCCAAGCAATTTCTAGGATAAGGTGCTGATGCATGCACTAATGAGTTGTTCTTGTTTACCTCTGTAATAATCAAGGAGTAATATTAGAATTTTTTTTGTTGACATCAAATGGAGAGAGACATTAAGCTAAATAACTACACTGACATATTGTACAGCAAGTTTAATTACATAAAAGCATTACAAGGTGAGAAAAGATTGGAAGGCAGTACAACTCCAAAACCGCTGCAAAATAACCACAGCCAGATGCTTCATGCGACCTAAATAAATAAAAACACCCATTTAATACCAATATAATGGCAATATCCTAAAGATATCTCCCAAGAAGACATAACAGCAGCCTAGAAAGCATCACTCCTTCCCCAATACTTGCCCAGGCCAAAGCAAGTACTAAAAGGATTAACTATACCTCTCTGAGTAAGCTTCCTACCCTTGCATGGTAAAAGTCTGCAGTGACATCTCATCCTTTGCACAAAAAGGAGAGTTTACATGATATTAGCTGCACTTTCAGAAGAAGAGATCTTAACGTCTAAAGAAGATACAGAGATGACTTCATTATCTTAAAAACAGATTAAGAGAGAGTGAGCAAGCCATCTTCACAGAAAAATTCTGCATGTCCTGAGTGGTTAGCCAGCAGAAAGGGCTGCAGAGGAGATGTCACCATCTCATCCAGCAGCCTTGGGGCTGTCAGAAAACAACTAACAGGTATCATAGACTTTCCTGCCTAAGAACACAGGGTTTAGTCCAGTAACAATACAGAAAACAAGCATCCTGAGACCAAGAAAAAAAAATCCCAACTTTTCTTCTGCTCACTCAGGATCATCTCAGGAAAGTTCACCCGAAACCAAGCTGGCCCAAAGTACTGTGCACTATCAGTCTCTATAGCCCCTTTTTGCTTTAGAAAACAAAGTAAATGTTAAACCTTCCCTTAAAAAAATGCAACTTGCTTTGCTAAATACACATTATAAAGCCATTTACATAGATTATAAAGAATGTAAAAGCCTTATTTCTTTAGCTTTAGCAACTTACATGTAACTTCTAGAGAGATAGTGCATGCAAAACTCAAGTACACATTTGGCTGGCAACCTAAAAACGTTTCATTGTGAATATGGGCATTAAATTAGAATGTTCCACTGATTCTGCTCTCCTGTCCTCCCCAGGAAAAGGATGTTAATCTATGCCAAAACATCCACAAACCTTGCTCTATGTCCTTACTGAATCAGTCTGCAGATTTGTAAAATTACCTCTCAAATCAAGAAAAAAACCACGCTCATTAGTGGGTATTTTGAGCAGATGTGACTAATAGCAAATGAAGTTTTTCCTCAGAAGCATCTTCCAAGAGGAGTTTAATTAATTGTTTTTCAAAAATAATCCCCATTTCAGAAACACAACAGCTTTGCTAAAAGCTTCCATTTATTCACCTCTAGGAAACCAATCTGCCTGCCACTGCTGGCAGATGGGAAAGTATGATTTTATGGAAACAGGCCCAAAAAAACCCCAGGCTTTAAGGAGAGATTAAAAGATTTTAACTTAATGCAGCAAGTAAAGAACAATGCAGTGCAGATAAGACAGATGTATGCTTAAGCATGAATTTTACATATGTTTACATGAATTTGTAAAAATGATAAAAACTAAGGTACACCTAAGATTATTTCAAGGAACACTTGGAAACAGTAAAGAAATAATCTATTGGATAGAAACCATATTTTTAAGGTCAGTGATTAAGTTCCAAGAGCTTTGGAACTCATCATGAACACAGGTTAACTGACTCCTCTGTCTTCATCTTAATCTACATAACTGAATACAATGATATCACCATCAAATCTGAATAAGGTAACAAATATACTGCCTACGTTGCATCAATCATGTCATTTCTTTGTAAAAAGCCCCAACTTACTTCCATCTCTTTCTTTATTTTAAAGGAATTATACTTCACCTACGCCTAAATGTTATGCAAGAATATCAACTGGCTGGTGGTTTCTTATGTCATTTGACAACCCAAGTGCTCACCTTATGTCTATTTAACTACAGGCAATGTGACACAGGCAAGATCACCCACCAAAGGCTGCTATAGGCTCTCTACAAACCAGCTGGGGGACTTGGACACCCAGTTCAGGAGAGTTGCTTCTTTAGCTCTCAACACTTGGGCTGGGTGCCCATTTTACACTGATGAGTATGTTGGTTCAGATTTACTTTTTGCTTCTGTAAAGCTATGTCTAGGCATTTTAAGAACTAGAGGAGATTTTCCTCTGCTGAACGAAAGGACTGGTGAGAGCAATTCTCAATAATAACAGCATCTGGTTGCCTTACTCTAGTCGAAAGCAGTACTTGTACGAGATTTCTCTGGAATAAATGGGTATGTTTCATTATGGCTTTGTCTCCAAAAATGAGGGTTCAGTCATTATTTGAGGCTATTTTAAGTTTGTTTTGCTACTATCACCTAGCAGAATTAAAGCACAAGTAGATCTAACATCAGACTAGTAAAGGTATCTACTCACAGATAATCATTGCAAGGTCGGTACATTGAAACACAAGACTTCACAAAGATATTGTAGCTTATATTGAGAGTCAATTACAAGACTTCTATCTGTATTGTGTATATTCCTATTTATAAACCAAACATATTCATCTTAAGTCCTTACAGTATCAGTAGCTTTATTCTACTTTTTATTCATCTTTCAGCTTAAAATAGTAGAGGAATACAGTTAACTACCTGCGGGTCCGTGGAGGCTTTGGTGGAGGAGAATCCTGTTTCTCAGCATCTGAAGAACTGACAGCATTTTCTGTATTATTTTTATCCTGATTAAAAGAAAAAAAAGGGTATTTTTACTCAAGGCTGTAAAGCTAATACACACAAGTATTTCAACTGTGAGGTCCAAAGATCTGTAAGGACATTTGGCTTTAATATATAACAAAACAACCTACTTTTGGCTATCATATAGAGATCACCTTGAAAACTCTATTCTAAATGCAGAAAGTTATTTTTTATCTTGTGTATCCAACTTCAGATTTTTCTGACTGAAGATTTTGGTCCACTTGCCATTGAACAGTCCACTAGAGGAAATACTCAAAAGCTGATCTTTCTTTAGTAGTGAGCAAGCTTTCTTACACCTTCCCAATTATTCATGTTAAATAATTAAATTAATAATTGGAAAATAAAGCATTTATTTTTCATTCAGCCTAATCGTTTCCACTTCAACAATCACTCCAATGAAGATAAGAATAATTTACAGTGTTGAAAGAAAATGAGAAAGATCTTACCCAGTTGTCTCCTAATGCATTGATCTAAAACACTTTCGAACAACAAAGTTTAATGTACTCAGCAAAGCATGAAGACTTTAATTTCCCTTTTGGACCATAAATATAAAAGGCATATTTTATATATGCATGTATTTATAAATCCATACACACCCATATATAAGCCCCACAGAGCCAATTTCACTCTCATTTCTCCACTCCACCCCTGGAGGGGAAAGAGGAACAGCAGGAAAACTCATGGGTCAAGACAAAATTGTTTAGCAGGCAAAGGAGAAGTGGGAAAAGATAAAAAGAAATCAAACAAGCAATGCAAAAGCAATCACTCAACCTTCCACAGGTGCGTCTTTGCCAGTTCCTGACTGTGCAATCATTGTTCAGCAATAGCTGCAGCATTAGCTACAAACAACCATCAGCACTGTTTTCACCCCAGACCTCAAACACAGCACCCCAAGAGTGGCTATGAACACTAACTACAACCCAGCTACGAAGCAAAAATAAGGAAAAAACCATATATGATTAAAAATCATAAAACAACATGCAAGTCTAAAGCTGACATACCATTTCCAAACGTGCCAAAGACCCAACAAACCAAGGAGGACCTTAGTGTTCTCTTAACTTTAATGCTTATTTTACCTAAAGCCTTTTCTTGAAGGAATTCTCTTTTCAAAAGCAATCGTAAAAAAGAACAACAAATATCCCAAATCGGCGTAATACATTTCAAAGCACAATACCACTCAGGCAATACCACACAATACCATTCAGACAATAGGGTCTGCTGTCTGCCAGTCTACCTGCTGAGACTGGTGATAGAGACTGACCTTCTTCAGTCTTACAGAACAAAAGGGAACTCCCTGTTAAATTTCTACTTCAGATTTAATAGCTGCATTTGAATTCCGTGAGCAATTTTTGCTCTGGAAGACAAACTACAAGTTGCCTCAAAATTGAACTAACTTCACTTAAATTTAGATGAATTAGTTATATGTTTATAATTTCCATTACTTGTCTTAAAAATAACTATACCACTGCTGACTACTGTGACTACTCTATTACCAAATTGTATTCCTCACTGTAATAAATGGAGCTTTACCTGTGAAGAAAAAAATTAACTATTTTGATCTTACTGTTTTTCCCTAGCTGCCCCCATTAACTTGCTGTCAAATATAGTATTGCACAAGTACTCCAGCAGAAATACCCTATTGTTCCTTAATGAATGGATCGTGTTAGCCCTTTCAGGGAAATTGCACAGGGAGTTCATTGTCCTGTTGACCACTAGCTGTAGCTATCAGGGGTTTTTTGGAGTAAGATTCAATTAGCAGATAAAAGCCACTCACATTTAAATGAACACAACTCCCACAACAGTCAATCAAAGTTGTTTGGTTTTCATGGAATCACTGAACAGTTTGTGCAAGAAGGGACTTTCAAAAGCCATTTAATCCTGCAATGAGCAGGAACATCTTAAGATCAAGTTGCTCAGAGACCTGTCCCAGCTGGCCTTGGCTGTAGTCAGGAATGCCAGGATGGGACATCTACAGCCTCTCTGGGCAACCTGTTCCAGTGTTTCACCACCCCCATCATAAAACATTCATTCTTTCCATCTAGACTGAATTTATTGTCTTTGAATTCAAAACCATTACACTTTGTCCTACTGCAACAGGCCCTGCTAAAAAGTCTGTCCCCATCTTTCTTTTAAGTCCCCTTGCAGTACTGCAAGGTCACAATAAGGACTCCCTGGAGGCTTCTTTTCTCCAGGCTGAATCACCACAATTCTCTCAGTCTGTCTTCTTAGGAGACCTGTTCATCCCTGTGTTCATCTTTGTGTACCTCTGGACTCTGGACTCACAGGCATGGAGTAGAGGGGAAGAATCATCTTTCACCTGCTGCCCATGCTGCTTTGGATGCAACTAATGACTGGGGAAAAATATGAATGTAGGTTGTTTTGGATTTTTTTTTTTTTTTAGTTAGTACAATTACAGTGGTTTGCATCCAGGTTTGAGGTCCCCAGTATTGGAAACATTACCATGTGGCATGAACATCCAACCCCTCTACCAGTTCCTCTCAAAAAAGTAAGAAAGCAATTTCTTACTTTTTGACATGAAGCAATGAGCAACCATACAGGTCACTTTGCCTTTAACAAATATGGGCATTAATTTTATTGCCTCATTCAGGCAGGGGAACATGCTGAAGCTTGGTGCCAAAGATGCTGAGGCTCCCAGAATTCAACGATAAACTCCATTTCCTGCTCAATGGTTGTGTCATGTTCCTCCCCACTTCCCCCAGTTGTGCAATGCAAACTCTGAATCTCTCCCTTATGTATTTGCTACTATGCATAGCACTAAAGGCTCCCCTTTCTCATAAGTACTAACAAAGCTAAAATGAATGCATCCTAAACAACTGCATCCTGAGAACAGAGCAGGCTGCTGGCCTTGCTTCAGCACATCCCAGTTTCACAGGCAGAAACATGCTAGGAAGAGTGAGACTCCACAAGAGTTCCTCCCCCTCACCACCAAATTCTCCATCCTACAACAGATCACAGAAGTCTCCCAGTTCAGCTCCACTAGCACAGAAGTTTTCAGGAACACATTTCTTATTCATGCATTCTGTTTTCTAAAGGGTATTGGCAAGGGAAAGGGTGTGCCTGTTGGCTCTAGACTTACTTGTCCAGAAAACAAACCAGCAGCTGCATCCCTGTCCTTCTATGTTTGTAAAGTGAAGTGTTTGTGAACAGAATGTTTCCTGAGATATGCTTTTCTCACAGGCAGAAGAAAAAGCCTATTAAAGAAGTTAGCATATGTCAAAGCTTTTTAAAACTCCACGTATGCAGTGAGAAGCTGCTTCTAGTTGAGACAGGCAGAAGTAGCTGAAAAGGCACTGCCATTTTTGCTACTGGTAACAGAATATATGCATAAGCCTTACAAAAATATATATAACTTCAAATATCCAAGGCACGTACACAACCACCGAGTTTACAAAAACAATTCATTGAAAAAACAATTTAAGCCCCCAAACAAACAAAACCCAACAAGAAAGCTTGCATATACAAAATGGTACTTTTAAATTTAACACCAGTGGTTACCCCAATTTTGTACACAGGGAAGGCCTTCAGGCAGAGAGGTGTTCAAAAGTTTCACTTGTGCATCAGGTTAAACTCCAGATCAATTCACTGTTTTAGTTACATTGAATGAGGATCAAGAATTATTGCAGCAATTACTGTCACCAAAAACAAAGAGGTACCTTGCTATTTTCCTTAATTAGCTCAATGGATTTCTGTGAAGTCTTTGTTTACTTTTAGAGAACTCATTCCCTGTTACTTGTTCTCAGTTCTGTGCTATAAGAAATAGGGAATAACCAGTATTTGGGGTATTTATCACCCTTAAGGGACACCAGCTCACAGATTTCCCTGTCATATATCAAACTAACTGAATAGGCAAACACACAAAAACTAGCATGGAGCAGAAACAAGGAAGCTGAGCTCTGAAAGTGAATTTAGGGTATCTCATTGGGATGACTGCATCTGTTGAGAAGAGCAGATGGTGGTATTAAGAAAAAACCTTCCACAGCCTTCCTAAGCACAGCTTATTGACATCAGTCAACACTCTCTTGCTTCTCTAGACAGATGTTGCATTCTCAGGCAGAGCACAATTTTTAAAAGTATCAGCTTAGACAAACAGGACAACATGGGGGTCATCATACAGAATAATGTTTTAAAAATGGATTAACAAATGTGCAATTCACTAAGTGCTCAGTGTAGCACCCTGCTTTCTCACAGAAGACAACTTATCCTACTGTGGCAGCCTTCTCACTGCAACATGGGTAAACAAAACAACAGGATCTTTCCCCAGCCTTTGTGTTTATATGCATCAAATGCTCAACAGTTCAAGAGCTCCCCTTGGAGTTGCTCCCCTGAGGGAGTAGCTACTGAGATCAAGTGAAACTGCTCATAGTTAGGAATTTCTAGGTATTCTGTTAAATTGCACATATATAGACATGTGCATACCTACCTGAAGACAAATGACAATACCATAAACTCAAATACTTGGTGTAGATTGTCCCTAGTCTACTAAAATGCACAGTAACTTATGTTCCTGTAGTAATGCAGAGAAACAAGGAATACTCATGGTAGATGCAGTCAGTGTCTGAATTCAGCTTGCTAAGGTAACCCAAACTGTGCTGTCACCTCCCAAGGGGAATCTTTCCTCCACCTGCTTCCTCCACTGGCTCAATCACCAAAGACTTCAAGCAAATAGAGGATCATAGTCTTAGACTGAGATTTCACACACACTGCCTACAATTCAAAACCTTTTCCCCAGGAATTGCAATGTATCATTTTCTTTTGGAACTCACAGTGGAAATATTTAATGTCATTCAGAAGCTTTCTGTACTGGTAAAATACTGGCAAATTTACTGCAAAGG
>PYHW01010409.1:9435205-9461962 GCA_013186435.1 Turdus rufiventris | reverse complement strand
ATCAGTAGATAAAAAAGAGAAATACTTCAGATTGAAATGATACACTCAAGTGACTCAGATTAAATAAAACATTCCAACAGAGGCAACAAGATAAATGTCTCTGAAGAAATACATGATTTTTTAGAATGCTGTGATGACAAAAAATATCCTTCCAAGCTGCCAAACAGCAAAGGGAACATGAACAGCACAGTCTTTTCACTTACCGTTTCTACACCATTAATATTTCAAATAAAAACATTCTCCTTATAGCAGCTGGTTCCTCCATGACTTCTTAAAGTACAGTCAACCACAGCAACAGAACTCTGCCACTTTCACAGCATGAAATGCAAGAGACACTGGAGAGCACTAGCGCTGCCAGACTTCGGAAGAAGTGTTTATTAACACAAGCTTCTACTCATGAGGAAGGGCAAAACAAGGACTTGCAGTACTGTAACATACTTGGTACTGTCAAGAGAAAAAATCCAACCAGAAACATTTCTGAATAGAGAGTGAGCTTGGTTGTTTGTCTTTTAACCAGTTTTATTTTTCTGACTTCCAAACAGAACATCAAACTTGATGAAATTCCATATGATTCAGACTTTCCAAGACAGCTACAGCTCACTTCAGTTCATGAAGAACCCTCTCAAATAACTCATAAAATAATTTACTGATACAAATCTGATACCTTATCAGATGACCAAGACTAATGATCTCCTATTTCAAACCTTCCAAACCCAACACCAAATGTAATATTTTCACAGCAGTTCTAAAAAAGCCAATGATGGTGAGAAGCTTGACTTGAAATACATGACAATATAATCAAGAATTTCAGTGGGAAGGGCTTCAGTCCAAGATTCTATTCCAATTTAATTGTTTGGTAACTTGAAAGTACTACTAAGCGGGGGTGGGGAATAGCTCTGATTATCAGATTTAGCATCTGAATTCTTTTCTTATCACCAAAAAAATGGCTCCTAAGCACCAATTCTTCACCCTGAAATCTGGCTGCTGTGGGATGGTGTTGAAACTACTGGCATCTGAGGAGAGCTTTCCTTATTTCACTTCATTTAAACACTTAGTGTTATGTTAAACATTTATTGCTCTACACATTCACAATAGGTATAATGATATGGTAAGAATATACATTTACTACATTAAAGCACATCCTGTAATTTCTACATGGTCTCAAATCTATCAAATTCTAATGGAAATTCTAACCCTATCATAAGTTTATTTTCAAACACTGCATGCCTCGCTGCTGACTTTTTACAGTATTGTTTCCAGCAGGGCAAAGCTGGCGAGTTCACAGGAACACAGGTTCGGGATTGTGTCTGAGCTACTTCCCCATGAATGCTGCCCCTCGCTGCCCATCAGATTAACCTTTTACTGGGATGTTACTGACCAGCTCTGCTCACAGAGCCTCTGGAACTGAACCCACTTCAAACACTGCCTGAAGTGACAACAGCAACAGGAAAGCAAAAGCATGAAACCAACCCTACAGAGCACTCCAGAATATTCAAAATAGAATAAGTGACACATTTCCTCTTCAGACCAGTAGCATCTCCTACTTAACAAATAGTAATATATCCAAAGCAGGCACATGAATTTTATTTGGAATTGTTTTCACTGGATATAATTAAAACCTTTCACATATTGAAGATTTCATAGCTGGTGTAGCATCTGCTGTAGCATCTTCATCATGAAGAAGACTTAGAATATGCCACTATTTAAAAAAGTTACTTGAAAACTGCCTGCCTTGGAATTAGTTTTTTAACCAAGATACATCCCAGAATGCTTGTTTGGTTTTTGAAAGAAAGGAAACTAGAAAATTTCTGGGGAAAATCAGACATTATATACAACAGATGCTACATAGCACTCCTGGACGTAAAAAAGGAGCTTTGTCAGAATATCAGTGATGTCTCAAGTGTGCTTTAAAGTTTTGAGAATCAGGTAAAATTACAAGAAAATATTTAACTGGATATGTGAGGTTTCCTTTATAAATCCAGAACAGAAGCTAAGCTTATACCAGTTAATTCCTTGAAAGAAAATTTTATAACAAATGGAGAGTAGCAAATCTAAGTACCAAACTTTTAGATATGGAAATTCTTCACTTATGAGACTTTTCCTCTCCACCTTTCTGCAGAATTTTTCAAGTAACAGTAGGAAGAAGCATCATTTCCCAACACAAAAAAGGCTATGCCTAGTCAGACAAAGATTTACTTTGCCCTGCTTCCAGCAGTGACCAAAAGGGAACTTCCAGGGAAAAATAAGATCAGAGCAAACACACAGGCATCCTTCCCTAAAATGTTTTCCAACAGATTGCAACTCTGGAATTTCATAGGCCAGAGGTTAGTGAAACTCATGGAAGAAGATTCCAAGATGCTGAGATATTCACCCCATAGATACAGGCTTTCAATTCAAGGACCTCTGCTATTTCATGTTGCATTTTTTATAGAAATGCCACTTTTTTATGAAGTCTTTCAGGTCTCACTGGTATCCCTTAGAAAAAATTAATAGTAATCAGCTTTCTGCTGTTACTCAGCCTCTGTTGTATTTAACCTCAGCCATTTTTCTCCACCTCAGTCTGGCTGTTCTCTAGACTGAGCCTTCCAACACCTCTGATCCTTGTCCAGTTGTTTAATGTCCAAATTCTGTAAGACATTTTTCAGATAAGCAAACCTGACATGCAGTCAGTAGTCAAACTGCAAGGCACCCACACAAGGACATTACATTCTCTGCTCTTACTAGTTCCCAAATAACTGCTAAAATTCAATTTCCTTTACAACTTGTTGATCACAAACCAAGATCATATCCAAGTAAAACTCAAAACTCACACTCCATCACTGCCTTTTCAGAGCTGGGATTTATCCCTCTCTCATCCCCATGTACATTACCTATCCATTTTCTATTTGGTCTTGTTTTATTAGTCAGCAAACCTCTCCAGCTGTGCTAAAGACAGCACTTGTCTTGGTTACACAGCATTACCATATTGTGCCACTTTACTCATCTTCTGAAACAGATAAGTCATTTAGTATATATAATACCAGGAATAAGTTAAAAAGTGACATTTTTTATTCTATATAAGAGGACAGACAAAGGTCAGATAGACGTCAAATAATCAGAAGATATAGTAACTCATCTACCTATTATTTTATGATCAAAACTTAGAAATCACTTCTGTACAAAGCTCAATCTGCATATTCCAAGCCCTGTCATGAGAATTTCTCAGGAAAAAACAAAAAAACACCACATCATCTTAATCAAACCTGTAACTAATAAAAGCAGCCAGCCCTATCCATATTGCATTTAGTCAACAGTCCACCAGCCATGACTTAAGACCTCGTAAGTATTGCATGGACTGATATAAATTCTTAGGAGTTAGCAGAAGGGTGGATGCCTTTAATCCAAAAATTGAAAACATTCTAGACTTCCTAAAAAGCACAGCAGAGGACAGCTAAATCCCTAAAATAAATGGGATGCTTATTAATAAAAGCACATTTAAAATTGCTTCCAGATATTTCAAAGAGTCCTGGAGATACCACTCATACTCCCTCTAGACAGCTATGGAATCCACACAATTAGGGACAGAAAATCACTGAATAAACAAAACACAACCCAGGGATAAAGGGTGGGACAGAGTTCTGGACTGTGGGAGAGAAAGAATATATTAATCCAAAAAGTCATTTTTCACATAGTGTCCAGCAACAGCCAAGAATATATATCTAAACACAAAAAAAGAGAATAAACTATAGGAGACATGAGAATTCAAGGGGAAGGACAGAAAGACAGAAAAATCCTCAAATACTGTGAATACCAATGAAGAATATTTTTTCCCACTTCCTTCTCCTTTGTTAAAAGGGTAGAGCATGAAGCTCCCTGACAAAAGCATTTTAAACTTATTTTTCTCTCCCTAATCTATTTCAATGCAAGCAGTACTTTAAAAAACATGAAAACTTAATAAGATCACACCATTGAACACTTTAAAAACAACTTCACATGAGAATTTTCATCAGAAGCTAACAGCTACATATGGGAAAGACACCTACCACTCCATCTGCAATCTTCCAGTCTGCACAACTTTCATATTTTTGCAGTTGCTTTTCAAACAGTTGTGCTATGGCTCGATGGACAAGTTCATACTGCTCCTACAATAAGGTACCAGATAAAAATTAATGCACAAGAGCTTTTTAAAGAATAGTGACATATCATCACATTCATTTTAAAACAAACTATACCTTTGTTTGCACTGCAGAATGCCTCTGCGTCCTCATTTCCTGTATTAAATTAAATACATTGAATTCTTCAGGTATTTTCTGAAATACAGAAGCAAGTTAATTACAATCATATAACTGTCAGAACAACAATACAAAAGCTGTTAAACATTAAAAAAAAGTGTAACTTTTACAGATAAAGCTAATCTGTTCTCTCCACATTGTAACTATTTATTTTTATTTTTCAAAGCAACTCAAGCTGATGTTTGATTTTGACCGGATGAGAGCATTTCAAGCATTTTTTAGATGTCATTAATATGACACTGCAATGATAACAATGCTTCATAATCTAAAAATCCCAGAATTAAAGTTATCCCTTTATATTTGAGCTGTACGATACATCAGAGTTGAATTCAAAACTCTATTTATATTGAAATTCATTTCTTAAAAATTAGAATTTTATAGTGATCTTTCTAGATAAAAACTTGCTGTCAAAGGAAAGTAAGTTCATACTAAAGCACAAATGCAATGAAACTAAACATCCAACCTGTCAAGAGAGTTCCAGATTGTCTTAAAAATTCCACTATTTTTGAACACTTGGAAGCTCAATCAATCCCTGTTATGAAATTACAGAATGTCATAAAACTTCTTTTAGGATTCCTTACCCCAGCTTTAAGCAAATTCCATGTATAATCTATGGCACAGATGGCTCCTGTTCTTCCACATCCTGCACTATGAACATAAACAGATAGGTGTTAGATATTACTTAAATTTGATTTAAAAAACATTTTAAGCCTTATATTTCAAAAGCCCACGTTAAAAAAAAAAGCGAAATCCTTCAAGCATCATTTTCATTTCACTCAGCCTGACACTAGTGTCTTAAAAATAAAATCAGCAGTGCAAAATGCAGCATTTAATCTTTTAATGCAAGTTTTCACAGCCACTTGGAAATGCAGTCATGAAAGATGATTCAGTGCTGACAATTTTATTGCCTTTCTTTTGTCACACTGTTCCCAGCTACTATGGCCTCGTCAGGTGTGGTATTCTCCAAGACTAATGATAAATGATGTAAAATGGCAGAACAGAACACATTTAAAGACTTGCCACATTTTTCTGATTTAGTATCACATCTGTATTTTCTGCTTTTTAGCTAAAAAGATAAATCTGAAAGTTTAAAAATGACAGTAAACTATCTGATTTTTCCTAATTGTATTAATTCATCTGTTGTACACATGCAGAGTTATAATTCATACTTATTTATTACATTATAATTACACTGTTGTAAAGAATCAACATTAAGAATCATTCAGAGTTATACTGACATTCAAAAAGAACAGGACAAAGTGATTAGATTTTAGTGCTAAGTCAGTTTATGGTTTTAGACATCATTAAAGAGTGACAACTTAAAAATAGAATGCAGCCCTTGAAGCGAATAACTAAGCTCTAATCAGTTAACAAGTCCCATGAATTTAACATGTCCTGGCTTATAAAATCTGAATTCAATTTTTCCTGACATATGAATTGCTTTTGGTTGCTTTAAAAAGCATTAAAAACAATAGGCAAGATTTCCGGATAAATTGTCAGAAAGTGTCAATTGAGCAAAATATTTTCATAGCAGCTCAGTCTCAACAGTTCTTCAGTTAACCAAACTTCAGGTCAAGGATGAAACTGTTCAGGACAGACTTCCCAACTGGAAACTACAGCCTGCTCATTAAAGATCTTTGTTGTCATATTAAAACAGAGTTCTTAGTGATGCAGGTGCTACGTAGTCTCTCCTACTGAGAATGGAGCCTTTCCTCCCAAGCTGATCTGCAGTGATCTTCAAAGTCTGTTTTGTCCTCAGGAGGATTTACATCTTAAGAACCTCAAAAGGGGTCCCCTTTCAAGGGCTCATTCTTTTCTGATTGATATTCTATCTTAAACTGAAGTAAAAGCAAAATTTTACAGTGGCATCAGTTTTAAGAAAATTCAGCCTGTATGATTTTAAATTAAAATTTGATAAAAACTTTTTTTTTCTTCGAAGTAAAAGAAATAAAAAAATTCTTAGAACCAAAACTAGCACATCCCATAACAAAAGTCTAGACTTGAAAAAAATGAAAATGTTAAAAAATTAAAAGATAAATACATTTGATACCTGCAGTGTATGCAAATAGGAACATCTTCATGTTCCTGGTATTCTCTCATCAAGCTGATCATGTCCAGAATAGAATCAAAAGATGAAGGGACATCATGGTCAGGCCAGTTAACATAATGAAACTGATAGACACTGCGAGTCTCCTAAGGGAGAGGCAGGGAGAAAGGTGTCAATGATAACACACATTTGAGTTTGTACCAAAGAAGTACTTCTGTTAACCCTTGCTTTGACAAGTAAAATGATTTACTAGATTTAGAAACTCTACAGCTTATACCATTTCAAAAAATAGAAGAGAAATTCTCAAGTCATATTCGAAGCGCTGCTAATGCATAAGAAGGTGCCCTAGGGGACAGTTCAGAAGCCTCTCTATTATATGGGTAAAGAACCAACAATGCTGCACCACACAAAAAGGTTCTATGTCCTTAAAGCTATAACATGGAAATGGAGAAAGCATCTTTCTTTTTATTTGTACTTCAGTAACTTACATTGAGGAAAAAAAATGGTGCAAAACTGTTGTTTCGTCACATTACAAAATAAAGTGCGTACACATGTACACAGGCTCAGAGGGAAATGAAGAAAACTATAGAAATAATTGAGACCATATCTAAATATGGATCACACTTGCAATAACCATAGGTACATTTTTATTCTAGTATGATGAGCTACAATAGTACTAAAGACAAGGTAAGAAGCCGGCTTTAGAAGAGCTTAGTTACTCAGCTACCTGAATCCCTGAAAATCCCCCTTTCATCACTATCCAAAGCACCAGCAGAACCAGCAGCTTGTCCTACTGCACCTACTGCACCTTTCCATGCTGGTGTCACACCTCTGGGTTCCAGGATAACCCTCAAAGCAATGTACTGGAGGGCATGAAGGTTTTGACTCACATTACAGCCTACAGGTTTCAAGACCTATACTACCTTCTGTTAGTTATGTGAGAAGCAACATAACAGGCCTCTTGAGTATGGAAATTTTTCTATTTTTGATGCTTGACTTTTCCCAGCTCTATGGAAACACCATAGCTAAAACAAAAGAAAACACAGCCTAAGAAAGCACAAATCAAAAAATTAGATGATTATGTAAAACCTAGGTCATCAGTAAGAAGGAAGAGTTACAGCTATCTATTAAGCTCCACCAAGAAATTGCACTTAATTACTTTTAAAAAGACCGGTGATTTTTCACATTAGCAGAATGGTCAGGAAAAAAAAAAAAAATCAAAGGTCTGCTTTTTTTGTGTGAAAATAAAAAACTTATAAGAACGTTTATAGTGCTTTTTTTTCTACTACCACTTCTAAACTAAACAACCAAGTTCTTTCTTGAAAATAATCAAGTTTCAGTCAAACTGATTTTCTTTCTAGAAACTAAAATAATTTTGTAGATTTGTCAAAATTTTAAATCCTTTTGCATCTTTTTTTGTATGATAATCCACTGCTAATGCTACAGAACTGACAAAACATAATTATTCTGGAAAACCTGAAAGCAGCTTGAAAGGATTTTGCTTTATACCACAAATACACTTTTCCCCCCCAATGCAAGGCTATGCTTAGAATTCTTCAAAGAAAGATGAAAAGTCTGTAGTTAATTTTACAGTAATGTTCAAGCAAATCTGCTACATAAATCTGAAGAAAAAACACTTTATCAGATGCACATATCAAATAACACATCTTGTTAACCCTTTCAGTTAAATTGCTCCTCATAGGAATAAACTTCTGCTTCCTTGCTAAGATCAAAAGCTCAGCACAAGCTGTAGCTTTTTGTTGCTGCTCAGTTTTTAAGCAGTACACAGGCTTCTAATTAGGACAGAACTCCTCAAAGTCAATAGCCAAACATCATTTGCATGTACAGTATAGGCAAGCAAAATATGTATCAGCTACAGCTTCTGGACTAACTAGTTCCTACAGTATTCAGATATTAAAAGAAGACAGGTTCTGCTTTGGCGTTTTTGGTATCCAGTTCTGTTTTGAAGTGCGCCGTTTAAAAAAAAATGTCACAAGCCCCAACCACTACACAGAATTTCTGTTATCTAAACTGTCTCACAGCCCAGTCAGTTATGAGCACTAACAGAAACAAACTGATTAAGTTCATGCATTCCTCCCAAATACTGCAGACAAAAATTATTCCCCAAAATTACCCCCTGATTATGCAGTTTCATAACTGCTGTTGAATTGGAACAAAGCTTTGCTAAAGAAAACATAACCACAAATGAGACTAACCTGTAATAAATCATTTATTAATGCAGATTGACAATTAAAATGACAAGCATTCTGTAAGACTGCTATGCTTTGTGTTTTTACAGGAGGGATCTACAGGTTTTATTTACTGGTATCTGCTTTTCAGTCAAATGGAGTCTGACATCTGACATTTCAGCGTAACTTTATAAGAAAAGCTTAAGCCATTTGGGTAAACAAGAACACAGATAAAAGGCAGAGAGTTTTGCTATTCCCCCTTTATATACTAAAATTTTAACATGACTTCCAAACTTTATTATTTACATACATAAACAAGCACCTAAAAAAAGTGAAGATATTTATTTTCATAAGTTTCTGACATTGCATCATTTTGGAGTGTTTTGAGCAACCATTGAAGGTGAAACCAGAAGTAACTGTGTACTTACATTTTGAAATTCAAGTAATAATGTTCTAATGAAGTAATCTGTTCTTGTTTGCTCAGCTTCCTAAACATAAGAAAATAATGCATTGGAAAAAAATATTAAAAAACAATATGCAACATACAGGACAGAATTTAGAAGACTGCATATATGCTTTACTGTGTTTTTATCTCCTCCTGGGAATTTACCATTTCCCATCAAAAATTGCAACACTGCAGGTTTTAAAGCAATGCAGCCCACATACACAGAGTACCTAAAGGTAATAGATTCTCAGCTGTAGCCAAGAAATCAATTACAACAAACACATAAACCCCTTTCACCAGTATCACAACGACCAGGGGAAAACGCAGCCAAATTTGAGCGGTCCAACTTACTGTAGGAAAAGGTTACTCAGAATCTTTATTATAAAGACTAAAATTTGCAAGTATATATTTTCCTGACTAGATGAATTGAAGTGTACTTAATTCTTGTTGGACTATTTCAAATAAGTATTAATAGCTGAATAAATGGGCGTGTAAACTGTCTTAAACACCTTAAAACACTTCATGCTAATTAACAAAAAAACCTATTCCAGTGTTACTTCCAGTTCACTCAGAAAGCACAAGTCATAACAGACAAAACAACTGCACAGCATTTTGATTTCTTGAGTGTATGGTACAGACATTCAAGCAGCACACAAAGCTCAGGAAATAATACATAAAATGGTACAAGACCAGAGGACACAGGTTCCCTTCTTAAAAAAAAATAAACAATCCAGGAGGATTCAAAAAACCACACAGCTTAGATGCGCACATTCCTTTGAGAGTCCTTTTGTAAAATCTAGCACTGAACAACTAAAAGGGGTTCATTGAACATTTAAGTTACAAACCCACTAAATACTTGAAAATTAATTTATAAAGCTTTATACTTACACAAGAAACACGAAAAGGTCCAAAAGTTACGGCTGCTTCTCCAGACAGAGGCCAGTAGCGCTCGCATTTTTTCTGTAAAGAAAAGAAGCCTAATTTAATTCATGCATGGTACTGAAAGATGATTAATAGAAGCAGAGCAGACAAAATCAGAACCCTGAATGCCTTATTCTGGACTTCTTTTAAGATAGTAAAATAACTTTTCCTTTGGATAACAAGAGAAAAACAAAACTAAGGCCGCAAACTATCAACGTAAGTACAAACAAAAGACATTTTGCAAATTAGAAATAAAACTTCATGTCTGCCTGTACCTTATACAAAGCATAATGCAGGGGGAAGCAATGAAAGTTTAGTTTTTGTGCAAGTTGGGAATTCACAATTCTGGATTTCCTTCTAAGGTCAAAAGAATAAAGAAGAGATTTAAAAAAAAATGTTTTTGCAGCTGTATCAATTGACAGGAAATTCTGAAGGACTCAGGATTTTCATAGTTGGCCTACATCCCACAAAGAGCAAGACACTTTTTTCCACAGTGACACAGCCAGAAACAAACCCTTGGTACAGTTCTGAACACAGACACATATTCTACTGAGATGACACCTAAATATCATGTAACACTACAAATGGGCAAAGAAATGTAATCTCATGAACTATTTCGTATGTACAGAAATTCTCACTTCATCTGGCATATTATCATCACAGTTACGGATTTGGCATACGAAGCTTCACAGATATTGCCTCATATGGGCAAAGCTCATTTATTTTTGTATTTAGGACACATACCCTTCCCATTTCGAATTCTCGACAGGCCATTACAATTATCTGAAAAGAAAAAAAAGATGCTCCAAGTTAGATGTTTTTGGATCATGTAACTTAAACCTACACTTCACCACTTGCTTCTGTCAGGCAGATAGTGATACACTAAGTGGTTACTATGGAAGAGACTAATTATTAATAATATTTTCTTTCCTGCATACACATGCTCTTCTAATTCTAAAACAGGAACAAAGTTTCATCCTTCACAAAATCTACATCACTAATACAACACTTCAAGGCTACTTAATTCAAATTCACTGTAATCCTGTACAAATACCTTATTATTCAGTCTCACTGTAAAAATACAGAACCAAGAAACATAGCTATATTTGCTTAAAGTGGCATCAAATGCATAAAATCTGAACAACCCCTCCAAAATACCTCCTAACCATCAATCAAATTTCTTAGGTGAAGCTATTTCAGAAAGCATGAGTAGCACAATAAAAATGCCCCAATAGGTGAGCTATTTGTTAGAGTAAGTAATCATGACTTCAGCATCAAACAGCTCTCGCTCCCCCCCAAAAAATTTCACAAATAATTTGACAAAGCTATCCAATTTCCACATGTATTTAAAAGTTAATTCCTGACAAAAGCTACTTAAACAGATGTAGAATACATAAACAATAACTAACCCAAAATTAGCATAAGAAGAAAGGTAAGTGGTTTGGGGGTATTTTTTGTTTCACATGCTTGTTCTATATTTGATTTTGTCAGTCTACATTAAGTCCAAATTGTAAGGTCTCCTGCCTTACAGATGTAACCAAGCAAGAACCAGCTCATAAATATGAAGGACTTAACATTCATTCAACAAAATCATTACATTGAATTTGCCTTATTAAACTGAATACATAATATTAATGCCATTTAACTACAGAGAGCAAGATTTGGGAAGCAAATAATCTAAATCACTGTCAATATTTTGATAGTAATAGCCAGCTTAGGCAAAAAATACACAATCAGAGTGCCATGAAATAAGGTAACACTGAGTTTTTCTATAGCTACTTACAGCAACGTTGTATTCCCATATCATCCTCCAGAAGTCTATGACTGTATTGGCTAAGGGTCCCTGGGTAGCAACATATGCTTTTGGCCCATGCACTCCCTGGGATTGCAGAAAGGAACCATTAATGTTTATAAAGAACATTTATCTGCACTGAATTAAAAAAAGGTTTTGGGTTATAATGGTGTAAAATTAGAATATCCTTTTTTTAAATATGTAACAGGAAGGGTGAACACAAAACATGATTCCTAACTACATTAGTGGGAATTTTGCTGGTAATCTCAAGGGACTCCAAGATCACAACAGCTACAGCACTGCCAGAGACTGTCACAGGAAATATGTTTAGATTCTGAAGACTCCCTTTAAGTCTGCATTTTCTTAGTTATTCAAATGTTCAGTGATGAAAAATTGAAAATTTTTCTGTAAAAAAAGCATCCTCCTGAAAAAAAAAAATCAAGTTACTCCCTTTACTACATTTCAAAAATATAAAACTTTAGAACTGTATTATGTAAATTTTCAGTACATTAACGTTCAGCATTTCAAGCTAAACATTCATGCAGGAAGATTTACAGGAATACCTGTTTCTGAAAAATAAATACTGTGTAGAAGCAGCATCAGAATAAAGCTACAGAGACAGCTCAAGATATTAATACTTTGAAACAAAATTGGAACAAGGTTTCAGTCAAATTTTGGCTTCTTTTTACAAATGTTAGAATGTTAATTCCATTGCCACATTTTTTTCCATGAACAGAGTGAAATGTACATTAACATACACAATTTGTGAATCGTCTCATTTATGGTCCCTAAAAATGTCACCTGTTAAAACAAGTGCATTTGAATTTTCCTGTGGTATAAATCTCCAATTCACTTGCCTGCCCCTTTAAAATGAAGTATTTTACATTATATTTCCACTTAGGAGGAAAATCAAAGCTTTAAAGACTGTGTTATAAATGGCACCATGTTTGCAAATTTATTCAAGTCATAATAAAAGAATATCTTCCCTCACAGCTTTAAAGGCTTATGTTAAATATTAAAACTGCACAGACAAGAAAAAAAAAAGCTTAAAAGTAATAAAAAACTGTTAAACTAGTACCACATACCTTAATAAAGTTTGCATTGATGTAGTCTGAATCTTGTGGGGGAGTTTTTAAGGTCAGTTTAACTCGGCTGTGATCAACTAAAAAAAACAGACCAACTTTTTTTGAACAAGGATTACAACACATGTAAATGAATATAGAATAGTAAATATAATACATATAGAACATTAAAGAACATTTTCCAAAGGTAAATCTCACAAGCAATACAAATGATATATGGGTAAATCAACTCAGGTAGTGAGTGATAAGCAGAGTAGCTCCTACTGCTATGTTCTTCTGATGCTCAAGTTCACAGGGTACCACCTCCTGGAATTCCAAGAGCAATTCATTACAAGAGGCAGAATAAAATTAATCAGCAGCCATCAAAACTGCAGTGAGAACATTAACACAGATCATGGCGGTCAGAATTAAGACACACTTAGGGAAAGCAGAAAACACCAGTGCACAGTAAAAGCAGCTGGCAGCTCTCCAAGTCTCTGCCAAGGAGGACCCCATCAGGGATCACAACAGGAAACAGGTACCAGGATTTACTGCTCAGGCACAGACTATGCCCCAAATACTGGACTAGACTCTTTGCTGGAGCAAATAAAAAACCTTCCAAACTAGAAAGCAGCAGATTCCTTCATTTAGGGGTTTTGGACATGTGAAGTTTCTGCCTCAAACATTCCTGACTGTCTCAGAGAAAGCTTCTGATAAAACCAGCAGATCTTTGGAGACCAAGATCCTCAGCAATATAAAAATACCCTTATTATTTGTTGACAGAATAAACTAAACATTTTGTTATTCTTTTTGTCCTTAAAAAATTGATCTTTACAACAACTTGGTTGTTACTAAAATGGTGTAGGTGGTTGGCAGGCTTGCCAGTCCTTCCAGCTCTTGTTGATAACAACACTTATTAGCTATCACATAAAAATTGCTCAAACTATCACTACAATAGAGGCTCTTTTAGTTGGAAATCCATATAAAAAAAGAAATTATGTTTAAATAGGGCAACAGAAGTATCTGTAGAAACAGCAGCTGCTCAAGCAATTTGTTACTTTCTGCTCCCAGGGTCAATTCCTCAACCACACAACAGCTGCTAAACCTTTGATTGGACCTAAATTCAAGAAAAAGATAAAGAAAAAATATATCTCAAATGAGAAAATATGGTTAGCTGGGTTTTTGTTTTGTAAAAACATCACTGATAATAAAACAGGGAACCATGCCCAGAAGAAGTAAATGGTAAGAGTTATTTCTACACAGAAAGCTCTCCCAAAAAGCTTGCAAAATGGTGACATTTTTCTGCCAGAGTCCTCATAACATGCAAAAAAAAAAACCTATGCTACCATGTAATGCTTCTTTAAAAAGCACAAGTGTAAATTATGATCGCAAATCTAAGGACAGCACACTCTATATTCTAGAGGCTTAGAAAAACCCTTAAAACACACTGCACTGTGTTACATGCTGATGCATAGATAGTAAAAGAAAGAATATTGTCTAAGAATGAAATGGTGTCACAGACTTTATACTAAAAACTGCTTTTAAGTGGTAGAACAGACTAATTAAAGTAGCAGTCTAATGAGGGGTCCTATCTCCCAGCACAGTAGATCCAAAATTCTAGAGAAGTTTCCAAATGTCAGCTCATCTGTTACAGAGTTTAAGGTCTGGAATAGAATTCCCCCCAAAAAACCCACTGCAGTTCCCAGCTTCTGAAGATTAAGTGCTTGGATATTGTTTTATAACTTAAAGGCTCAGTTCACTATAACTAATTGGTGTTTCAAGTGACCAGTGAACACCACGTTGCATTTAGCTACCATTTAGGATGGCTTAGTAAATTGTGACAGGAACATGCATCTTGTACTCTGAAGCCAGTGCTGAGTTACTGCTGAGGTACTGATCTCTCATAGCAGTAACAATTTCTGATAAATACAGCACCAATCTCTAATTAAGTCACAAATGTTCATTATTTCCTGGATTTACAAGAGATAGACAAGAATACTTTGCCTTTCTCCTGCTTCTCACTACAAGCAGGTCTCCCATCACTTCATTGCTAGGGACTTTGGATGTTTGAGATATTCACTTAAACTGAAAACACATCTTCAGTTTTCCTCAATGTCAGCTTTGAAGTTTGCTATTTCCCCACTGTGAGCTTTGCTCCCTTCCAGATGCCAGTGACTCAGGTTTTATTTCCATGCAGATGACAGATGAGCTCATCTACTGCTGTAGCTGCAGCCATGCACTGCTGCAGTGCTACTGCCTCACCAATTCAGCCTGGCTGCTGCCAAGATTTCACTGTATTGTTCACAATCTACCAAAATGCCAGGACACTGTTAATAAGAGGACAATAACGATTTCCTCTTTTTCACTCTACCTATTAAGCATTTCCTCCCAACTAATAAGCAGAATAAAATGTACCTGTTGCTGACCTTCTGGGGCAAGAGAAGTGGCATTTGTCAGAATGCCCTTTAATCTCACTGTCAGCTGTTCAGATCAAGAAGCACAGTGAAATATGTGGCCTCAGGAGCCACACAAAGTGAGCATGTAGCAGACAGTCTTGGAATTTCAGATCACTGATCTGTAATATCCACATGTAGGTGGGTTTAAAATCGAAATTGTGGTCTGACTCTTGCTTTCTGTGTCCACACATTAAAAAGAATTTCATTTGGACTCCAGCAAAATAGAAACAAAAGCCAATCCAGTGCTGAAAGTTTTTCAAAACCATTTGCAGGATACAAACAGGTAAAAAAAAAATCTATTTTACATCAAAACAGGTTCCTTAAGCTTCTTTAGAATTTCACCTAGAGTATATGCTGACATTTGTTTGTTTTCTACCATGAATAACATGCTCCTAAGGAAAACATACCTTTAAGCATCTAGTAAAGTTCTCAGCTATTCTGAGCTAAAATTAAAGTATTGGATCAATACAGCTTCACAACCAGAACACTTATCTTCAGGTGATACCTCTCCTGATAAAATATAAGAATATTCAGTCACTTTGCCTTCTAAGTTAAAAAAAATTAATAATGTAATATTTTAGCAAATTATCTCCAATTTTGCCTTTCAGTAAGAACTAAAAATAAAATTCAAAATACAGGGAAAATAACAAGCCCTTTCCTTTGTCTTGCATTAACATGCAAATCCAACTTACATGGCAATATATCCTTGTATCTATTCTTTTTAACATTTTCTTCTTTTTCTCCAGTGGCTGTTGGGTAGATCTTCTCTGTTCTGTATTTTGTTGATAATCTTCTTAACCTCTGGAATAGAAGATTTATGTTATACTTTCAAGCCTCAAGATAAACATCACAAGGGATTAGTTTCATTGATGAAGATGATCACCTGGAAAAACAAAATCTCTTCTTTTATGATATCCACTACAAGGAAGTTTAAACACCTAGTTATCCAGTACTTCTGGCAGGTTATACCCAAGTTGATACCAGCTCTATGAATCATGAGACATGGAACTCTGAAAAGCCAGCACAGCACCAGCATGAACTATGGCCATGTTTTACTTGGACAATACGTTGCCCTGTTGAGAAGTAACAACTGCATTAAAATACCTGTGAGAATCAAACTTCTCAGGGTACCTGGAAGAAGAGCACAGCATGGGCTGGCTCAGGAACAGCTGGTACTTGGCTCTGAGGCACAAAGTTTCCAGCACTGACAACTGAACAGAAACCAAAATCTTACATTTAACTGCTGCCAAGTCCTAACACCCAACTCCTGTTGAGTTTCAAGCTCAAAGAAAGAAGTCCCTGTCTCTCAGGCACAAGCTATTCAAAATTAAGATGAGTGACAGAAGGTCTGCTGTATTCACAACAGTACATCATTTTTCCCCCTCCATCCATTTCAAATCCTAGAAATGTAAGAGTCAAAACCTCTAATAATAAAAACCAGCCCCTGCCTTCCAGTAAATAAAAAGAGCAATACAGCTTTTATCATTCCAAACAAGCTAGGGTTTTGCAACCATAAAACTGAGTAAAAGTTCTCATTGGAAAAAAAAAAAAAGGCAAGAGGAACCAGTAGTGCTTGTTATTTTAAACTATGTAGACATCCAGATTTTAAAAGGAACACCAAAGAACTAAGAAATTTAACTCAGGTGGTTGCAAACCCAGCCACTCCATCAACACTGACGTGGTGGTGGATGAGACTACCAAGAGGAAGACTGAAGGGAGCTTCAAACAAGTCTAGCATCTCCAGTGGAAGGGTGTTTTGCACAGGTAGAAGGACAGACATTCTTCATGTGTCCCTCCCTCCACATCCAATTCATCATTGTACACTTGAAAACTCAAAACACTCATGATTTGTGTTGTTTTGGAGAAGGGGGATAATGGGAGAGGTTTTTTGCCAGTTAAAAATTTAAATCTTGTTTGTCACTGACTACGCAACAACATACAGGCAGAAAGGAATCGGAACGAAGAAGATCTGTTTGGAAAGCCAGTTTCAGCAGCTTTAGAAAAATTCAAGAAGAAAACACTTAGGAGACTCATTGCACACTTTAATTTAAAAATGTTTTGGCAACTCAAGCCCTCCAATAATTCCTTCTAATTTATTATACAATTAATTACACATATTAGGTCCAAAATTGTTCTAGCCCTACCCTCAACCTTAAGAATAAAATCACATAAAACTTAGCATCTCTCTTACATAGAGAAAAACCCTGTCATGAAATTTATACGGATATAGCAAAAATAAAAAAAATCAGATTACCTGTTACCTATCATTAATTTAATTGGATAATACACACCCTAAAAACTAGAAAAGTGACATTGGCAGAGCAAAAGCAATGGCAAGGTAAAAAAAGGGCAAATCAAGAAGCACCAGTTTTCAAGTTTTTTCTCTTCTGCAAGGACTTCATCACAGATTCAACCTCTGAACACTGCAAAGAGGAACAGAACTAGGCTGCAACTATATTTTTTTCTTCAAATTAATTTTCTCGAGAAATCTGCAATATTAATCAATGAAGAAAAACAGCAAATATCTAGAGGTATGGTAGTAAGTGTCTGACCACACAGTGATCATGCTGCTAAATATTTAGCCTGAAAGCATTGCAAGAGCGAGGAACAGGAAGGCTCAATTTTTAAAAAGACACAAACAGTTCCTGGAAACCCCCATGTAGTCTACACTCACCTTTGCAACACTAAAAACAAATTTATAGCATAACCTCAACACACAGCAAGCAGAGAAAACTGGTTTGTCACACAGCACAAAGAATACCACTGCACATAGGAGACACTGTCCTACATAACACTGACCTTTCCTAAGTCAAAAAATAACATTTGTGTTAAGATTTAACACATTCAGGAGTCTAGAAAAAGCCAAATGAATGCACATAATTTGGCTAAATCAGCTATGAACTGCAAGGCTGAACATTAGTTTGAAATAGGCTATAAACTGCCAATTAAGGGCGGGGGGAGCAAAGACCAACAATGATACTTTCAAGCACAGTCATTAATATAATTTTATGTATTGTTCCAACATGGTTGTGAGTCTTAAGGGGTTTTTCCCTCCATCTTACTGATTTTTATAGGGCAAAATGTCATGATTCTGCTTAAAAGAAGCTTAGAAAAAACCTACTTCTACAAACCATGACTAGAAGAAAAAGTTATTTTACATGAGAAAGAACACACTCAAGAAGTCGGGTAAGGCATCAAAAAGTAGGAAGATGAGCTTTTCTGTGTAAGCCTATTGTAAAGGGAAGCAAGAAAACACACTTCCACCAATACAATTTGCACAAATTGTAAGCCAAAAAGGCTCAAGTGACTAGTACCAACTGTCATTTTTTAGAAAACAATGCTACGAGAATCCAGCACAGCCTTCTTCCCTACATGATTCCATCTCCCCTGCTTTGCAGTCTGCTAAACAGACCAGAAAGTAGGATTAGCTCAGCCCAGCTCCCACGCAAAGTGTGGAAATGAAATACAGGTTGATTTTAGCACACATCTGTTTCTAAAATACTTCAGGATCCAAGCTTTTATAATGCATGTTTTCCAGCTGCTCTGTGACATGGGAAATAGAAGATACCTAAATCCTGAGAGCAATCAAAACGAGTAAGGAACATTCTTTACAATTTATAGTAGTATCTGCTACATAGAATAATATCCATTTCATGCTTTGGAAGAGGAAGAATTGACTAAAGAGTAAGGGAAGAATTTTAAAAACTGAGCTTTGAACAGAGAACCACAGGAATGGAAAAGTGCCAGACTCAGCAGAGGATTCCGCCCTACATGCAGTAGGAAATTCCTGCAGATGGCTATTGCAGTGTGTGCTCACAGCCTGCTGTGGGATGCAAGGGATCCAGTGCTTCCTAGGTTACAGCCCAGAGTGACCAGGAAGAGGAGAATGCACTCAACAGCAGAATGGGGGTAATGACAGAGCAGAAGAGAAAAGAATTCTGTTCAGACTACACTAAGCTGACAAGTCAGCCAGCAAGATCCATCTCAGCCCGGTTTCAAGCGAATCCTTAATAAACAACTGTCTAGAGCACAAAGCAGCACTCATTTGGGTTAAGTCAGTCAACTGCCCAAATGCTTCCCTGGAGATACTGGGGTGCCAAGAGCAGGGTCATGGGAGCTGCAGCCTGGTGCCCCTGCAGATAACACCGGGCACTTCCGTGACGCTCGCCTGCCCACTGGGATTGCTATTCTGGTACCACGGAAATCTTCACTGCTATGCTCTCAAGAGCAAACAAAATGGTCAAAGAGACAGCATGATGAGCCATAAATGTACATAAAAAGTACATTCACAAGGCCTTTAGTTTCAGTCATTAGAAAAGCTCAATTTTAATTCTGCTTATTCATTGTGTGACAGAAGTGGTTTGTGGGGTGGTGACAAACACCACATGTGACAGCGGGGAGATGAGTCTTTGAAACAATTAAAGTTTCAGAAACATACTTCCAACTTCCACAGTGGTTTTATAATCTGTACTACAAATCTACTTCAGAGTTTTTACAAAAAGACAAACCAGCTTTTCAAACCCAACTTGTGGAATCCTACCATATTAAGAAGAACTTTGTCCAATCAGTTCAGGAAATAGAGATCTTTGACTTTCATTGTCAGTTTATTTATTTATTTAACACTTTAGGAAGCCTTTAAAGACACAATGTCTGATATCACAGATGTGCTCTTTGGGGATTAAAGAAAGCATTTATATAGCCTACCAAAATTTAAAGAACTCACTTCAAAAGCATAAACTGTATTTAAGACACAAAAGTTCCTTTGACTCCTTTCCAGGTTTCTTTTCAAGGAGGACAAGACAAACATTTCACCACCATTTCTGTTATCTCAAGTCCTCAAACTGCCTCCTATGCCTTGTTTTACATTTCTAATTGGCAGAACAAGAGATAATACAACAGAGATGCTCTCTAGACTCTTTCTGACCATTCCTGAGGAGCAGGACAAACCGAAGTGTCAGATGCCAGCTTCTACAGTATCCCATGACACCCACTTGCCATGTGACAACAGGCCATAGAATCAGGTTCAGGAAGCTCTATGCAGCCAGCTCTGGCAGTGCTCTCGTGATGTTGTGCCAATCACACAGGAACATATTTTGTTCTGCAAAACTTGCCAAAGTGCATTAAGAAATACTCCAAGAAACAAGCAATTAAAGAGAAGCTTCCATAAAAGTTACCTTAAAAACCAGAGCATAAAAGAAGATGCTAGGAAACACTTTAAAAATGTTGTATTAATGCACTCATTTAATGAAATAAGACAGCTATTTACATCATAAGGCAAACATTGCATTTTTCTAACTAACAGGAAGGGAAGAAAAAACCAAGAATTATGTGCAACTCTGGTCTCCTTCAAATAATTTAGATAAAGCTTACTAGGGAATACATTCTCTAGTACTTATACAGTGAGAAAAATGTACCTGTATGGAGCACTGTAAACTAAAAAAATTACCACAAAAATTTCAAAATTACTATCTTCTAGTTATTTGTAGTCAGATAACACAGGTTTCAGGTTCTGTACCTATGAACGAAGAAATGCCAAAGATGCCTTTGGCAACAGACAGTTCAATGCACACTTTGGTATCAGTGCTCAAATGGGGCTCTGACTTCCTAAAACTTTGGTTTGGTTCCAGAAGTACTTCAACTTCCAGGCCGTGCAAATCAACTGGAGTTTTCTTACACCATTTTCTCATCAGTGAGGCCTCTGGGAAACACCAAGACTAGCTGAAGGTAGTAAACTCAGGTGGAGAATGGACTATTCAGGAATGCATGTGCAGCTCCAGGCTGCAATAGCAAGGAATAAATGAACACAGTGAGCACCACTTTGTCTTAGGAGTATTTGTAAAATAGCATACACTTGTGACCCATGTCAATATTTCCCCCTTGATTCCTGTCAGCTTTCAAACAGCAATTGTTTGCAAGAATTCCTAGCCCTCATGAAGGAAGGAGAAAGCCTTCCCAAACAGTAGTCAAACAAACAATGAAAGGAGAATGACTCAGTTTTGTACAACTTAACTGGATCTCAACATTCATAGATAGCTTTGGGCAACACCTACTAACCCTGGAGCTCTAGGTGCTCCAAGGGAATCTCTGCTGAAGTGATTAACAGAAAAACCTGGTAACTGAACTCCCTTGGGAGCTCTGTCTTCAGCATTTCATAGCGAGACAATGATGAGTCCAACAAACCCCACTGCATTCCAGGAAGCTTGTGGGAACAACATAGAAGAAAAATCTCTCCAAAATTACCCAGACAACTGAAAACAGCATTATTTCAGTATTAGATTGTATGGTGTGTTCTGTACAGGAGTTGGGACTTCAATGATCCTTGTGGGCCCCTTCCAACTCAAGACATGTTATGATTTTGCATAATCTTAACTCTCTGGTATTTTCTCAGGAAAGAGCTGAGTTCATGTAACTGCACTAATTGGAAATTTCTATCCCATAAAGAAGTATCAGACAATGAAGACAGTACTGGTACATTCTCATGAAGAAGAGGCAAAACTATAATACTTAAGCAGCCTGTTAAAGGGTACATCCTATTTTCTTCAGTATCACACTAAAACCAGAATCAGGTAAAAAACTCAAACCAGCAGCTTATTCTCTAGATTTAGGTACTGTCAGAGTAAGACCAACATTTCCCATCTTTCCAAACCTTTATTTTCCCTAAGAAAAACATTAGAATCAGACATCTCCCACACTGCTAATAATGAAAGATAGCTTTACACAGACACTATCAAAATGTGGGCTGACTGCTTCAAAAGTCTCCTTCCCTCTCCCTCATTTCTACAACTATTTTTATAGTATCTTGCATGTTAATCCTAGTCTAAACTAGCAGTACTATCAATTACAACTAATTTATGTTCAGCATTATAGTTAAGCCACACAGCTACTGCCAGTTTTACAAGGTTGGAGAAGACTATGGTTTGGTAACAAGGAAGGAAATAATTGAGCAAAGCACAACATTAAATTACTAAAGCATAAACTGCTTTTAGCTAGTAAGCTACAAATGTGTGTTTGAGATATTTTACAAAGTCCTGCAGCACACTCATTAAGAACTGGGATTACCACTTCCTATCTCTGAGCCATACTGTTTCCTCAGCACTCACACATTACTGCAGAGACTATTGTGAACACATTACAAGAAGTGAAAATGCTGGACAACGAAACAGTGACAGCTTTTTATAGACTGAGTGAAGAACACGAAAATTCCTGTTAGTGTGAAAGCACACAACTGGGAAGTTGACTGCTTTGGACTGGAGTCTAGGAAGCACCTTGATACAAAACCAGAAAAGGTTAACATTAGCACACACTACAAATAGCGGGCTTCTTAACAGTGTTAGAGCAATTCCAGAACAACTGTTGATAATTCAAAACAGAAATAAGCCTCAATTTTTTTTTTTTTTGCGACAAGAAGACTTTGTCTTCACAATATAAACCCAAACAACATATGAAAGCAAAGCAGTTAGAGGAAAAAAAGAAATAAAACTCATAAAGCAGGGTACCCCCTTGTTTAATATCATGGTTTCAAAGTTACTGGATACATTATTTTCCTCTTATTCCTTCAGTATTAGGCTTTATGCATGCTTTATACCTGTGCTGACAGCACAGGTATATTGAAAGCATCACATTTAATCTTGTTTTAAAACAAGAAATGGTTATAGGTCTAGGTAAAACTCTTTTCAAGAGCCACTATGAGTTACCCAGGAGAGGTGACCACACTGCAGTCCACTCCATCTCAGACACTGCCTTTGAAGTAAGTAAAATTTTGGCATCCTGGATGTGACACTAACACTGTCAGTGCAATATTTCAGTGAAAATTTCTACAGACCATGTCCTTCACCCAAAACAGAGATGAAGCAGATACTTCTGTTCTCGGTTACACACACCAGGTTTACTTGAAAACCCAACAGCTCTGATGTAACAGCAGTAGATACCAAAGTAACAATGTCCCCAGGACCAACCCTTGGAAACCTAGAAGAAAGTATCCAAAGCCGAGTTGAAACTTTTTCCACAAAGAAACACCCCAAAGGCAAGAGGTTTTATTCCAGGTCAATCAGGCAGCTACAGGGAACACAAGTAGTATTTTTTCATGGCCACAGGAGGGGCTGGACCAGTCACTGTGACAGCTCTGTGGCACTTCAGCTTCAGTGCTTGTGTCTCAACCAACATAACATCCTGAAACACTCAAAAGCACCCTGTGACAAGTATTCACAAGAAAACCTGCCCAGCAAATACACGTGAGGTACAATCCATATCAACAAACAGCATGAGGATTTAAATAAGTACTAGCCTCTATCCTTGAAGATTACTGAGGGTTTTTAACCATATAAATTGTCCCTGAACTATTTCATCATCTCTCACCACGTATTATTCCCCACAGTCTTCACCATTCCCTTGCTTGCAACATCACAGTATGTGACATTAAGCATTAAGATCCATGGAGAATGTATCTTGCTTTTGTTTCTGCTCAGCATGAAAGAAAAAGGTGGGGGAACCAACCCAAATTCTCCTCCCTCTTCCTTCACAAAACGCAAAACCCTTCCTCTTTTCCCACGCCTTGGAACACATTTCCTTGAGGTCAGTGTTTGTTTTCCAAGCAATTCATACAAGGTGGAGAAAAAAAAAAAAAAAAAGGCACCATGACTGAAACAGGAAACACTGAGCTTTCACTCCAACAGAAGTGAACTAGAATTTCCTACCTGCTAGTCCCCCACTACCAAAGCTGCCATAAATGAAGGCACAGGAGAATAGTCTTGGAGCCTTATTAAAACCTTATTTAAGCCGTTTAATAAATCTGCACACAGTCACACACACTCTCTCAAAAAAGGTCTGACATAGCTGTTATGTCCTGCCTTCCCAAAAGGGTTTTAACAGCTATGTCTTGCTGATCATTTATCTGAAACACAGATCCTGCCCTGTAAGACTTGCACTGAGAATGACTTTAAGCTGAAAATCTGGAGTTTAACAACTGCTCTGAGTAAAAAGCAGAGCTGTTTGTGCAGTAAAGAAACACTGTAATTGTGATCTACTTTGAGTCCAAATTACCTTCCTGAACATCTCTAGAGCTCAGAGGTGCTGCTCCTTTCAGTGATATCCTTTGGCAATACAGTTGAATTGCTAGTTAATGACACATGGTTAGAGTTTAATATACAACTCCAATAAAAAATGCCAATTTTGTCTTTCGCCAGAAATCTTAACTTTGTTTTTAAAAGCAAGCTTGAATCTTGCAGAGAAACACAGTATCTTTAGAGACTTTCAGCACTTTAGAACTCCCACTATTCAGCAGGTAAAACTAGGATACTGATCATATAGTTATGCCAGTTCATGATTGGCAAGTAAAACCCCCACTATTTAACACATGAAAAAAATAAAACTTTTGACAAACACTGAATCAGTACTTCCATGCAGCAACTCATATGAAGGGAATATATAAGGGATTGTTAAAAAATTAAAAGATAGTGGAAATGTATTTTCTATTTGCTATCTGGAGAAAAGATGTTTACAACTATTTTTACCCTTTTCTTTGAGGCTGTGTTTGGAAGCCAAGGAATGTACTAGTTATAAAGAGGCCATTTATGATAGAGTTCAATAGCATTTTAAGAGTTAGAAAGAAGTAGCCTCATTAAAGTCACAAACTTGTACTAAGATTTCAACTGTAATAACCCTAGCTAATAACTAGCACAATATTTACAGAGAGACAAATGAATTTTGTGTTGCAATCATTTATATTTGAAGTATCATCGACTTTTTCCTAACAAACTTGGTCCCAACAATTCAGAAGCACACACCTTCCAAGCATAATCTGGGTTTCAAAAAGAGACAGCAAAGAGAATCCAAAGGCCAACAAAATTCTCATAATTCTGGCAGAAAGAGCTATAAAGCAACTATTGAAATGAAACCAAAGCAGTAATGGCTAGTACAGAAACAATAAATTCAGACAACCAGTTATTTCCATGCATGACTTTAGATTATTTCTCTCCAATAAAGTTCTTGCTTTAATGGCTGAACATTCAAGTAGAACTGCTAAACATCCAAATGCTTGAACAATATGAACATTGCCATTTAATTTGTTTCTGCTGAATTCAAGAGAATGTCCTTAAATCATCTCTATTCATGCTGTATTGTATGCAATTGTCTCCCACAAAGGGAACACGGGCATCTACGCAGTATTACTATTAAGAGTACATATTATAGTATCAATATAGTATTACCACTCAAGGAGAAGGTTTCTTACTTGCCTCATGTTTTGTTCAATAAGCACATCAAGAAAAGGAAAAGGTTGTGGTGCTTCTCCAACATAACCATTTATTGTTTGATGTACCATTAACACTTTGAATTCCATGGCAAACTTAATCCCAGATATTCTCAGGCATTGCCAATCCAAAAGTGGCTACAAAAGAAACAGTTGTCTCTTTGGCAGATACAAAGAGTATCAAGACACAAAGGAAAGTAAATGGAAAATACTACTTTAATAAAGCAGATTGAAGTTTAACCTTTCTAAAACCATTAACATTTTTAATACTGAAGACTCACAAAAGCTTGTACATAAAGGGTCAAGTAAAAGACATTCATTGTACATCATCTTAGAACCAGTGTTGAAAAGCTTTATCACTACACTCCTCACACTTCTACAATAAAGCCTTTAGGTAAATTTTATTCTATACATCAAAACTGCAGTTCAAATTTTAAATTATTTACAAATAGCTGTAGGATGCCTTTTTTACATTCGTAATGCAATCATTTCTGTTATTTTTATATTTTGAAGAACACAGCAAAAATTGCCTCATATGAAGTATATGCTCAATCACCTAAAGGTTTTTAAGTACTCCACAACTTAAATTTGCTACACAGCTAATGTGCAAAATACATTCCCTCTACAGTGCCAAATTTCAACAAACAGAAAGGAACCTCAAGTCAACTGGTAGAATGAATCTGGTTAAGACAAGGGTCTTGCCAATCAAGCTGATGATAAATTTAAAATAAACCTCAGCTGCCATTGCTTTAAAAAGATTAATATTTATAATCCAGAATGTACAAGCCGATAGTTTGTTTGGTAAACAATAGCACAGGGGTTTTTATCTGATACACAAACAACTTTATTCAACACCTCCGGGTTCTGCATGACAGATTTACTTCCAGGTATTTCAGAAACGCACAGGAACACCTTCAGATCCCACCTCAAGATCATTATCTATCATTCTCATCTATGTGGAATATGTGACTCCACTTCCTTTCTTGGAAAAGGAAACTGTTCCAATCTAAGCTTCAACTAAGTATTTGATATGGTGCCAATTCAAAAGAAGAGTATGTGAATTTCTACAGGAATTCAGTCGAGACTAGTCTCTTTAGTTTGTTTTTACAAGGAAAAATTTAAAAAAAAATCATCTGACTGAAGGGATTTCACAAGCAGAGTTTCTCAAAAAAACTTCACCAACCAAGCAGGCATTTTTCCTTCATGACCTCTCCAGCAAAGCAGTGCACACTAACAAACTACTGGATGACAAACCAGAAAACAGTAAGAGATGAACAGGGGAATAACATTAATCAAGAGAGCCAGCTTTCAGGGTAAAAGAGAAAAGAA
>PYHW01010409.1:9404334-9432042 GCA_013186435.1 Turdus rufiventris | reverse complement strand
GATGGGCACTGTGGGCACTGGTGTCCTGTGCTGATCAACCTGCTGCTACTGTGGACACTTCCGAGCTTCTACTCACAATCTGCCAGTGAGAAAGACTGGGAGGATGGCTCCATTTCATTCCTGACACTCTCATGGTATCCTACAGTCACAATAAAATATTAGACTAGGTGTAGATTTGATTCAACACAATATATTGTTTTAATACTCTGAAGAACCTGAAAAGTGTCATATGATCCTAAACTTCATCTCCTTATCTTCTTCCCTCACTAATAATATGCATATTGCACTATGTACACCAGACTGCATTGCACTGTCTGGAAAGGATTATAAAAAAAAAAAAAAATCTTTCATATTATTTTCTCCCAACCACCACAACTGCAGCTATGATCATTTGTACTGGCCATTTTTTTACAACAAAGTTATTTTTAATGAACTGTCTGTATTTTACTCAGATCCTATTTGCCCATGCAAGTCTAAGACAGTTTCGCCCTTTTGCTCTTATGCTGCAAATCCAAAGAAATCTCAAGAAAATTGCCCTCAATACAGAAATAACTCCAGGTTTTATTTCCCATGTGCATATATGCCCTACAATAACACTGTGCTTCCTGGTCCATCTCTTTCCAAGATAATTGTTTTGAAAATTTTAATGAACAAGTACTTCTTGAGAACAGCAAAAAAGGCAACTAGGGGAACATTCTGGCCAAATTCCAACTCTTCAGCATTTTCTGTAAGTCTTATTTAGCTCATATCTTCATTCACCTTGCTGACACCGTTGGTCGGTCACATCCATTGATGTGTAGATTCATCTATTCATCTTCTTTCCCAATCATGAATATGCCTATTGTACCACGTGTAGCAGATTCTAATTTCAACAGCACTAAAAAATATCCCACACACTCCACACCTCCCCCCAAAAAATTCTAAAAATGTTTATAATATTTTGAGATCCTCTCCAGGCACCATAAGACAATCACATTCATATTATTCTATTGTACCAAACACCACAACTATTAACATTCAACTAATTTACTGTGTTCAAGTAACAAATTCATCACCTCAGCACACAAGTAGCTTTACAAAGCAATACTTCTTTCATGGTTTATTGATTCTGATTTCATTATTATTAATTATGTACCTAAATGTTTAGATACCACCCAAACCCTGTAAATTACAAATGCTAAAGGCTCAGTGAGATTGAATGGAAATCACAAGTTTAATATTTTAAGAAATCCTAAAAAAAAGGAAAAAGTGGCTAACGTAGATTCTAGGCTTTTCTACTGTGTAGAAAATGGCAAGTTACCACCTTGGATGAAATTCTAAGGCATACTTCAGATTTTAAAGAAGTTTCCTTCAAGCTAAAACCATAAATGTAAAAACCACATTTATCTGCTTCCTTCCACCATATATTGCAGAAGTTAACAAATGGAATACAAGAAAGACAGGTTTTGATGATCTACATGATTATAAGATAAGGATAGAGAGGTTTCTTTCTTTATAGCTTTGGGATTCTCTAAGTTTGGTATGAACCATGCTTCATTAATGCAGGTCTGTTCAGCTTCTGGCACAATGAACTGACAGGAGGACAGAGTTTCATTCCCACCCTACAGACAAGGGGCAGCTGGTTTGTTTTTCCTGTACCAGAGGCAACAGTTAATATCAATGACAACAGCTAATTATATATTGAGTTTTTCACTGTTGCATCAAGTTTTAACAATATTTCACTTCTTAGATCTTTCCTCAAATTCTGTCGCTTTAATCTTATTTCCTAAACCACTAATCTCCTTCATTGTCATTCCTTCCTCATCTCAGAGCAAATGCTGTCTGTACAGGAACTTGCTAGGGACACAGGCTGCAGCCTACACTTGCCCATCTAGGAACAGAAAAGCTGCTCACCACTCAGTCAAGTATTCCTCTTTTCTCTGCTTACATCTACATTAAAAAACTCTGAGCTGTGGTCAAATTCACATTCTAATTCTGGAAAACCACAACCTATTTCAGCAAAGCCACAGAACTAACAATGTAACTTGGTGACACTGTCAGTGGACACTCTGGAGCAGAGGCACCACAAAGCCCCAGTGCCTGCAGAGACCAGTCAGACCTTGGTCCAATGTAAAATACCGATGACAGCTCCCAGCACAACCAGAACTTCCTCCACATTTTTACTGCCTCTTTCAACTCAGCACATACATTACACACAGAGAGAGCAGCACTCTACCAACCCGCACACAAATAAGCCATGAACACCTCTCCTGCTTTAGGCCACTAAAATACAATGCAGCCTTCACAAACTCCTCATTTTGAACAGCTTCCCCCTAACCTTCACTCTTCTCTGCTTCCTTCTCCATCAAAATGTTGTTTTACCTCTCTCAAGAAACATACACATTATAGCATTTTACTGAATATTGAACATATATTTCAATTATTTAAAAGTGCAATTAGGTGCCATTTCTCCAATTTTAAATCTCCAAACTTGTGAAACTGCTAGTCACAGCTCTCCAGAACAAGAAAATAAGTAAATAAAATACAGGAAACTGGGAAAGTTGCATTACGAAAGTTATTTCCTTCGATCTATCAAAGCCATTCTCAGGAAAAGTTAGATAAGGAAGAATTAAATTTAAAATTTCACAAAGATAGCAAATAGTAAACCAAAGTGTGAGTTTCCTTTTTTATACAAAAGAAATAAAGCAACTGGGAAAAATGAGGCGACACAGCACTAATCAGCTTAAAAAGAACAAGTAGCATTGCTGCTTACAGCCATGAAAACTACATGACTTGGTCTTCACTGAGGAAACAGATGTGCCTTTAGTCAGAAAAAACCCAAACTTCTAAATTCCTACTGATGTTGAGGACTGCCTATTGCAGTGTTTCTAGCTAGAAAATAGGCTATAGATATTGCATGAAATTTGGACTGGGGAAAAACAATGACCCTTTACAAATATCAGAACTACCTACTTACTACTAGAAGAATTATTTAAGCACAGTTAAATAGGAATCAAAGTTTCTCAATCTTATTTTCCCTTAATGGAAGTGGCAGCATTCCAAACCAAATCCATACCTTTAAAAGACCTCAATTAATTTCCAACACATTAGTTAAATTCAATCTCAATCTCAACTTCTGTATCTGCTACTGCAGTTTGACTTTAAAGGTCAGTAGCATTTTTCTACAGCAATGCTCTCTTTAATCCTTCCATTGTGATCTCCCTTAAAGGCTACCTTCTTCTCATTCCCAGTTACTAGCATTGTGCATCAGTATTCCACTGGGCAACCAGAACAGCTATTAATGCTAATAAGCCCAGACAGGAATACACATTTGTTCTAAAGAGACAGTAACTGCATGACAAGTAATAGGATGAGACATAGAGGATTGCTAAGTCCTGGCTTTAAAATGCAAAATACAGAAACACATACTCTACAGCCAAAGCAAATTAATTCATAGGAGCAGTGAAGTATCACAATGTCTTATCAGGATGCAAGTGCTTCTTATAGATGCATTACAGTGAATAGCACAGGATGTGAACACGCTCAAGTACACCACTTACTAGAAGATTGCATCCTGGCCCCAGTGCAAGCCTCACTGCTATTCCCTCTGAATACTGACTGCATTCCTTGTAGCTGTCAGGACTCAACATTTATTTCTGAATACTCAAATTAGGCTTTGATCTCCATGAATCTCTGTAATAACCAAGATTAGACAACAGCTCAACACTACAGTGTTCTTTTGAGGAAAGGGATCCATAAGCAATATTACCTGGTCCAGTACAAACCTGGAAATATTATTCCTGCTGAAATGAACAGACCACAACAGGAAAATTCATAAGGGACTCTGCATAAAAATTCTTACAAAGACGATCTAAACCAGTCTGGTGAAATCATATTGTCCATAGTCATTAAAAAAACAGTGACTATCAGAGCTAGGTAACATTTATAAATGTAACTTTCTCTTAAAGAGGATAGCAAGGTCAATAAAATGTGTGGCTAAGCTACTCTGTTCTGAAGTTAAAACCAAGACCCAAATAGGCCAACCAGTTCTATTTTCCCCACTTAAGAAAAAAAGATAAAACCCCCACATATATACTTTCTTATAATCCAACAAACAATCAGGCAATACTCACACAGCTTAAAAGGGTACAACTGTACTACAGATAATCATTAACCTTCAGTTCATCAAACCCATCATAACCTGTATGAAGCTAATGCTTGTTCTGAAGAGCTTCTAGTCTAGAAGTATGGCAAAATTGAAGAACTGTATGAAACTCATTCATATGGTTTCCCACTCATCATGTAATGGCTTCTGTCATCCAAAATCAAAGGTTTTAGAAAAATAAGGAAATCATTTTAGCAGCCCAGGGATAAGGTAACACAAGCAGAATTCGAAAAAAACCAACCAAACAAAAAAAAAACCCAAAAAAACCACCAAGTAAAATCCAATCACAACATAAATAGAGGAGCAGAATAAAAACATTCAAGACAGATCAGAGTTGATATGGCTCAAAAATATATGTTGCAATTTGTATAAGATCTGACAGAAGTACTATGCCCAGTGGAAAACTACGCACTTCATAGGATGATTCAACAGCTAGCTGACATAAATACAGAATTCCTGAAGGATATCTTGTTTATATAATGTCCAGAAGCTAGATCCAATAAGCTAAAGACAAGTCAAAGACAAGAGTATGAATACAAGAGGAAGCTCACATGAGTAAGCATTTCTGTCTTTTCTCCCACAAAAACCCTTCCTCCGTGGCCTTCAAGATAACCTCCAGAAGTAAGCTGGATAACTTTGTTTGTGCAAGATGTGTTGTGAATTTTAAGGGTTTCTCAAGCCCAGCTGGTAAAATAAAAGATTTTATGCCCTTAACTTTTCACACAATATGACAATCATATACCCACTAAGCCATCAACCAAAGGAAGGAGAGAAGATCAGGATCTCCATCCAAACAGATCTGCAGCTCAGGCATACCAAGATGGTAAGCTGCTGTGGTGGGTTGACTCTGGCTGGCGCCAGGTGCCCACCAAAGCCACTCTACTCCTCTCCTCTGCAACTGGACAGGGGAGAGAAAAAATATAATGAAAGGTGCATGAGTTAAGGACAGAGAGAGAACACTCACTGGCAACCAACACAGGCAAAACAGGTTCGACTCTATGATATTAACTGAATTTATTACCAACAAATAATGAGAAGTAAAATGAATATTAAAAACAAACAAAACAAACCAAAGCATCCTTCCTCCAACCCTCCTTACTTCCCAGGCTCTAGATCCTCCTCCCAAGCAGAGCAGGGAGATGGGGAATGGGAATGACATCCAGTTCATTGCATGTTTTTCTTCTGCCACTGCTCAGGGAGAGTCCTTCTGCTCCAGCATGGGGTCCCTCCTATAGGAGACAGTTCTCCAGGAACTTCTCCAGCATGAGCCCTTCCCATAAGCTACAGTTCATTAATTGTTCCAGTGTGGGTCACTTTTCCATGTGGTGCAGTCCTTCAAGAACAGATTGCTCCAATGTGACCACCACAGGGTCCCAAGTCCTGCTAGGAAATTGGGTCCAGCATGGGCTTCTCCCTGTCAGGAATCTGTTCCAGGGTGGGCTTCCCACAGGGTAACAACAGCCTTCTTTCAAGCATCCACCTGCTCCAGGGTAGAATCCTCCAGGGCTTTCAGGTGGATCTCTGCTCCCCCATGGATCTCCCTGGCTGCAGGGGCACAGCTGCCTCACCATGGGCTGCTCCAGGGGAATCTGCTCTGGCACCTGGGGCACCTCCTGCCCCTCCTTCTGCACTGACCTGGGTGCCTGCAGGGCTGTTCTCTCAGATATTCTCACTCTGCTCTTCTTTGGCTGCAATTACTTCTGCACAGTAACTTTTTTGGGTTTTCTTCTTTAATATGTTATCCCAGAGGAGCTGCCACCATCACTGATGGGCTTGGCCTTGGCCAGAAACAGGTCCCTCTTGGAGCCACTGGCATTGGCTCTGTTGGATGTGGGGGAAGTTTCTGGTGGCTTCTCAAAAAAGCCACTCCTGTAGCCCCCACCCAGCACCAAAATCAGGCCATGCAAAACTAATACAGCCACATTCCCATAAGAACAACATTCAACCCTCTCGGCTGTCACAAATAAACATCAGATTCCAGTACCACATTAAAAATAATCTGTCAGCAGAGGAAGGGTCGGGGTAAAAAAACCTCCAAGGTAAGAAAATATTGTCTGCTTTGTTATCATTTATCTTATTCATTGGTTCCATGCAATCTATTCCATCTACACCATCAGTACACAATTTGGGAAACTCCTGAATCAGCATCAAGTTCTGGGGGTGTTATAGTATTAAGTAATACAACAGCCCAATAAAAAATAAACCACATGACACTCAAAGAATAGAAGAAACTAATTTTTGCATTTATTTACAAAAGCCAATTCCAGTGCCTCCCTGACATGCCCTCTATGATCCCCTACCTAGCAAAAAATCATGGTCATTTTTAATTTGAAAAGTACTGCCTCTAGAAATAAATCAATTCTTTACCTACTCATATCCCTTCCTGAATTCTCTTGTTACTTCATTGCTCTTTTCTCACTTCTAAACATGCCTTGACCTCATATACACTCAGTACATCTGGGAGTTACCTTTCTCCATAAGAACTAAAGACAACCATCATTGAGATTTTTATATCCACATACTTTCACTGGATGATCATATCTTACTGTACCAGACAGAGGATATTTTTTCTATGAATACAGGAAGGGAAGCCCATTATGTATGCTGTAAGGCTGGAGAAACAGGATGCTAGCTTCAATTTCACATGATCACCAATTTAAACAGTGCTAATGCTTTTTAAACTGCTGTGCCGAAAAAAGACGTTGCTATAGCTTTACACCAAAAGTACTACCATGTTTAATCATGTATAAGGTACCAAAGGCAAGGTAGAAATACTTATGGAATTAGCTAGCATTTTAGAAAGAAATACTCTTTCCCTTTAGGGAATCACACTAATTTATGGCAACAGCTTGCTGACTTCGGGATACACACATCTTTTTTCAGTGTTTTTGGTCTCTAACTTTAAATAATTTATCAACAGGTTATAGATTTCTGTAATTTGCAAAAAATACAACTAAGCTTCTCTGCCACAGTTTCACCTGCTCTTTTCAGAACAACAAAAATAGGAAGTTGACATCTCAGACAATTTGCAAGCCGCATTTTTACCACAAAAGGGAAAAGAAATGAAAGCTCGCATTTCATCATCTTAGTCAAAATATTAAAAAAAATAGATGGCAACAGACAAAAAAGCAACTGTAGCAGAGTTACTACAGAATGCCAGGGCAATTTCCACAGCAGTTCTGTGGAACAGCCTCTGGAAAAGTCCTTCTATTTATAAGGAAAATATAAAAGGTTGTGATAGGGCTTAACCTGCAGCTTAATAACAACTTATTTCAGAGCATTCAGTTTGAAAAGCAGACTCATGTCCAAAGCTTTAAGTGCCTGTGTAGCACTTAATGCAATTTTCTAGCAAAGAGCTATTAAAGGAAACATTTCTCCCTTCTGGGCCTAGTCTTCATGAAGTAGAAATAACAGAAAAATAAAGCATCTAGAAAACCCCATATTTCTTCACTCAATTCCAGTGTGTCTGTCTGTAGGACTTTCCAATTCCTTTCTACCTGGCCAAAATCAGACAT
Source organism: Turdus rufiventris (assembly GCA_013186435.1). Classification (NCBI taxonomy): domain Eukaryota; kingdom Metazoa; phylum Chordata; class Aves; order Passeriformes; family Turdidae; genus Turdus; species Turdus rufiventris. The sequence goes on along the minus strand of PYHW01010409.1, from coordinate 9,424,383 downwards.
TTTTCTCCATTAACCATTTACATATAGTTATTAATATCAGTTCTGCTTATGTAACCTCAAAGAAAATTACTTAAAATTAATTTTACAGTCTGATTTGGTCATAAAGAAAAATTCACACTTTTGTGCAACCAACTAAACTATTAAAATCGAAATCTTAGGAGTAACTGTTGAATACTTAGAGCTATCTGGGGACATTCACAGTATCTAAGAGATTATTTCCTTCCTTTAGCAGTTTGTGCAATAGGGGTGCTGCCCTATAGGCAATTTATAATTAATTCTACTCTGCAGGAATTCTCAGTTTCTTGAAGCAGTTCAACTAACCTACATATGCCCTTCCCTCCAGAACACTGTTTCATTTTCCAGCTTTATTTTGAGCTAAATGTTTCCCCTGAGTATTCCTACTGGACAACTGCATTCATTTCAATTAACAATTACCTATTTGCTAAAATTATCAGAATATACATGAGAGAGTAAGTAATAACAAAAGCATTCCAGTTGCAATCCTGCTTCCCATGCATGAAAGTAAAGATTCAAATAGAAGGAAAAATTAAGACTTATTTTCTACACGTGTAGAAACAGGAAAAGCAAGCTGCACACCGCAAATATGCAGGACATGATACATTGACCACTGAAACATCTCCATGATTAATTTTACTCGCTCACAGAGCAGCCAGGCATCAACTTCCAACACAGCCTATCCCCAGTCCAAGAGCAGTGCACTATTCCTATCACTTGTTCTTCTGTCTGTTCTGCTTTTTATATTAATTGATCCCTGTTTTGTGCAGTGAAACAACTGGACAACTAATTCAATGGGAACATTTGTCTAAATAGGAGCCTATACCCAAGTACCACACGTGCTACCCACACACTTGAGGAAAAAAAGACTATTCCATCACAGGTTTATGCATACAGAGTCAAACAATCAAATAAGAAGTGAAACATTTAGGACAGAGTAGAATGCTATTCAGGCTTCTCAAGAGTAGTGCAGTTCCCACAGCAATCAGTCATTTAAACAGGATGCATAATCTACACTGACAAGTCCTCTGAACACTTGGACAGGAAATCCATGAAACATCCTTTCAGTTTGGAACTCAGTTGTTCAAAGATAGCTGTGTCCTCCAAGAACTACCAGGAGAATAAAAATAATGCCATACTATCATAATGGAAGACAAAATGTATTTTAAAACTTAATCAACAATGGAAAACAACACGGAAATTCTGGAACAGGCCCCTGAGACTCTCAGTTGTGACAAGGAGCTGGAAATCATGCCAGCAAGTCCAGAAAAAATGTGCATGAACCAGAACCTAGAATTAGTCTAGCTCAGCACAAGAAATTAATTTCTCATCCATGATATTGACCCTAAAGCAAATAAAGATAGCAAGGATAGCAACAATAGCAGAGGTGCTGACTGCCCAACAATAAAAGCAGGAACATAAGACATCACTCATGTCCCACACGCCTTTCAGCCTCTCTTTGATTGCATTAGCTGCCCAGATGAGCAAGCCTTGGCCCCTTGTTCCCACTGCAGCCCCTCTGCACAGCTGAAAGATTGTCATTGACCTCTTTAGATCCCCAAAAACCACACTCTCCCACTGATCCACACAGAAGCTGTTCCTCCTGTGATCACAAAGTGTACAAAACATCTGTGTTTTCAGAAGAAAAAGAGAAAGCAGATGTCATCCACATGAGACAGCAAGAATGACAAGACAGCAGGACAAATGCAGCAAGATGTAAAATTGTTCAAGGGGACACCACTGTACCCTGACCTTAGAAAAGCAAACCCAGCTACTCCTTACAACACTACATAAAAAGGAAGTTGATGTAAAAAAGTTTGCTTGAAAATGACAAGTTCAGTGACATAACTAAAAGAAAGATATTAAAGTAGTACATACATTCTTTAAAGCAATATGGTTTTAACTATGCTAATTTCCCCTTAGAGACTGATGCTTTCCAACCCGTGACTTTAGACACCAAAAATCACAGCAAAGATCAGGCAATTAAAACTAATAAATTTCAATAATGTTAAGGAGTCAAGGCCTGCTCTCCAACATGTAAAACCTGAAGTGCAAAGCTCTTCTGCCAAAAAGGAAGGAACAAGAAGCACAAGTTATGTGGACACCCTTAACAGCTGAGTTAAGATTTCTCCAAATCATAGAAAATCAAAAATAGAACAATCCAAGCAATCCATACAGCACTTAAAACTTTCAGTCTACTCATGCAGTTGCCCTTGGCACATTCCTAACACTAGGTAATTCTATTCTTTCTACAGAACTAAGGGAGCTCAGAAGTAAAATTAATATAGAAAATTAACTGTCAGAAGCATTATGGTAGGATTTTCTTCAAAACTATTGATGCTTCCTTCCAGAAATCTGAATGAATGAAACACATTTCTTTATTTGCCTTTGTTCCTAAAGGCATGTGTAGTCCATGAGGCAACATCATTCATAGCTTCAGTCGTCTCATAATAGCCAGATATTTTCCCCCCATTGAAGGAACTGCCTTGCTACTTTTTAGAGCTGATAATTCAATTCTTCCAGATTTTACTTTCACAAGACACTTCCATTAGAACAGTATTATCTTTAAGTCTCTCCATAAATTAACATTAATAAAATTGCCTTTTAAAGAAATTAAAAGTATTGGCTTGTAGGAGGACAGATAAGAGCAAAAACTAGGTCAACTAAACTAGGTCATCCATTTATACCTCTATTTATCTGGTACCTTTTGGGAAACATTTTTCTCTACTTGATCTTTTTAGCTGTGTAAGAATTTCTTCATTATAAAGCTGATGACAAAAGGGTAGCTAGAACAAGGCCCTCGGGGACACAAGCAGTAACTTTCCTATGCTAACCTCAGTGACTGAAACATCCTGACACCAGCATTTAGAGATGCTTTAAAAAACAGTTTCCAATGCAGGACAGTCCTGAAGCCTGACAGACCTGACTGTGCTTTTCTCTTCTTTCAACTGTCTCCTTACCTTGCTGCACTCTCAGCTTCCCTAGCAAAGCTTCTGGCTTTGCATTCATGTTGTCTCATCAACATTGGGGCTGAACACAATCTGGTTTCTTGAAGTTGTAGAGGGACTCCAGACACAGCTCCAACAATACAGCCACTCTCTGGGCTCCATGTTCTGGATCCAAAACTCCACAGCCCAATCAGAGTGCTCTTCTTTCATAAACATATTCTGATCGCTCAAATTTGAGCAAATAATTCACAAGTTTATATTGGCAAGTTTTTTTGTCAGATGAAGCAGGAAAACAAAGAGCTTCATCTCGCTGCAACATTCACGTGCTAGTTAAAAGAAATAGAAATGCTTCATTCAGGGTAAATGCACACAGCTGAGTTATCCAAGCCTGTGCTGGCATAACCATAGCAATTGTGGAGTACAACAGCTTGAGGAAAACACCAGGATGCAAACACTGCACTTCCTAAAGGCACAAAGAGCTCTGTTCCACCTAATTCACTTGTGCTTTACTCNNNNCCTAATTCACTTGTGCTTTACTCCTTTTAACACTGATGGCTCTCACTAACTGAAGGCTGTTTTATAAGACCAAGAAAAAAAACATCATCTGCCATCTGATTTCAGTTCTAGAAATGCATACTCCAGGTACTTATACAGTTTCAAGTTTTCCCAGCACTAAGAAACGCATTACTATCTTCCGTACACCAAAAAGTCCTTTGTACTATAGTCAAACTGTAGCAGTACTCAATGGAAAATCCACAAATCTTAAATAGTAACAGTGAAGAAGATAAAACAATTTCTTTTTATTACAAACCAATGGCTTGAACAGATTAATACAGAAGCCTCAGACTTTTGTTGCACTCATGATCAACAAATTTATACACAATCTGAATATCTGCTTAACTTTCCCCTGCTCGCAGAGTTGATAACTTCAATTTAGCTATAACAGCATCAAGGAAAAAACAACCTGGATCTACTGCAATTTTAAAAGTAAATTATATGCAATCCAAACCAAGAAATTCATACTATAGATCAGTGATGCAGAGTAGTACACAGACATACAACCATGCATATATAAATACAAACACGTACATGGAGCTACAGAACTACAGATTAGGGTCTAAGGTTGATGAATTATAATCACATGAGACATATTCATATCTAGGTATCTACTGACATCTATCTATATACATATCTAACTAAATACAGCAAAAGGTGCTGTAGAATTGGGGTAAAAAAAAAAAACAAAAACAAAGTATGTATTTGACATGCAATTTAAATTATTTGGAGTGCATGTGGTATGCCACGAGATGCAAGGCCAACATACCATTTGCTCCTCCTGAACAATTCTCTAATGTTCTGCAAAATCCATACACAATCCTTTATTCCATGAGAACAGTAGATTTACACACTGTTGTCTTTGCAAAACGAGCAAACAGAACTTATTACCACACAAGCTATTTGACACAACCCACAGCATTGCCTAACTGACTTGGTTTAGTTTCATGTACTGAAAGAACAGCAATTTCAGGCAGAGTTTGCAAGTTCTTATACCTCAGGGTCACTACAGCAGCTTTGTGGCTGTATTCAACTGCCTCTATGAAAATTCAGAATGGCATCTGGGAAGCAAGAGAAACAGCACTCATTTCCTCAGAAGGGGACAAAGAAGCTGAATATTTAAACTGAATGACTGTTCATGTAAAATTGTATTTTCATACAACATTGAATGAACACTATTTCACAAAATTTCAGAAGCCTCTGAAGTTTGGGTTTACTGAAATGGCTATTCAGTCACATTGCTCCAACCAAATTGGGTCCATGTAAAAGAAGCTTCATCAAAGGTCTCAATGACTGTAATCACATGCAACGAAGTAACCTGCTGGGGTGTGCCCCCCCTATACAAATTAACAGCATCTAGCTGAAATAAAATTAATGGAAACAAAACTTTAAAAATACATTTACACGCAAATTTAAGCATGATATGAAAGGTGATTACTACCAGATCCATTATTTAACCCTGAAATGGTAAAAATGCACAAGGCATATCTCAAGTGACAGTTGCCTATGACCTATTAACTCATTGCTAAGAGCAGAGTTTCGTATAACTGATCAGCTGTACAACACACTTACAGGTCATTCTCTCCAAGGCACTTCCTCCTTCTGTCACACTTTCGGGAAAATAAGTGCTCCAAACAGTTGATGCTTTTTCAAAAGAGCCCAATTTACAAGAATTCCATGCAAACCTCTGCTTACATCAATTAAATCTTGAAGTTTCAAGAAACAGTTTACCATGTAGTTGCTTCTACCAAAGCATTTTTCCCAGTCTAAACTTTACAGATACAAATAACATCTCTTGAAAAGACAACATGCATTTTATAACACATGTGACAAAGATTTAGTGTTTCTAACAATATATTACAAGCACAAAACTCATTAAATAGACACTAGAAAACATCAATTCCAAAAATGTCTTTAGGGCGAGATTAAAAAAAAAATTAAGAAGCAGAGACAGTAAAAAAGATAAATGTTTTATAAGTTTCCAGACTGTCTGCCTGCCTTATAAATTTGAAAGATATTTTCACAGATACTCAAGAAGTACTCTAATAGTATTTGAATCAGAAAGGCATATGCAAATGCACATTAATACACAGACAAGCTTTTAAGAGATGCATTCCCGAAGTGCTACAGTTGAATAGGTATTTCTGGTATCCCTCATGCTGTGTCAGAACCAGAACAAAATCTAAGTCATGACTGGCATCAGTATGTGGGCTTGCACTGTGTATCTCAGTAATTTTAATCATTCATTTCGTATAGTGTAGACTGTTCGTTCATTTTAAGCAGCCTTTAAGCGCTTTAGAAATTTTGCCTTTTCCGGAAAAAAAAAAAAATCACCAAAAAACAAAAGGACAAAAGCCTCAAAAAATGTACAAAGCAAGTTTTATAACATCTGGTGTAGCACTTCCTATGATCAGCTGCATTTTATCCTTACAAGTCAAGCACATTCCATCTCCCATTTTTTTAAACAGCATTTTCACAAAACAATCAGTCAGAAGTGCTTAAATATAAAAACGTCAGAACCAAAACCAACTAGAGGCAAAAAACATAGAAATTAGTTTTTTACCTGTTTCGAGCCATTCAAATTCCCTTTCGTACTCCAGAAAACTGTACCTTGAGTACTTTACAGACCTAAAAGTTTCAGCTAGTTACATGCTACCTCTTGAATGAAAGGTAGAGATCTGTGACTAGGTGTAACAAAGTTGGTAAAAAAAAATCATTATTATTTAGACTGATGATCTAAGACAAGATCATTTTGACACCATGACCTCCAAACAGCAGCTGAGGGACCCCTACACGGAATCCATAACAAAAAAAAACCAAACAAAAAAAACCCCCAAAAAAACCCCAAAAAAACCAAAAAAAAAACCAAAAAAAACCACAAAAAACAAAATTAATTCATTCTCAGCCATACATGGTGTTCCATGACACCAGATATATAACTCAGAAGATGAAGCAAGACTGTCATGTACCACAAAACAATTGAAATATCTGATATTTGAAGATAAAGCTTCACACTATTCTTATTTGAGTTCTCCTACAACAATGGCAACCTACATCAAACAATAGAAATTAAAGTGTCAGAATGTTTTTGTCATGACTACAATGAAAGAAAACAAAAAATGTATTAATTATGGGTCAATTAAAATCTAAAAAGAAATCAGTAAATAATATTTATCAAGGTCTTTCTAAATTCTAGAATAGCTGCTTTCTTTTCCTCCATATGGAACTTTGACTTCCAACCCTTGTTTGATGTAAGACACGTATCATTACAAAAAAAGCAAAACCTAGACCACACTGGTTGTATTTATAGAGCATGAACCACCAAGAGGAAGTAATCAATACTTATTTCCTTCTACTCAAATAGCAATGTCAGTAAAAAACCCAGGAAAAAGCATACTCCTTGGATGTACTGCAACCATAGTAGCAAAATCCTACCCTGATCATTTTAGGAAAAAGCCCACTTGCCCCATATCCACACATACATGATGACTGGTCAGGCTTACAGACATGTCTGTCCTGTTTTCAAACCATCCTCTTCATTTAACCCTAACTGTGCACACCCAGAGTATTGAAGTGATCCACCTAAGTCCTGCTTACTTCCTACTGCAAATTAAGTACATTTGATTTCCAGTAACAAACTTGGTACTGGTGCCCAGATTACAGAATTTATCTTGTTATCAGGAGGAGGTGGGGAGGCAGTGGTGGAGTGGGTAATAATCAACCTTCCACCTTCCAAGCAGAAGTTGTTTCCAGGTATGTCAATGGCATTATTAAATTGCAGTCTTAGTCATCTACACTCTGGACTTTCAATAGCAATCAGCCAGGCTTATCAGCCTACCTGTGCACACCTCGAGCTTCTCTACCCTCTCCTCCAGCACTCCTTGGCACCGAGAACCTACTTTTAGTTCATTCACTATATAGGCCTATATACAACTCTTTGAATGTGTTGTGTAATGGGTTTAAAGGTAACAAAGACCTAAATGTAAAGAATTGTTTTCATTTGCATTCACCCACTATTTCATTCATATTTTAGATTCCATTTTGACTTGGAAATGAAGCGATGAGTAACAGTAAATCCTATTCCACAAACTTGCCACTATTTAACAGTCACAGAACATCCTGCACTTAAATGAGAAAACACAACTTCCTCCCTTCTCATCCCTCACAAAATATCTAATAATTCTTTAACAGAACAGAATATTGAAGCTTATATCCCCTTTACCTCTCTTTCCTTCTACCTTTTCAATCATTTCAAAGAGAATCTAAGCATGGCTCTGTTAAGACAGCCAAATACACCCCACAACACATAGCCCAAAAATCCCAAATTCCCCAATACATTCACAGTAAAAAAAATAAATTTAAAAATCAGCAACTATGATTCTTGTCCTCACACTAATCTATGTCTGCTTTACTACAAAAAGGTGAATATTCGAGTTGAAGATCCTAATTTCCTGGTTTTCCTATTATTTACAATACAAAAGTCAAATATGAAAGTTTGAAATACAAAGTATTAAGAGGATAAAATAAACTTTATCACAATTCTCCCCAAAATATTCAACACTCTTTCAGGTAATACATCTTTCTCCTGAAATATCTTGCCCATTATTTTCCCATTTTTACCCGTATTCTCTTTTCTTGCTGCTACAGGAAAGCAATGGGAAAACTCGCTGTCTATACCATTGAATGCTACAGAAACAACACACTGTCAGAGAAATTGAAACAAAAGCTATTTTTTCATAGAGAGGTGCCACTGCTTCAAAGAAAGGATGATAAAAATACTATTGTCTATCATTTGACTTCAGCAGAGCTAAAACATCAGGATAATTATGAGATATGAAATGGTAGAGGGAGATTAGGAGATCTAGAACAAAGTACTTAACATAGAGATTATTAAAAATGTCCCACATTTTGCACTAGTCTAGGCCAGCCTTTCTGTAAAGCATATATAATTTACATGAACAAGACGGGTTCATCAGCGCAAGGCAAGATGTCAATTCACGTTAAAAGCAATTATATTACTAAAACTATCCCTTAATGAAAATCTCCTACCAAATTCTGTAACCTTTAAGCTCTCATGTGAAGCTTTAGAAGGGCCCTATCGCTCCAATGCCATTCTTCATGTCACACGTTTCTCTCTTCCTTTCCCACACGCTCAGATGTTTCAGCAGCATACTTTTAGTATTTGCAAAATCCTGCCCAAAGAGCGTGGCCGATTTCCCACGGGCTCCCTCCCCACCCTGGATGAACTCGTTACTTCCCAAAGTCCACTTCCTCTTCCAGCCTGGACCTGCCAGCGCTCCCAACGCCCCTCCTTGCGCAACATCCGCGGCCTCCTCCCCACATTTCGGACCATCTCCGATGCGACACTTACACTGACTTTTTTTTTTTTTTTTTTTGTTCGCAGACTGACAGCTTGAAGGGCTAACGATGTGCTTTTAATCCCAAAGAGCGACGCGTAATAAAACGAGCTACAAAGACAGATACGGAGGGCACTGACCCGCTCTCCTTCAGCTCTTCTGTGGGTCAAACTGCATTTTGATATTATTTAAGTGATATTGGAAAGTACCAGCAACATCTGCCCAACCAAAATTATTGATCACAGCTCAGACGACCAGTTCAAAAGATAAAACTCCCAAGATATTGTAACAGCCCGATTAAACAGCTAAAATGAACCAGGAAAAGCACTAATTCTCTAATAGAAATTTTACCCGAGCGCACACGCTAACCAAAGGCTGACGGTGAACTGATCTGGAAGGAAGAAAGGACGAGGGATACAGGCAGGGCTGCGATGGGGGATGGGAGATGTTAGCGAAGGGAAGATGAATATTCCTCCAAGGACTATCAATGCATTTAACACATCCCCTCGGAAAGAAGAGGAATCTCAAGCAAGCAGCTACAGGGGCAGATAAAAGGGGAAGGAGGGGAGGAGTGCCCGAGTATCCCTAGCTGACATCATAGACGGCAACCCTGCAGGAAAGGGGCTGCAAGGGCGAGGAAGCGCTCGCAGCCCCCCCGCGCCGCCTCTGTCCCCTTTATGTGCTCAGGGAGGCAGCGGGGCGGGCGGACGAGGAGCCTCCCGGTCAATTTTGCAAGAGCCGATGACCACCACGTCCGCAGGAGCGGGGAAGGGCCGGGGCCGCGGTGACAAACCTCCCGGGGCTGGGGGGCAGGAAGGAGGCTGAATCCAGGCGGACACGCTCCCTCCCCCCGCCGAGCTCCGAAGTGGCGGTGGGCACAGGGAGCCGGCCGAGCCCTGGGGCACACAATAGCAGGTCACCCACGGGGATGCGACCCCGCCCGGGCCGGCGCCCCCTCTCCCGCGGGGGGCTGGGGAAGGGGCTGCGGGTCACCCCCCCGCCCCGGGGGTGGCAGAGCCNCCCGCCCCGCCTCGCCCGCGCCGCCGCCCCTCACCATGAAGTCGCTGGCGAAGTTGTCCTCCCCATTGTGGTCCGTGTCCTTCATGGCCTGGACTCGCTTAATGAATTTTCTCAAGATCTCCTCCTGGCTCATCCTGCCCCGCCGGCCGCTCTGCGGAGCGGGAGCCCCGGCCGCCCGCCCGCTCTCCGCCAGGAGCCCACTCCGCCGCACGACCCGTCACCCGGCTGCCTTCCTTCCCTTCCCTGCCTCGCCTCTCCCTCGCCCGGGCCTGCCCGCGGCCTGCTGGCTCCGCTCTGGCTCCGCTCCCGCCCCGCTCACGGCCGCCCGGCCGCCCGCTTCATCCTCCCTCCCTCCGCCCGACCCTCCCTGGAGCAGCCGACACGGACACGACACGGTCCCGCCTCCTCCCGCCTCGCGCACGCGCAGCGCCCGCCCCACCCCGCCCTCTCCCCTCTGCCCCGCCCCACCCCGGCAGCGCTCCGCGCCCATTGGCTCTCCCGACCGCCGCCTTGCCCTATTGGCGGCCGTGCACGCCAATCACCGGCCGGCCGGGCTCCGAGGCCGCACTCGCTGCGCTCCGCGCCTCGCCCGCTCCGCCGGCGCCCCCCCCGCTTCCCGTGGATGGGACAGCCCGAAGGGCGCCTCATGGAGCGCTGGAAGGGACCACTTGGAGCGCGGGGGGAGGCTGAGCGGAGCGGAGCGAGGTGTCCCCTGGCTGGAGTACAATGGGCGGCGGTGGATGCCCGCGACGCCGCGCCGGGAGGCAGCGGCATGTCGGGACATGTAGTCGCGACAGCGCCGCGTCCCGGGGCTGGGGGCTCACGCAGCATCCCGCTGAAACTCCCGAATCAGAAGGATCCCGCCCCGGGTGGGAAGCCCGCAGCCGTGGGAAATGCCGAGGGTCCCTGCGGCGGCGGTGCCGAGGCGCGGCGGCGGTGGAGCGGGCAGCGGGAAGATGGCGGGGCGGGACCGGGCAGGGGACGGGAACGGGCGCGGACACCTGGCCGGGGAGCGCTCCTCGCGTATTCGTATGTACGTATATTAAGTATATATGTGTGTGTGCGTGTGTGTGTTTGTATAATAATTATTACATATATATATATATGTAAGTGTATATTCTTTATGAAGAATATATGTATTCTTACGTATAGGTATATGTATATGTATATAGATAGATCGATCTACGTAATAAAAATGTCCACAGGCGAAGCTGAAATATGGAAATACCTCCGGCAGGTGTCCGCAGGCTCCGGGCCGGTGCCGGGCGGGGAGAGGGTCCCGCACCCCTCGGCTGAGAGGGCTCAGGCACCCCGCGCCTTCCTATTCTAAACGTAGTTTAAAATCTCTGCCTTACGTGGTGTTGGAGGATTTGGCAATGTTCTATTTAGTTCTTAATGTTATATGGAAAAGTTAAAACTTCTTCATGTTTGGCGTCCTGATGAAATTTATAACTTCTGCTTAAGCAAAGCAAAGCAATTGTAGAGATGTGCGTATGTACAGCCTTATAGCTTTATAAATATTCCAAGTGAAGTCTTTTAAAATATAGTTTTATTTGTGGAGATCTCCACAACCTTGAGTGATGCTGTTGATGCAGTAAAACTGTCACACAGGCCGATGATAAAGGTCCAAACTGAGAGGCATAACCTGGCTAAGTCACTGCAGCCAAATCCCCTGTTGTGTCCTGCTCATTCCCTGCCCCGGGAGCGTGTGGTGCCTGCAGCCACACCAACACAACCCCTGTCGGACAGGACATCGGACCTGCTCAGGGAACTCTGTCAGCTGCAATATAAATCATAGCAAAACACTGTGTTTTCTTCTCTGATCATTCCATTAATCTGGCTTTGTCACCAAAAGAAACCTACAAACACCTTGGTCTTCCTGTGTTGTTGTGAGATATTGCTGTTTTAGAAGGCTGCCAAAGAATACCGCTTCCACACCAGAATAAGTACAATGGTACATTGCCAGCCTCAACCCATTTCAGTGACCACCAATGCAGCATCTTCCTAGTGGAGGCGAGTTTTGAGACGTGGCATAGGAGCCTGAACAGCAGCTGCTGCTGCATGGACACACATCTCCAGCATCTGCTACAGTCATCTCTGGCAGAGGGGTAGGCTGGAAATTTGACAGGCTTAGCATTTTCACATGACTTGCTGCAGACTTCAGCATCTTATTAAGGGGCTGGTTTTTTTAGCTGTTGATGTTCATCAGCTAATATACAGGAGACATGACACATGAAGGAGGTGGGAAAGAGCATCAGTTCTGTGCTGATGTTTAGTGAAGCCTAAGCACTCCACACAAACACATCTGCTGTCAAAGGTCAGTCTCCTCTCCATGTCCTTTGCACCAGCTTCCATATTAAGCTAATCAATTGGCCCCGAGGAGCTACAAGGATACTTGCTTTTCTTGTTTTAATTCTTCTCTTCCTTCTCCAAATCTCCTTTTCTACAAACCAAAAGGCAGCTTTAAAGGAAAAAACAGAAATTAGAGAGAGAAAGAGAGAGACCAGAGACCACTAAGATATCTGGGGCTTAGATCATCAGATAGTTTTTCCATGTCACCTTGCTGGATTTCCATCTGCTTAGGAAGGTTGCTGTTTGCTCAGCAGTTGTCCTGGCAAACCTGCTCCCAGTGCCAGATGGCAGGTAACTTCAGAAAACTGATACTTGAGACTACACAACCAATTAATGAAGTCTTGAATGTTATATGGTTTTCTTCATTTATTCACACAACTGAGTTATAGAGGAGGAAAAGAAAGATCATGATGAATCTGATACCATTATTGCTTGACATGGAAAGGACCCAGTTGTCAGTCTGGCCTCATTCACAATCTGCAACTAAACTGTAATAAACTGGTGTAAATCAGCAAGTGTAACCATGCCCTTTTATTTGGTTTAACTGATAAGAAGTTTATAGAGTCTCGGAAGATAAAAAGCCCCCAAACTAGGCACGTGTCACTAGCCAAAACAAAGGTATAGATGAAATGAAGACTTTAGGAATAGCATGGAGAACTCTGCCTGGCCTTGTCTGCCTGTGCATCTGTACCGGTACCTGTGAGAGCTGCAAACCAAAGAGCATCAGTTTTATCTCCCACAGCCCTGCAAACGCTGCATGAGGTTGTCTCATGTCTGTGCTATGAACAGACACCTAAAGCCTCAGCAGCAAAAATAGCATTGTAACCAAGACTTTTGATTTGAGGCTCATACTATCTGGGTTAACCCCAGACCTCTGACCAATGCAGCATGTGTGCATGACTGTGAATTTGTGTAGCTGTAGGACAGGGACGGAAAAACAGACACACAGCATGAATTACTCACCCTAAAGATAGAACAGGAAGTTTCAACCCAAATCTGTAGAAGAAAATTCTAGTTTTGTCTTAACAATCCATACAAGTATGGTCCTTGAAGAAAAGCAAGTAAATCACCTACAGCTTCTCTGCTATAATCTTATATTGCCTTGCTGTGCACCTCTCCAGCTGCTGCAGGGAAGGAAGACAGACAGTTTTTTCTGTTCCAAGGTGGCTTCTCATGTTCCCACAAGGTAAACATGGTGTAAATTGGTAAATGTGCTTCCTGGCCTGCATACCATGGTGCTGCCCAGTCAGTGGGTGGGACTACCGCACATCCCAGTTTACCAACCTTCAGAGGTTTCCCTCAAGCTAAGAAGGAGCACAGGCTCACATCAAAGCTGTTTGGCTTCAGTGCCTCTGTGGCTTGGAGCTGTGCTCAAAACCCAGCGAGTATCTACCCAAAAGTGTGTTTCAGTAAGAAATCAAAGAACTGGGGTGGGAGGGAAGGGCGAAAGAACCCTACAGCTCTGAGTAAGGGCATCACCTCCAACAGTTTTAATTCCTCCTTTGTCCAGCAAAACAAGACCTTGTGTATTCCCTGTAATTTTGTGTGACTACGTTACAACGATTGCTCACTTTGTCACCGGTTTCTTCTTCCGTTTGCAATAATCTGCAGACTCAGAGACTTTCACTATTTGGAGTAATGCAGAACAACCATAATGTACAATAACACCTTATGGTGTTGTACAATTATTAATGTAATATTGAAATTATAATTTAATTATGATCAATATATCCTATACATGAAAGCTCAACTAATTTTATCTATACTGAGTGTCTGCAAAACTTTTGTAATCAAAATTATACAGGATAAGAATGCATGTTAGCATTTATAGATTTTATAATAACACTCCTGAAACATACTTTAAGTGCAGTTAGTTGGAAGTTTTCTAAAAATGTGGTGTTTCAATGGAAAATGCTGTTTCTGTAAAAGTTACATTTTCCACAGGAAACAATTTTGCCAATGTTTTTCTGCTTTCCGACAAAAACAATGCACTGTTATACTTACAGATGCAGAAATGCCTTTACCATTGAAGTCAGCACAACTTGGGTTAGGGACTCAGCACATGAAAGAACTGGAGCATGGAGTATAAATGCCAGGAAGCTGTTGAACAGCTCAAGGGTACACATAAAAACTAAGTCCAAGTGAAACATTTGTCTTTGATCTGACAAACTGAAATGCAATGTGTCTTTCCACAAATGTCAAAATGTTTCATGCTGGTTGAAAATAGTTAAATGAAACATTCAGGGAGATCAGCATCACATACTTTTTGTATACTCTTATTCTCAAAACATTTCACCATTTAGTCACTTTTGTTATGAAGAGGATAAAAATAATGTATCAAGTTTTCTGGATGATTTTCAGCTACAATTTAACCACTTAGATTATAAGTAACAAACTAAAAGACAGCAACCCCCTTGGAGTCCCAAAATCCTAATTTGTAAAAAAAAGGCATTCTGGACAATAGATCTGAGTAAGATACATAGTATCCTTTGTACACTACAAATAAATTGAATTTCTGATTTAAACCTGAAACTAATCTCATTTTAAATGAGTCATAAAGACCTGATCAGTGTCTGTATAATATGTTCCATTCATATTCATTAAATGCCATGTGACTGCTGGATTTCTTGACATTTTGCCTCTATTAGTCTCAGTTCAGCAATGACAGGCTCCTGTAACTACCACTGAAAATACTCCTACTACAATTTAATTTTACCTGACTTGCTTGGTTTTTATTTATTTATTTACCACCTTCTGGGGTTCATTATGTGATATTGCTAAAACCCTTTAAATGTGACATTTCTTATGCAGGTAATAAATATTTTAGGCCAGAATTACTGAGTTTCATGATCAGTGCATATTTTGGAATCCTGTCTAAGTGTAACATACACCTCTCCACCCCATACAAACACAGTTTCAGTACATAGAAGAAACTTTGTTCATGCTGGAGCACTTACTGAAGCAGCATTGAGGTTTAAAGTGGTTTTTAGGTACTGCTAGCATGCAACTGAAACAAAAATAAGAGTGTGCATTATGATCATCAGCATAATCTTCTACCATGACCAGCTTTAAAAAAAAATAAAATA
Organism: Turdus rufiventris; assembly: GCA_013186435.1. Classification (NCBI taxonomy): domain Eukaryota; kingdom Metazoa; phylum Chordata; class Aves; order Passeriformes; family Turdidae; genus Turdus; species Turdus rufiventris. The sequence continues at coordinate 9,409,050 of PYHW01010409.1, read as the reverse complement.
GCTGTGAAATACTGTCCAGACTTTCAAACGTTTCTGCTGCTCTTTTTTTTTTTAAAAAGATCATTGACTGATGTACTTCTTTGATTTTTGTGAGTGGAAAAAAAGAACATTTCAGAATATAATCAAGATTTTCTGCAGGTTTTTAACAGTATCGAAATAAATAGCATGTGGGTTTGAAATAAATTGCTGTGTCCCCTTTTGATATTTGCTGCTCCATAGCCTCACTGTAAACCCATCCCTGAAAGGCCTGATGACTTTTATTTATATATGACACTATTAATGCAGCAGGAGACCTGCTTTGTGCTGTTGGATCAGGAAAATCAGGAGCCATTCTCCATCTGTATCTCTTGACCTTATTAAAATTGACTATTAAAAGCTGAACTCTGTGCTGTGCCTCGGCAGTGCCTCTGACCCAGGGTGATGGGCGTGGGTTGCTCTGGGCCAGCTGCAGCTCTGGGGAACCTCATTTGCCTCTGCTCCAGGGAACCTCATTTGCCTCCCTGTGACAAAGCTTTCCTCCAGGGTATTCCCCGGGCACAGCCACAGCACATCTGAAATGGAAATAGTAGCAGCAGAAGGTAAGCCTGTGCACAGGCCATGCTAGGTATCTGTGCTCTCAAACCTTTGCCTGCAAGTATCAGAAAGAGCATTGTTAAAAAACTGGCATGTTCAAAAGACACCAGGGAAGAATCTGGATGTTCTAATGGGAGGCACTCATTCAAAATGCGATTTTGAAATGGGTAATTGAATAAAAATGAAGTTTGCAGGATCCCTTGGGAAAAAAAAATCTTAGTGTGAAATTTTGCAATGAATCCAAAATGTTACTAAAAACTGAATGAGCTTTGCTAATTTATCTTGTTCAGTTATTGTGAATCAGCCTTGAGAACAAAAGAATTAACCAGTTCTATTTCAGGGTTCTTATCTATTAGCACAGCTATATTTGTATCATCCTTAAACAAACCTTAGGCTTATCTGGTTCTAGTTTTACATTCATCAGTACACATTAAAGTATTCCTACTTTTCTAAAATGCATATTTACTGAAAATAAAACAAAAAAAAATGCTAGACAGAATCTGAGCTAAAATTATTAAACAGTGCTATTTCACCTGGCATGAGCATTCTCTGGATGCACATACTATTCCATTTTATTCTGAAAAGCCTATTAAAATAATAAGGACAGAGACTGCTAAAGCATTAGATGGAGTGGTGAAACTGAGCTCCCTAAGAGTCCCTCCTGTGAAATGCCTGCTGTTAGGACCATTAGTAGTCATAATGGCCAGTTCAGATTCTCAAATATTTTGTAGATTAAAAAAAAAAAAATTTAATAGTCTCTTAGGGGAAATAGTAAGCTTTATAGCTTGGGAAACAAAACCAGATGGGAAGGGAAAAAAAATTAAAACTAAAGACACCCCTCCTCCTAAAGCCCACAAAAATTATACTATAGGGAGCCACCCTATATATGATCAGATCTGTTTATATATTAACTTCAAACAAATATGGGTACAGTTCCAACTTTATTATCTAATGTGAGTTTTCTCCCCACATTTCAGTGAAAGGTTTGCTGTTATATATACTTTGCTGTGCGCTACAGCAAAGTGACATAAGCCGAGCAATATTCATATTTCATTATCAGAGAGCACAACAATAGTTCCATTGTGTAGGGCAGCTCTCCTTGGAGGTGGAAGGAAGGCTGCACACAAGCTTCCAGAGTGGTCCAGAAATACGATGGTGACACCAGACTGGCTCATGTAAACAGGAAATCAAACCAGGATGTAAACTGGACTGCTTCCATATTCACTAATATTTAGCTAAAAATAAACAGTTTGAATAGAGGTAGGAAAGCCAGTTCTCTCTGTAAACTCATTTTTCAACTTGAATTTTTCATGACTTGATAGAAAAATTCAAATAAAATGAGTCTTAGTGTTGCTTTATCAAGCATGTAATGAGATTGCAGTAACTTCCAGAGGGCCTATTAGTGTGAAAAGGGCAATGCAAAGTCTGTTTCCAGAGAATAATAAGGACTTGGAGATGAAGACTGAAAAGGGATACAACTGATCTATAAGTATATCAACAGATAAAAAAATCAAGGAGAAAGAAGTTCTACTTAAGCTAAAAGACAATGTAATCATAAGAATAAAAAAAATACAGATTGTGAAATCTAGAACTGATGAACCATCTCCTTTCTGAGAAGAATAAGGGGTTCTCAATCAGCCCATGCAGAGTAAGGAGGAGAAGCTGAGAGTGTTTCTGTAAGAGTATTATCTAATGCTATTGCTGTCTTCAAGACCATCATGTGAAGTTCACCTGGAAGTTCCTCGGCAGTCTAACATTCCTTCTGAATTCTCTGACTCTTGATATTACGCCAAATTGCTCTCCAGCTTTAGGAATAGGTGAATATAGGGTAAAAACTGGAAAAGAACAGCAAAACTCACCAAGTCCAAGCTCCTACCATCACACGTAAACCTGAATATAATCCAATTAATAACACTGCCAAGATTCATCTCCAAATAAATCACATTATTTGATTCCACTGGCCACGCTAGAAGACTATTCCAAAACCTCGGTGCTGTAGCTCTGGGAAGTTTTTCCTATTTTCAACATCAGTTTTTCTAGGATATTCTTTCCAGCACAAAGTATCTCTTCATCACAATAATCTTTGTTTTACCCTATTAGAAAAGTTGTGCTTTTGCCCTACTCTTATGCCATAAGCTGCTCATCATTTCTAACAGGGTCTTCTTTATAGCTGGAGAGTCAGATTAATTTTTTAAGATGAATCAGTCTTTCTTGGATGGGTAAGATTAGGTAAGTGCCAAGTTCCAGATTTTCGAAAAACTTCCCTAACCTCTGCATCTGCTTGCTGAGGATGAAGGCTAAAAGACACAATGAGTAAATGTAATTCTGAAGGAAAATAAGGAAACACAGGATGAAGCTTTTTGGTTAGAGTTTCACTGCTGGTAAGCAAGAGCAGTATGTTACCTCCCAGAGCAAGGCTTGCTGCCTGACAGCAGCAGGAAGGAATGGCCAAAGGTTCTCTAGTGGGTGCCTGTCATTATTGCCACTTGGAGTACTGCATCCAGCTCTGGGATCCTCAGCACAAGAAAGACATGAACCTGTTGGAACAAATCCAGAAGAGGGCCACCAAGATGGTTAGAGGGATGGAGGACCTCTCATACAAGAAAAGGCTGACAGAACTGGGTTTATTCAACCTGCAGAAGAGAAGGGGTGATCTAATTGTGGTCTTTCAGTACCTGAAGGGAGCCTACAAGAAAGATTGAGAAAGACTTTTTACAAGTCCAGATAGTGACAGAATATGGGAGAATGGATTCAACTGAAAGATAGTATGTTTAGATTAGATATTAGAAGGAAGCTCTTTGCTGTGAGGATGGTGAGACACTGGACCAGGTTGCCCAGAGAAATAGTGGATGCCCCATCCCTGGCGCAGGCTGAGATGGATGGAGGTCCAAGCAACTTGGTCTACTGAAAAGTGTCCCTACCCATGGTAGGGGGGTCGGAACAGGATGATCTTTAAGTTCCCTTCCAACTCGAACCATTCATAGCACATTCCATCAAGAGCTAATCAAGGCTTTGGCATTGCCATAGACTATGTGCCACTGGAATAGGAAGTAAGCCAACCAACCTAGCCTTCAAGGAGGGCTCTTTCTTGAGAAAACAGTCCATATGTTCCAATCCTGTCACCTCAGGCCTATTGGAAATGTTGGACAAGTAAATAAAAAAAGTGCCCAGATTTTTTTCTCCCTCTGAATGTAGAACTTCCCTAAAAACTTGAAGGCTGTAGAAGGACAAGAGCCCAGACAAACTTGGCCGTGAGCCAAACATCTTGGTTCAGGAGTCACAGTTCTGACCTGGAGACACACAAAATATATCCTGGATGGCAGAGGCAGAATTTAAGTGACTGCCATTAGAAAGAGGAATCACATATAGTAGAGGTGGTACATGTTCTCATTCACATGGAAGCTCTGAGAGGAAAGGATTTTTACACCACCTAGAAGCTTATGAGAAGGTGTAAATGCAAATTCTCAGACAAGGCCTGTAATGGAACTGCCTCCCAGTGCAATGGATTTTACTCTAACTTCCATCCTGTCCCTATTCCTCAGGTCTCCAAGGATTGCCTTTCTTTCTTCTTTAGCTTTCTGCCACCAAAAGTTCATTGGCATATTCTTATTTTGATCATCAGTGAAGGTGATGAATAGTACCATTGAATGATCCAGTGCTCATGACTGAATTCTGAGAAATTTCACTTGTGAAACAAACAAATCCAGAAACCCAAAAATACTAGCATGATACTTCCAGTAGTTAAAACTCTTCCATTTTCACAGTAAAGATTTCAGGCTTCTAAGCTTCATAGCAAACTAAAGTGGATGATAAAATCTATAAATAAGAACTAAAATAGAAAGACAAGAACGATTCAGTTGTGATAAAAGGAAATCTGCACAAAGAATGAGGGTAAAACACAATGCAGCTGTTACATTTCAGCATCACTTATTGAAGAAAACTAGTATCAAGCTCTTTTAAAATTATCCTTTTTCCTTTTTTTATTTAGCTCTTATGTACAAAAATGCAGTAATTGCTTGAATAAATTACTCATAAAGCTATTTTGCACATGTATTTACAGTAATTTCATGATTATAAGCCGCACTGAGTATAAACCGCACTTCCGGGTGCCAGCAACTTTTCATTCTTTGTCCATATATAAGC
>PYHW01010409.1:9371034-9399978 GCA_013186435.1 Turdus rufiventris | reverse complement strand
TTCCCATATCTTTGCCTGAGAGCCCCTTGATTTCAAAATTATAATAATTTGGAGGGAGAGGGTTTACATTCTCCATTTCAAAGAGAAGTTTCTGCCTTTCTCAGCAGACACCTGTCCTCCTAAAACAGCAACTTTTCGTTCTTTGTCCATATATAAGCCATACTTTGGGTTCGGACCAAAATTTTAGTCAAAATGGTGCGGCTTGTAATAGTGAAATTACTGTAACTATAATTTTCAAGCATGCACCTTTGAAAGTGCTATGACCTCAGCATTAACATAACTTGCTTGCAGTATTGATTGCATGTATGTTTGCTGGTTAATTATTTAACTTTGAAACTGCTCACTGGTTAATTGTTCCTGGTTGTTCTACCAATTTGTACTTCCTGCAAGCATCAATTTCTACTCATCACAGAAGAAACTCTACTTGATTAGAGTCAGAAACCATTATATTTGGTTATATTTTCTAAATGCAACATGTTCCCTGTACATGGAATAAATTATATACCTGTTACATTACCAGATGCATAGTCAGTAGGCAATCTTCTGCAAACATGGGGGGGGTTGTTATTTTCATAACAATATTAACCATCTCAAACAAATGCAAAATTCACACTCACTGCCATCTGGATGGCCATGAACACAATGAAGTCCCCGGACAGTATTGTCCTGGGACTTTGTATTTCCAAGTGGAGAATGGCTTTCCATCCTTTACTGATGTGAATTCAAAAACAAAATTAGAAAGATAAAAATCACCATGAGGTATTATAGCATATACTAGGCATTTTCAACGCATTTGTGTCATAGAATTTAACAGGAAGTAAATTATTAATATCAAGGAAACAATGGCATGAGCATGTGGGCAGAGCAACAAAGACAAAAGTTGAGCCTTTCATTACAGAGAAGATAAAAAAGCATCCATGATGGAGAACACACTTGAGTATTTCTAATTTATGACAGCAAGAGTCACAGACAATGTACAAAAATAGTAAGAGACAAATTTCTTCCACTAATGTGTTTTGAAGTTACAACCCTGTGAAAGACACACTGCCTGGACCATTAGTGTTTTTTACAAATTAGTATGGTATCAGTGTGTTGGAAGGATATATCAGCTAAGCAGCCAGGAAGTCTCCTGTAACAAGATATGTAACTGACAAACATTTAATAGATCAGATCTGCTATATGTATATACAGGCTGTCTTATTGGAAATACCTTCAGAATCCACTAACAACTCTTTGGATTACATTATTTTTCTCCTAAACAACCAAGAACCAAGGAGCCTTTAACATAGTAAACCACTTACCATTTTTATCATAATCTATCTGGCAGTCAATGAGTAGGTAAATGCCTGAAAGCTTTGAATACTAAATACAAAAATAGAGAAAGCCAAAATATTCTAAGGTCCACACACAGCTACTAAAATGGAACACTCACAAAGTTATCTGTACTCATGGTTTAAATCTACTTTGAATTTTAGCCTTTTACTCTAATTATACAAATCCAGTTGAGTCGACAGTCACATTCTGTAAAACTGGTATAACCAAATAAACAGCCTTTTAATATGCTCAGAAAAATTCACCATTCCTGAAAAGCCTGATCTCTGGTTAAGTGCAAATCTGCATGTTGCCTGAGTTGTTTTTTTGGTTTTGCTTTGTTTAATTCTAAGTGAAACATGAATGGTTGTCTTCTATATTGCTCACAGAAATGGAGAGCCACAGGAGAGCAAACACTCAGCAGGATTTTTATTAAGAGGCTTCTCAAATGCAGTGATCCCAGAAGCACTGCTCATCCCCTGCCAGAGCACGGGCACAGCATCTTGGGGTTGTCTCCTGCATATACTCCAAAGGCAGGGATCCAGCTGCCTGATTGTGAATCCTTTTAATTCATGTCCCTTAGAGACAACCCAGAGAAGCCATTGCTAAAATTATTGCTCACTGTCCTGATAGCAGTTTTGAAGCAGGACTGCAGGGCAGACCTTCAGTACTCTCAATTAATACTCTGTACTGATTCAAACAGAAGAAACAATAACAAGCAACAGAATTGGTAGACATCAGGATAAGCATGGTACAATGAGGAACAGTCAGCACGGTTTTCCTAAAGAGAAGTTGTGCTTCACTTATCTACCAAAGTTCTCTGGCATGTCAATAAAATGTTGGCAGCACAAATCCGTTTGGTACCATCTGTCTGGATTTCCAGAAGGCACTTAAAAAGTTACTTCCCTTGAGGCTCTTGAGAATACTAATCAGACATGAAGAAATATTCAGAAGATGGGAAGAAATGAGGTAAAACATTAGTTGCCTCTCACACTAGAAAGAGATCACACATGGAGTCCCACATGGCTTAATGCTGAAGTCTGCATTGCTCAACACAGATCACAAGGGATCAGAAAACTGTGTCAAAAAGGGATGAAAATATTTGCCAATGGCACTGAATTAGTCAGTGATACAGAATATGGCTGACTGCAGACTCACTAAGAACTTCCTACCATGTAATGATGAGGCAAAAAAAATTTACTGTAGAGGAATGTAAAATAAGGACAAACATTGCTAGAAATTACTACAAAAGGAATCAAGAATACAAAATATTCTTTTTCTGTTGTATAGATACGTGGCATATCCACATCTTCAGCAGTGTTTATAGTTATGTATCCATCTGATGACAGATACAGAAGTTCTGTAAAAGATACAGGTAAATGCAACAAGTATGATTAAAGATAAGGGGTGATTACAGGATGAAGAACAATAAAATAGATTAAGGGTTTTGTTTGCAAAAAGAAAACATGTACTAGAGAACAGTAAAACTAGGAATYGCCTAAATAAGGTGAGTAGGASAAAACTGTTTCTTTCAGCCCAAAATCTGGAAGATATCAAATGAAGCCAGAAAATGCCAGTCTCCAGGCAAACAAAAGAACCTGTGTCTCATCACATTATTAACCAATAGAACTTATGCCAGGACATTGTGGATGCTAAAAATGTACCTGAATTCAAAATAAGATTTTGATGAATTCATGGAACAGAAGGATATCTAGGACTATTCAATACAATCCACATCAAATAGTTTAGAAAGTCACAGAATTACTGATCAGCAGACACTCAAAACATATTTTGGGAAGGGCTTCTAGAGGGCCCTTACAACCTTCTCAGGAAACTTACTTGGTTAGTCACTATTGGAAACAAGGTGCAGAGCTAAATGAAACTGCTCTTACCCATATGCAATTATTCAAGCTAGAATCGGAGTTACGCACTGTCAGTGTTGAGTCACTGTGCACAGAAGTAATCTGTGCTTCACCTGCAGAATGAAACTGGAATTTCTGGGCTGTGCCATCAAACTGCACATACAGCTGCACTTCTTGGATGACTATCAAACCTGCTCTACACATGGAGCCACAATCTCCAATGTGTTATGAATGTCCAGCGTTTCTAATGTATGTCAAGTCTCTCCTCACAACTGCGCATGCTCACTGTCATTGCACAACTGTCAGATTTCCCAGGAAAAGGGTTGCTGCACACCTCCAAATCTTAGATAAATACACAGTTCCTCTATATTGTGCCAGACAATTTCTAAGTGAAAAATAATTTGTGTTCGATGGTAATCCTACTTGGAATATCTTATTTTATCTGGAGTGAATGTGGCTTCTCTGACTTGAACCACTGTTTTTATATCATTTGGTGGTTCCTGTTTTCATTGTCTGCAAATGAAAGGCTTCTTTGTCTGCTTGGTGGTGGACCTAAAGATTTTCTAGACAGTTACATTTCTTTACCCTCACCATTTTTGTTGTCACAGTTTACAGTCCTATAATGAGAGATGGTTGAGCTCATGAGAACATCCTTAAATTTCTTTTTGCCAAAGTGATCTTCCTGGTCCGTACTGCACATGTGACCAAGGCTCTCCAGTGCAGAGGTGTGGTTTTGTAGTGAAGCAAACCAAGATAGGGTCTTAATCATGTTCATTTGCCTTAGTGTTTGCTATGCTGTTTCAACATAGTTTTCCAAGTCCATTGACCTCTAAATAATACAGGTTGCAAGTGCATCTATGAAACCTCCATAACTTTGAAATATCTGAAATTCCTGGGATATTTAATGTGTTGCTGTTTAATGTTATCCTGTTGTTATCAATTGCCTTGCTGACTAATGAATTATTTAGCTGAGTTTCATTAATAAAACTGGTGCAATAGTTGCTGCAAGCAGGTCCTGGTCACCTCTGTGTTTGAATAATTCCATTGCCAAATGCTTTCAGACTCTGCCTCAGAAATTAGCACAGGTTTATTGTAAGTTTATCCTTAATATTCTCTGTACAATGAATTTTTTTTCTTCTGTTTCTGCCTTGTGTTGAATTTTTTTTCAATTATTCTTGCATGTTTTTTGGTCAGCACAATGCCAGTTCTAGGGGATTTTTCTCAAATCTCCACATTTTCCCCAAAAGAACTGCTTTCTTTTCTTGTAGGATTAGTTCACTTCAATTCTCTGTTTTATTTTAGATGTCTGTAAGAATTGATTAAGTTTTCCACCATCTATCCAGAAGATCTTTTGGGTTTTTTAAAATATTGTATTACTTCCCTCTGTATCTGAGTGATTATTTGTAGATTATGGTAAGTGCTATGCCTTGGTCCTACATCTCATACTCTGAAACAGAGTAAGTGAGACCTGTTTGACAAAAAGTAATGCAAGCCTCTAGTTTTACATTCAATTACAAGCTATATTTTCCCATCTTTTTTCTCACAGAGAAAGGTTTTCTCACAGAAAAGTTGGCAGTAGTGATACCAAACCTTCCCTAAGAATATTTTCTAGGAATGTTTTATACACTTTACCTCTCCAGAACTTGTCCAGATGGTTTTCCTTGCTGTCCTATCATCATGTCTCACTTCAAAGCTCTTGTAGACACATTATGATTTTCATGTGTCTCACAAATAAGTATGGAACATTTTCTCACTGTTACTTTGACTTTCACCTGGGAGGTGGGAGGGCTGGTGCTTTTGACTGTTTCTGAAAGAACACAGATAAACTTTCTGACAGCTAATGATGATGTGAAACAATTCCTTCTCTGCTTGAGCATGTTTGCTCCCCCAGTTAAGTGTTCTCCATTTGCTCCATTCCTGCCACAAGGCTGCTCCAAGGGCTGCTGGTGAAGGAGCTTAGAAACCTGTTTCACACATGTTAATGAATTATCAGACTTTCCAGCTCACACTCTGCTTTCAGTAGCCAGCTCAGCAGAAACAATCAACAAAAGACTGGAGCCTTAATTGATTTCAATTGCTTGGCTTTTCTAAAGGGAAATATACATGGATATAGATATTTATTATCGATTCCTCTCACTTTATCGCCTAAAAGCTTAAGCAATTAATCAGTAATGAACAGCCTCCTTTATATTTTACAGTCACATTTTAAGCTGAAAAATAGCCTGAATGACAGCATGTGTTGATTGCAGATGCACCCAGCAGCAGCTGCAATCCAGCTTCTGCAGGACATTCTTCTGCAGCCAACACCAGGACAGGGCAGAGTGTGGGAGCAGATGTTGTGGCTCTGGGTCATGTACAGGGTTTCTGCCACAGGAGATCAGCCCTTGTTGTCCCACCAGCTCTGTGAGGAGGAATGGGGGTAGCCAGCATGAACACTCGTTTGGATCCAACACTGGAAAAGGGGTACAGGGAATTACTGATAGTGCTGCTGGAGTGCGCTGGCCCTCGCTTCAGGTGTTGCTTATTTACAGCATACTGAGAGCTGCTAAATTCAAAATCTCCTCTTTGTGGCACAGCCACAAGAATTGTAGGCTTAGGATTTAAGGTTAAGAACATTAATATTAGGGATTCTGATATGCACATTTATTCTGTCATTACCAATAATTTGCAAAGGCAGGAACAAAATCAGTTCATAAATAACAATCCATCTTGGCAGAAATGCACATAGAGGAATTAACATTTTAAAATACTTCCAGCTTCTGCATGAGAAACTGCAAAGCATTGGTCTCAAAAAAAAAGGTTTTTAAATAATTTTCTGGAGGCCAGGTAATTCTTTTTATATTTTATTACCTCATAATTTATTTGGATGCAGATTATGGCCTATGAACATCAAATACTTGATCCTCTAACTCCTTTTGTTGACATTTTTGCACACATTGCTCATCACACACTTCTCTAATGCAAACTTTTTCCTTTTGACCTAACAGTGATCTCAATTGCTTTTCTCAGAAGAACCTACCTTTCAGCACTGTTTATGACAGCATATTTTCAACTATTATTTTGTTGCCACCTTTTGCTTTTATCATTCAGAATGGATTATGGTTGGTAATTACTAAATGTAGATTTCTACTCACTAAGGCTTTAATTTCTACTAAAATGGAATAAAAAATTTAGTGACTCAAGCCTTAAAAAGCCAGATGTTAAAAAAAAAAATCTTTCTACATTTTTAAACAATTGTTTATTAGACAGACGGAGAGAACATTTTAAAGTTAATTTTGCTATCAGGACAAGAGTTCAACAAAACTGGAATTGTTCCAATAATACCAGTTGAAATAGGATAAAAATGTAAGGGTTAGAAATTGAGTGTAAAAAGTATCGGTTTGATGAATGAACCTGAGATATTAATGTGCATCCAACTACTAAAACCCTTCCCCATTTCCTTTTCCCCTCAAATACAACATAATGGTAGGTTAAAGATTACTCAGTAACAGTCACAAAAAGGCTTAACATTAGAAATTTGATGGGTTTAACACTCTTCTTTTTGTGCTGGTAATTTGTGTTCACAGAGATCAAAGAGTGAATTTCAATGAACTTATTTGTGTTTCTTTCCAAAATTTCAACGAAAAAAGTATTACAACATTTTTTGATCACAGCAGGTCAGGTTAGGTCACAGTCCAGCTGTGTCCTTGCCTCCCTTTAACCTATCTCTGAAGTGATGTTAAGAAATGAATGCAAGATACGAGACAGATCCACAGCCAGCTCATCTACAGGCACTGGCACTTTGCAGCTAAGGACCTCCTTAACTGGAGTTTATACATTGACATCCTGTGCTGCAGTAACCAAACAGTATCTGCGAGTGTTGCAGCTCCTTGACATGATACATTTCAAGTCCAAAACATTCTATGGTATCTAGTACTGTAGCAAAATTATATGTTACCTGGAAAAGTACATGCCTTTGTTCATTTTAAATAATTTCATTTGATTACTCCTAAATCCTTGTATCACCAGAAAATGATGGCTAACACCTATTGCATTCAAAAGTTCAGAGTTCTCTCTCAAATCCCTCCTTAAATTTTCTTCTGCAAGTCAGTCAGTCCAAATAAATTTTGAGTTTCTTCATACAGAAGCAATCACATCTGCTCAATGTTTGAAATTTTCACCTGTCATCTTTAAATGGGACTATCCTGAATAATTCATTACCATTCCCAAGCTAATCTCTACATATCCAAGATTGTTTATGGCCAGTTTATTGCATAGTGACCAGCAGAGATACTTTCAGAGACTCCTTACAACATCCTTCATTGTGAAGGCAAGAGCTCTGAAGACAACTTTTTCTTTCATTATATGATACCTCCATTTCTTTCAAATACTTTGCTAGGGACTTAAGCTTTTTTTAAAAATCTAAAAACATCATTATACTTACTTTAAACACTGGGTGACCCTTGCCCATTGACCTCCAGCATCTCCAGTATGTGAAACACCACATTTTTCTCCAACATATCAATCTGAATGTAGTGTTTACTTTTTTCTATTCTTTTGTACAGTTCCCACCAATATATTCATATGTACTTTCTTTTCATATGCCCTTTCTGTTTTAGAACAGCATCTGTAAGGAAAACATCTTTTCATTTTTTGTACTCTATGCACAACGAGCCAAAGGAACTTTAATGAAAAATTAATACAACACTTCTGCAGAGCTTCAAGGGCAAGTTTAACTGCAGAGAGAGGCTTGAAGTAACTTGGAAGTAATTCAAAGCCCACTGAGTCTTTTTGCAGTTCAAAAGATTTCCAATGTATTTAGATGATTTGGTCACAGTGTATTTGATGCAAAGAAAAATTTACAGCCAAGGCTCTGCTGTAGAAAAGGCTTCTGAAGGTTACAAAGTTCTCCACGAGGCTGATGCTGTTCTGTACACTTCCAAGACTTCCTACTGTCTTCAGTGAGCACAGAATAAAACTACACCATCCTACTGCTGCTTTGGGAAGCGAAGCCCATTTCAAGCAGAAGGAATTCTTCCATGAAGAAGAATCCTATCCCATGTTTTGGGAGAGCAAAATCTCAAAGTCTTTCCTCTGGAAAACTTTAATCTGAAGTAACAGCTTAAAGCAGTTCTGCACTAGGTAGTAAGTGTCTAATTATTAAAATTGCTGCATCAAGGTAAGGAAAGGAAAAGCTGGTCTGACATTTTACTGAACTTTTTTTCATTTGTAAAATATGCAAATGTGCAGTGACAAAAATGTCAGTACTGACATTTTATCTACCCTTCCTCCTTTTCTCACATATTTTACATTTTCCAAATAACTCCTTATCAGCTCATTTTTTAAAAAAAATGCACTTTATTTCTACTTTCCCAATGTTTTGATGCAAAACTTTTGTGCATGCACCATAATTTGCACATTAAAAGCCAATTTACAATGCAAAACTTCATGTTAAATTTCTATGCAATTCAAATTTCCAGAACAATGGCACATACATTAAAAAATACTGCATTTTTAAAATATAATCTCATGTAGGCAATAGATTGCTATTGCACCTACAAAAGAATATCATAAAACAGGGAAACACATCTCACAAGTCACAGCAAAACACACATTAGCACTCTAAGCAGTAGTTTGTTTACATTAAAATTAGCTCTGAGAAGGTTTGCTGGGAAACCAAGTGCTTGGATTTTCCATTAGAGTACCGAGTACAAGATGCAGAGTTGCTTCCATTTTGTGCAGCTTCTGTTCTTCTAAGCCACATGGAAATATAAAACAAAAAAAAAAAATCCAAATGAATTTCAGCTGAAGACTTAGGGTTGCATGAAACCCTTAAGTAAGACTGTGTTGGCTGCATGCCTTTGGGAAAGCAATCATTAGTTCACACTCAGGAATATGGTGCTGGATGTCACAGGGATGTTAAGACCTACAGGAAGGCTAAGAGAATGCAGGATTTCCAAGCCTGTACTTCACACCTGACCCTGTCACTTCTCATTTAATACCAGAGGATGATTTGTACAATGATCAAGGATAGAATCTGGCCAGCCTTTAACTGGCTGGATGAGAAGGAAGTGTTATAAAGGTGTTAATTGTCGTCTAAAAATGACCTAAAGAAAAGCAAAAATATTCCCACTTTCTCTGGTATCTCTGCAGCACCAGTCCTGCAGCCCAGATGTCACATTGGAGATTTTTCTGTAACCCTGAGCTAAAAAAAAATCACTTTTTGTTGATGATTCCTGAAATTTTGGACAGTTGGTAGCCCAAATTCTGAATTTGTTGGTAGGCCCAATAAATGCTTTTTTAAATACCACAGATCTGCTGCACAATGTTTATGTGATAATCCTGTTTCAAAGCATGACGCGGGCAGAAGAAGAGGGACCTGCTGAAATGTACTTGTTATTTCTTGGGGTTAATGTTGTTCTACTGAGTTGCTCTTGACTTTTTACTATCCCAGACTTTTTACTACAGCCATCTATCATGTTTGCACTAAGACCCCTCTACACAGCAATGAGTAAGAGCAGGATGACCACAGCTACACTGTAGAGTATCTGCAGATTATCAATACCTTAAATTGAGATCAAATCTTGGTTACTGGGGTAAATGCTTTTTTTCATTTTCAGCTAGGGAAACAAATATTTATAATTTATACAGCATTCCACTTTTCTGAAATACTGAAAACATTTTAAATTGATTAATCCTGTCTGTCATACACATCAAGATCAAACTCACTTTTATAGGCAGCAGTATTAGGCAGGATTAATCCAGCAGAATTCAGCTTCTTCAGTATTACATGATAATATAATTTGGCTTTTAGTAATTACAAATATTTTCAAGAAGTTTAAACATTGAATGAAATCTTGTTGTGATCTGTAAAGCTATTGCTGTGGTCTACAGAATTCCAGAGTTTTAGGCAATGGCAGGATCTGCTCATTTTGAGGTTTATGCTTGTGTAAAGGGTAAAATTTATGCCTGAATCAAATTCACTGAACACAGGTTTTTGCCAACACTGCAGGCCCTTACCACATCTGCACTACAAGTGCAAAAATCCAGAGCAGGGCAAGATGTTACAAAATCTCCACCTGGCTGCACCAGTGCAAATACAGGCCAAAAGGAGGGTTTCTCTTACTGCTAAGGAAGAAGGGTAGGCTGGCACACAGAAAGGACAGTGAGCACACACCGCTAACCAGATACAACACAGCAAATCCTCACCCTTGCAGTATTACTGCACTTTATCATATTGGATATACATTTAAATAACTTTAGGTGAAAAAAAAATGGAACAGTCTCTCCTTAAATGAAGAGCAGATGGTTAATTCCTACTCATGGCCACAAGAGGAAAACCAAGAAATAACTAGGTTATTTTATAGCTTGGGAGATTTAGCACAGACATTAGGAATATGCTTTCCAACCTAAAGGATTGTTAAACACTAAAATAGGTTAGCTTGGAAGGCCAAGGTTACCTTGGATGGACTAGAAAGGCTTTAGGAAATGGGAAGTTTTAAGAGCACTTCAGCATACTTGCACTGAGGATGGTCTAGGATACAGCTGATCAGCTCAGTGTAGGGGATGGGCAACCAATCTCCTGAATTCCCACACAGCTTCTCAGTACCATGATTCCATAGGGGTACTGCTGCCCTTAGTCTGATACAATAGAAACAATCCTGAAAGCAAACAACCAACCTGAAACAATTGTACAACTGACTAAATTAAAGAGAAAGGAAATGTCCTCACAATTTTCTTACTACTCTTTATCTCAAAGTTATGTATTTTATTGGGTCAGACAAGAAAACAAGCACCATATACTGATGCAATCAGTAGGACCAAAATAGGACCAGTCCTATTTTGAACCACATCACTGTTTCTTTTTCCCTATCTTGATTACAGATCAGAGTATTACAGGCTTAAAATTGTAGACGTCAGAACAAGAGGTCACTTGAGTCATTGCAATTTACAGAAATGTGGCTTATGCCCTCAGAATTTTCTCTGGCAATGTTTTATCGTAAATGAAACATATTCCGCATCACCCTGTCTTTGCAAAACTTTAGAAGAGTTGACAAAGTGGGATAGAATTGCTGAAGGGTTTCTGCTTGGGTTTTTTTGACTACATAAACATCAGAACAATACATTCCTGGTTTGGCCACTTTATGGCTGAGTTCTTGCACTTCTGGTAAAGAAATAGTTCAAATGAACCAAACTGTAAACTGATGCCCTATTGCAGTCATGGTGTCTGCATCACTCCATTAAAGAGGGCAAATCATTTTGAGTGGCCAGATCTCCGCCTTGGAACCAAATTCTTTGCTGCTGTAACTCCTTTGATCTGTCTAAACCTGACTTTTGCTTTCTTTAGTTTTTGCAAATTGCAGCTTGAGTTTTCACATGTATTCTTTTATGGTAGAAACTACATCTGTCTGTAAAAATACAAATCCTGATCTGAATGCAGTCTTGGTCACCTAATACTGTAAAATTAGAAACTGAAAGCTGAAGTGACACATTCAAAAATATACATATTCTAATTCATGTTAGAGGAAACAAAACAAAACAAAAAAAGAGATAGAATTCTCTATTTTTTCCCTTAAATCCCCACTTCATTCCCACAGTAAGATAACTAACTAGTAAGTCTATCTAGTATCTAAAAAGCTAATTTTCAAACATACACCAAAACTTTGCCCATAAGTAGAATGTGTAAAAATGCATGTGGAATACAAATGTTAAAAACATTACATCAAATTCTGGTCCAAACCAAAACCAAATTATGTTGCAATTTTGTACCAGTAAATCCCCAGCAGAGGTCAAAAGGCACAACCAGCACACAACAGAATAAAAGCTGAGCACCGAGAAAAAGCTTTACTGTATCAACCACACTGAAGCAGGAATAAAATATACTAGCATTAAAAAACAGTAGAAAGTAAGCTACATTTATTCTCTGAATAGCAAGGGAAAAGTACATAGTATTTGTGGTTCTCAAATGTTTCAGAAGATTGCAGAGTATTTAGTGGAAATCTTTCAAAATTGCCAACTAAACTGATGGACATCTTGTTTGTACATGTTACTTTACCAAAATTGGGCATTACTATATTTAAATGAGATTTTGTGGAAGTTTTTCAGGTCTTACCAGTTTCAGACTAAACCAAACAGTGGTTCATTGAAATTGAAACATTTTCCAGTCAGTCTGGCCTAAAGACAAGCCTTAAGTGACTTTAATGCTGGAATTGTTTCAATTAAAAAAAAGTTTAAAGATGCTATGCTACTTACGTTAATTTGGTTTTGCTGCACAGAATTTTTTCCCAGCTTTTATATTTATTAGTTATATTTCTAAAATTTTAATATCTCCCTCTAATTATTTTTTCATTTTTTTTGTATTCTAGATGGGTTGTGAGAGGTGTAGTCCAGGTGGGAAAGGCTGGATTACAGTGTTCAGAAAGTATGCTACAAAATTTAATTCTTAGTAGCATCAACTATATCTTCATGGGTTAACAGCAGGTGATATTTGAATCTAGGATCTGAGACAGTCTGACACCAATAAGCCAGTTAACTTACAACAAGATTATCTTTTCTGTTTAAAAAACCCACATATATATATATATATATATTTGTAAAACCCACCAACCTACCAACCCAAAAAACCACTTTACCATAGTCCTCACACACCCTAACATACCTACTTCATACTGATCAAAGATTGCCTATTTTAAGCAAAAATGATACATGTGTTACATTAACACAGTTGTCTTAAAACCTGTGGCTTTATCTTTCAGGTCCAGCAGTAATCCCTGTGTTTTCCTGCTTCTGAAAGCTTTTTACATCCATGTATGTAGGCCAATCCCAACAAATCAGTAAGAAAAAATCACAGGTTTCCCCACTTCATGAACACAATTCACCCTCAGACTATTAAGCCTGATCCAGTTCACCAGCAGGCCAAATCATTTTGCACCTTGGGGTGCTGGGGTGGGGGGCAGACAGACCACTCTTCCCATCTTCCTCCACTCACTAAATAGTCACACAAGTTTGGGTTCTTAGATTAACCTCTAAAAGACTTGGATGTTTTCATTAGTCTTGTTTTGAAGCTCTGTATCTCCCACTGGAGAAGACCAAGCCTTCCACCTCACACTCATCCTCTTCAGTCACAGGATGAATGACTCCACTGTTTGAAGGAGCCACAGAGTTTCTTCAGATTTTGTGTACCCAGGACTCCTAAGTGAAGTCATGGCATTTCACCTGAAAGGATCAGTCTGCTCTGATCAAACTGGTCTTCCAGGGACAACAGCATGTTTCAAAACACTCAGTTTCTCCTGATAGTGACAGCTCCTATAGAAAGGATGGTGAGAGGGCAGTCATTACAGCAGGATTGCAGGCCTGAGCAAATCGAAAGCTGGTCTTAGGGCTTTTGCAGTTCCCTGAAATAAATGTACTTGCACTGGCCATTTGAAAGTGAAAATTTTACTGTGCATGCCTGGTGAGGCCCACAGATGTGCTGTAAAAGTGGTGGCTTTACAGACTAGCACAGCTGAAGATGAAGCACTGAGAGGTTACAAATTACTGCTCTGTGCTTTCCACAGTTTAGAGGAGGTGACATCTTGGGGATCCCATCTTAAGAAAAAAAGACATAGGATAAAAGGATGAAATAAATTACTCATGATCATTAGCTTCTTAGTCATGGGAGAACTACAAAAAACACCTACAACTAGTTAGATTTGCATGTTGTGCATCATCCTGTGTCCTCAGTGAGTTTCTCAGTGGAAGGAACAGCCTGATCAGCAAGCTGGAAATGCAGCTCTGCAGGATGCTGCCTGCCCTCCTCAGTGACTCTGATCATTGCTTCATTAGGTTGTTTTATGGAGCAAATTTTCTACCTCCACATAGATTTTAAGCAAGATTGCTCTTTTGCTAATTTTCCATGCATTCACCACCTTCAAACCTTTCCAGAAATGACAAAAAGCAGAGCAGCAGCAGGATGTATTACTTTCAACTGACTTCACTGCCTTCAGTTCAGGCAATCTGAGTTTTCCCAATATTTAAAGTGACCTATGAAGCTGATCTTTACATTCAGTACCAAAAATATTACTTCAGAATTTTGAGAAAAAGAGACTAATATTGATAGAGGTTATGTACCAGTAATTAAAATGTAGAACAAAAAATAAGACTGTAAAATAATAAAAAAAAAAAGTGAGGGTTTTTACAGTAAAATATCAAGATGTCCTTAAGGTACCTAAACAACTGTAACCTCACTTCAGAGAGAAGTCATACAACAATCAGACAATTAGAATTAAGGTATTTGGTACATTTAGCTTTTAAGTAATTAAAACTGGTTTTTAAAGACGTATTTACATTTTTATGAAATTTTCCCAGCCTGAGAAAAACACTCAAGGCTATTATTCATGGAGTTCTTAAAACAAAACTGTGTAAACTGTGTAGAAACATTCACTTTGCACAATACGGGACATACAACTCATTAGCTAACCTCATTAGCTCTCAGTTCTCAAAGCAGTATAGAGTATCTAATTTGAGGTCCTTAAGCAACTTAGAGCATGAAAACTAAGCAAGCTTTTTGTTCCCATAACCAAGAGGCACAGTCCCACTGTGTGCCCAGCACCACCCTGCACATTTCCTTACCCAGAGTCCCCACTAGGAATGTGTGAACTTACAAAACCTACTGCACCCACAAGGCACTGCTGTTTTCTGTGGCCACTCTCTTCCTACTGGGCAAGGAGCAGGTAAGAAAATGGGTTTGGCAAGTAGTGAACACAGAACCAATCCTAGCATGGTCTGCATCAGAAGGGACCTTAAAGATCATCTAGTTCAAGCCCCTGCCATTGTCAGGGACATCTTTTCCTGCCATGGGAAGGGAGGTTGTGCAAAATCCCATCCAAACCTGAACATTTCCAGGGATGGAGTACCACAACTTCACCTGGGCAACCTGTTCCTATGTCTCACCCACCCCCATCATAAAACAATTCTTCCTTATAAGCAATCTAATCTACTCCCTTACAGTTTAAAACCATTGGCCTTAACTCTTATCACCACAGGTCTCAGTAAAAAGTCATTCTCCATCTTTCATATAAACTACCTTGAAGTAAAGAAAAGGCCACAATAAGGTTTTCCTAGTTCTCTCTTCTCCAAGCTGGGCAACTCAAACTTTCTCAGCCTGTCCTCATAAGAGAGATGCTCCAGCCCTCTGATCATTTTTGTGACTCTCTTCTGACACCACTCCAACAGAATCCCCTCCCTCTCCTGCTGCCCACACTGCTTTGGATGCAGCCCAGGACACAACTGGCTTTCTGGGCAGAGAGTGCACATTGCCAGGTCATGCCCAGCTCTCATCCACCAGAATCCCCAAGTCCTTCTCACCAGGGCTGCTCTCAATCCCTTCATCCACCAGCCTGTACTGACACTGGGAATTGTCCCAGTCCAGGTGGAGGACCTTGCTCTTGGCCTTGTTGAACCTCATGCATTCATCTTGATCTCCTGAAGTCCTCTGAAGGATGCTGCCTAGTACAAAATGTTTCTACAGCAATTTAAGTGTCCCCACCACTCTGCTGTCCTGGACAGCTGCTTCCTGTCCTAGGGCCAAAGCTAAAGGCAATGTGTGAGCCACAACTGATAATTTACATTAGATGACTTTTGTGCCTGTGAAAAGCAAATCACTCATTTACATGCCTTCAAAAAGACACATAAAGAAAATAAAATACAAAATGGAAATCAGAAGGTCTAGGTGAGAATTTGACAAGCAAATAGTCATTGACATAATAAAAATTAAAGGGAACTGTATAATATTAAAGATGCAAAAATATGGATCAATGGCACTCCCAAGAAAAAAAAAACCACAATTACAAAGAATAAAGCCTCTGTACGCCTTTTCAAACACGAGTCTCAGAAAAACACAAGGAAGTTTAATAAGCATGATAAGAAGTAGGGCATAGATTTTACATGAAAGGATATTAAATACACTCCTCACCTTGGAATACGGAAAATGTGACAAATGTATATAAAATTCTGAGTGGAGAATGATTATGCATTATTTTTCTTAACTTAAAAACTACAGTACACTACACAAAATTATCAGGCAGGAGAATTAAATTGACAGATGTACTTTTCCCCATTTATTAAATCATTAGACTAATTATCATAGGATTTTTTGGATGCCAAGAAAATAAATTAGTGTATTCCAGATTGTCTTGATTCCTTAATTTTACAGTCTGGAAGAGTTGGAGAAGGAAAAAAAAAAAAAAACTTTTATGTTTTTATATATGCTTCCTCTTAGCATCTATTACTGGCTACTGTCAGAGGCAAGACGTTATTTAGATGGACCTTTGATCCGACTGGCTTCATTAGTCTGAAGTTTTACGCAAAACAAATAATCACCCCTGTTTAGTTGTTTTTTTTTTTTCCCAGCAGAGAACATTGATTACAATAATGTTTTTCTTGTAATAAAAATACAAGAACAGCAGAAGCCTTACAGAGGAAATAACATAGATGTTATAAACTGATAAAAAAAAAAACAAAATTTTATTTTAAAATAAACCCAGGCAGGATATTCCAACACTGTAAGAATGAGAAAGTTCATGGTCTAACATAGAAACCTTCTCATTTAAATCATCTAACTATCTAATAGCACTTTAAGTCAGTAACATACATATATATCCACAAAAATATAGCTAGAAAAGATTTCTAGGAATTACAAGGTAAGAATCTTTATCATTAGATCACGTGGTTGACACAGTCTCTAATGACAGACTTATGAAAGGCCTAACCACGGTCATAATAGGCCAAACACTTCTGCTCATGCAAAGAAAAAACACACCCCTGAGCATCCTGAAACAATGGAAAAACAAGTGCCTATACATTACTTCCGGGTTTCAAAGAAGGTTTTTCAAAGGTCCTCCTCAGAAGATTTTGAGGAAAAGCTACAAGAATGATCCAAAGCATTGAAAGCAGCTTCTCTGAAGAAAAATTTAAAAGATTAATTGTGATGGACTCAGAAAAGAGCACAGAAGACTAAAAATGCTACAAGAAAGATGGAGCAGGAGTTTGAAATTACTTCAAAGCAATTAAATGATGGCAGTTTCTTAAATAATTCTCTTACTTCTTGTAATTAGACTGTGGATAAAAAGGTCATTGAGCCTAAAACTTAAAAGAGGAATTAAACATTTCTATGGATTTTGAGAATATATATAGTTCTAATTAATCTGATTACCCTGGAATATAAAATGTTAAGATTTGAGGATAAATCAGTCTCTGACTACCACAACCAGAATGAAATCTAACATCCAGGACAGGTGCACAGTATTGTTATTTGACAGCTACAGGGCTACTTGCACCTTTCTCAGAAGCATTTGGAGCTGACCATTTCTGAAGGTACAACAACACATCCATAAGAAATTTTAAGCAAATTTTTGGTTTCTGTATTCCTGCTGTGACAAAAACAATTAATAGTGGTGTGGGAAGAGGTAGAATCAAGCCCAGTTGCAGCATTCCTCAGTTTTGAACTGATGTCATTTGTAGTGGAATGAGGAGTCAGTGGCCCAAAATGGGAGAAAGAGGAAAGCAAAAGGTTCCTTCTGGTTATAGCCCAGGGCAGACTGGGCTGTAAACAAGTCAGATATGATGATTGCAATGCTTGTGTTTGCTGGCCAGGGTTAGAAGAGAGGTGTGTGCAGAGGAAAAGATGGAAGAGGAGGCTGGCCAGTATGTGCTCATGGGGATCTTGGCACAGATCTCTGTGGCAGTCTGTCACGGAGGAAATGGATGGAGGTTGGAGACCCTAGGAAAAAAGAATGGACTAGGCAAGAAGACTGCTGCTTGTAGGACATCAGGGAAAATGGGCATTAAACATGAGAGCTACAGGAAGGAGCTGTAATGGATAAAAGTGCTGCACCCAGATATAAGGTGTAAGAGTAGTGTTTATCCACATGGAGCCTTCATATAGATGATAAACAAGTAAATCCCCTTGTAGATACTGTTTGTAAGTACTGACCAAAGCAATAAGAAATGTCTTGGGGTCCAGCAGCAGAACTGGCTCCTCATGCCAGTAATGGCATGTCAGGGCACACATGATCTGCCCTCCACCATGTCTTGGTCTGACCTTGGGAGAGAATAAAAGCTAAGTCTCAGCTTCCAACATGGTCGAGAAAGGACAATTCCTTTCTGCCTGCATCCCTGCTGTTTGAGGTTCTTCAGAAGCATGGAAAGATGTACATGTCTCCAGGACTGGGCTGGTGGAATAAGGTTAACTGGCAATACAAACGAAGTCAAAGGCTGATAAATGTGCAACAGTGATGATTGAAAGGAATTCTTTCAAATACTCATAAGGAAAATAGATTCCATCTTTACTGTAGCTATTCAAGGAAACGGCCTAGGCATCATAGGAGACAGCTGACTGGAGATACCTCTTCATTGCATGCTTGTATTCAAATAAACTAATAAAATATATAGATCACCATATAATATACTGATGGTTCACTATTTAATAAATAGTGTCTCACCATGCACAACAAAATACAGGAAAATAAAAATAAATTATTCAAATATGAATTAAAAAAAACACTGGGGACTTGTAAAAGCACCTAAAAATTTTGACTCTTTCTAAAGTGAGAAGAACAAAAGTAAAAAGAAAGAGATGTGTAACATAATACGTATTGTAAAGAAGACACAATAAATATACATATAACTGCAATCTTTATAATTGGAAGAGTCATTAGATTGGATATTAGGGAAGAGTCAGTTAAATCTGATATTAAAAAAAATTTCTTTGCTAAAAGGGTGGTCAGGCATTGGAACAAGCTGCCCAGGAAAGGGGTCGAATCACCAACCCTGGAAGTGTCCAAAAAATTGTGTGGATGTGGAACTTGAGGATATGGTTTAACAGTGAACACAGTAGTGCTGGATTCATGGTTTTATGATTTTAGAGGTCTTTTTCAACCTTTATGATTCTGTGATTCTGGGACTCTAAACAAATGGAAACATAATAGACTGCTAAAAGTAATTTTTTTCATATAGACAATACATCTTGTTACCCAGACCCACTAATGACAATATATTAGCTTCTAAAATGTATCATCCTGCATCATAATGAAAAACAGAAAACTTTTAGGAAAATCAACACTAGTTAGAAGGATTTTTAGAAAAAGACACAAAAAATACAGAAAAAAGATCACCATTGTCATACTGTGCTAGTGTAATCATTTAATACTGCAATAAAATTCTACTTAAAAACAGTTATTTGTTCCTGAGAAAAAAATCAATTTCTTTTAGTAATAATTCCTCTAATTGAGACATCTAGTGACTGCTTTCTTCTAAAAATACATTCACTGTCTTCCAAAATGAGAATTTAATGCTTTCATTTGTGGCTCTACACACCTAATGTAATAACACTCAGTTTACTGTTGTAGTACTGAATTCAGAAATTAACTGCATATTTCTCCCTTATCTTTGTACTTTATAACACTGTAAAAATAATACATGCATCTCAGGAATTGATTCTGTGACATTTTACTGTGTCCCACTGAGCTGGGAACCAAGCCTGCAAAATTATACTCATGAGAATACACTCCCCAAGCCAGGTTGGCAAATAAAAGCTCCTCACATGAGTAAGTCAACAAGAATAGACTACAGGAGGTCAAGGTCAGTGGTGAGTTTTGGCTGAGTCAGGGTTGGAGGATAAGGCCCTTATGAATCCTATAAATAGTTCATTGTTAAAAGAGGTCAGACCTAATTCTGGAAGTATTTTGGAAGAAGAAACCACTGCGTGACTGATGACGTACACCTACCCAAGCCTCTCTGCTTATTAATGTGACATTTGTTTGGAACAAACATATAATAAATAAAAGATATTTTTAGGATGTGTCAGGGAAATGTATTCAGATTTTCAGAAAATAATTTGAATATATTAAAAGTGTTGCACAGTATCAAATAAATGGTTGTTAGAGTATAAAAGTAAGGTATTAAAAACTAGGGGTTTCTATTGATCCTGATGGAAACAGAAAAGCAGGCCAAAGAGGATAAAAATAGGTTTTACTACCTGACTTCAATCAACTAGAAGCTCACACCTAGACTCCTTTAACTGTAAAGGGAAGTAGGTGCCTCTATTACCATTAATCACATCCTAAGGCTGTAGTTTGGTAGAAACTTACACCGACGTAAGTGAGCACCAACATCAGGAAAAATATTTTCCCCAAGGTCTTTTGCCCAGAATGAGTGGTTTATTCCCAGTTCTGTAAAGTAACTTCATTTTTTTTTACATAAGGGTTCAGTAACCTTGATAGATAGCTGACATTACTGAAATCATCCTCTTCCACCTCCTTCTTTCTTCCCTCAAGGTTACTTTTCAGTTGGATCAGTTCTCTGGTCTGAAACCACGCCAGCAGTGTCTGGGCAACGGATCAAAGCAATGCTGGGCAAAAATGACTGCTTCATTCAACTTGAATGTCAGAGGAAGGCATTTCACAAAGGGTCTGAATAAGCCATGTGGGTCTAGCACTTCACTGCCACCAGTACAGGGAGATCTGTTCTGTTCTCCTGCCCTCCCTGCTGCCAGGGCCACACAACCACCACTTCCCTTTGCAATGGCTGTGGACTTGTAAAAGCCTTCTGTGACTAGAGACACCTTCATAAGCTGGTAGAAAATTAAACCATTAAAAAAAAGTAAATAGATTTTAGTGTTTTAGCCAGTACAGATGGATCACAGAGGTGTTAGATGGAACAGGAGATCTGGCAAACAAAGAGGCTGAGTGACCTGGGGATGAGGAAGGGAGAATAAAACAAGAAGGGAATGAAGTCTGGGTCCATCCTTTCATCAGTCATGAGCTGTTAGATCAGCTGCTCGTCAAACTGCACCCTCAGGGTCCCCTTCCATATTGCACTGGGTATGATCTAATTGGAGGCAGACATGGGAAGGGACAGTGCCACTTTCCTCCAGGCCTTCAGCTGCACATTCCCAATAGGCATGAGAGCAGAAGTGAGGGGTCAGGAGAACCAGCATCCACACTCAGGTAAAATGCAGCTTAAATTAGCTGCTAAAACCAGGTGGTATCAGTTACTCCCTGGAATTCTTATATTTCCTCATGAACTAGAACGATCCTAGACAAAAAGCCTCACACTGGAACCCTATTTTCAAAGCGCCTAAAGCTCAGTGAGACAAAAGTCAGACTGATGTCTGTCCCTGTCTTTAGTCTCCCTTCTACAGTGCTGCAACCTTACATTTTGATAGAATGCATTGCTGCTAAGTATTTCCTTCATTTTACAATAAAATTGATAATGGAAAGACATCTAAAAAGTGAAAGAAATTGGAACTGATCTGCTGATACATGCATTATTATACTGATTCCCAAGAGAGCTGCAACCCTGTTGCAAAGAATTGACACTGTCCTTTTGCAATTTGAAATGAAGTCAAAACTGAAAGATCGCAAAGAAAAAAAAGACCAAGTTTCCAAACCCTACTGATGAATCCCAATCAGGCTGGAGCTGGAAGAATAAACATAGAGCCAAGAGCTCCTCCAACAGCTGGGGAGACAGTGTGTGCTCACAGGGCTTTCATCAGCACTAGCAGGGGTTAGTCTCTGGAAAGAACAAAGAAGCCTCAGAGCCTGGACCATGGAGGGAGAAGCAGCGGAAACAAAAAGGCCACTTGGATGACAGTCAGAGACTTCCCTAAGTCCCATTCTCTTCCTCTCTCTTGATTTGAGGAATACCTTAACTGTTTCAGGGGCCTTGTTCGCTACTGTTACTGGCTTGAGCATGTTACTGACTTCAACGAAGCATTTAAAAAAAGGTGCTGCTCAACATGAGCATGAATAGCAAGATGATTTTTTTTTTCATTTATAGTTGAAAGACTATTTCCTATGATGAATTATTAAACAAAGCATACAAAAGCACCTCCATGAAGCACTGGCTTCCATAACAGATGTTGAATGATTTCAGTGAAATAATTTCAATCTATGTTGATATTCAATGATTAAAGATACTAAAAAAAAAGGCAATCTCACACACTGATATAAAGGTATTGTATTTTACTAACTCTGAATTGCACACTTTACTACTAAAATATTGATTTCAAATTGCATCTTATTTGTGTTGCCAAGAGGATTTAGTAAATATATTAAGCACCAACTTCTGGAAGAAAGTGTATGTATATTTTTTGGGTTTGACTGGATGAAAACATTCAAGGAAACAACTGTCTAGACATGATGACAATAAACCCTCTATTACTGGAACAGTGGGAAAAGAGGTTGCCCTCAGTAAGCAGTACTTCCCAAAAAAGTCATGAACGTTTTGCCAGGCTGTCATGTGCTTAAATAATTATTTCAGATATTTGTTCTCCACAAGAAGTCCTATGTAAAATTTCCCAGTGTGGAACATATCGATGGTTTATGGATCTGCATGTTTTTGTCCATGAACAAAGCTTTGCTCTGTTGAGAGCTGAAAGGTGCCTTACACCCATCACTGCTGTGTCAGGGGCAATGCTTCATCAGACCCACGCGTGTGTCATGTATAATTTCGTAATTCTTGCCATATGAACTGTGTGAAAAGGGATTATAGGCACACAGGAAGTTAGCACAAAAATTGTTATTACCAGTAAAATAACGCTAATGATGGTTACAATGCAATCAGTAGGACCATTACTGCTCTCTAATGATTTCCCTGTGGTCAAGACTCAGTCCAGATAAAATCCTTCCGGGAGATCCTCCTGTTACTAAGGCAGAAGCAGATTTCAGATTGAAAAGAAAATAGAGAAATTTAATTTGTCTTTTCTTTTATGGGAGCTTTAGTTTCACATCCCACTGCTGGAAGTTGCTCCATTGGGATCAGCTCCTGTGCCTGCACAGCTTCAGACTAGAACTAAAAACCAAAATTAAGTGAGTCAGATAATCAGAAAAGGAAACTGAGTATAAACTGAAAGCAAAATTCACTATTTGGTTTCATGATGCAAGCAAAAGTGAACAAATGGGTTATAGCATTAATTTCACCTGACAGAGATAAGAAATTGGGTTGTTTCTTTAAACCAAGAGCTTCTTTCTCCATTTAGAAAAGCTGGGAGATGTTATCAAAAAGATATCAGGCTCTGTCTTAATTCAAAGACTGATGAAGGGTTTTTTAGATGCTTATGGTCTTTGCATCAACTGTTTAATTTCATGTATCAGGTTTAAGGTGGCCTGATAAACTACACTGAGTTACTACTTGAAGAACTCTGAATGAGTCAGCTTTGTGGTTTCTGAGGAATGTCTTGTGCTTCTAGGAATTCAACCGGAGCTCTGGGCCTGAAGATACGGCCTCTGATGTGCACAGCCAGACTGATGGTTCAAGGAATATGGAGTTTTATTTAATAAGCATGAACTCTAGATCTGGGTACAGGAGACTTTCTCCACGTGAAAATTTCCAGTTTTGCACATAGTTACAGAATCAGTCATTTCATTGGGTTTTGTTACCCTCCTTTGCTCGTCTCTCCAGTTGTGTCATTTCCAGTTGTGTCATTCTCATACTTATGAATTAGCCCCATCTTTTCTCTCAGAAAAGGCATCCATTTGGGACACCTTCTCTGTTTTCTACTTTTATGTCCGAAATAAATACTCCAGTCAAATTTTCAAGCTTTATTTCACAACAGTGAAAATATACGCTGAAATTCTTGCAGAATCACTTGATCTAAGGAGCTTTAAGAAAAATGCTGAATACAAAACTTGTGGGGTAAAATTGTAAAAGCTGGCAATATGGAGATTGAGAAGAAGAGGATGTTTGCTTGGCCTTTCAATTATCAACTTACCTTTCATCCACACTTTGCAGACACACCTGGCTATTTTATAGCTCCAGATCTTAGTAGTGATGGGGAAAAACTTGGTACAGAAATTAGCTCTTAGAATAGGCTCAAGCTCTTCTGTATTTGGGTATGATGAGCTTGGTGTGTACTCTCACAACCTCTCTCCACTTTTATGCCATCTTCAGCTGCCTAGTATCAGCCAGCACATTTCAGAAGGGAAATGGCAATTAGGCAGGCTATAGATAACCATGGAGTAGCACCTTATCAGTGCTGCAAATATTTTCAACAGCTAAAATAACCCCAAGCAAACAAACCACAACCCCCCTAAGATTACATGAAGTTTTACCTCCTCTGCAGATGCAAAGCATGAACAGGCCAGGCCTAGTCTGAAGGAACATCCCAAGCTTTGCCAGCAGTTTACAGCCAGAGACTCCATCTATTCAACAAAGCACTGTCAGAGTGTGCAGTCTCAGAAAGCAGGGATGTTACTTGAAGTTCTGAAAAGCATCTAATGCTTCCTGGGGGATCATGAGCAGGGTAACTCATCACAGGGCCTCCTGGTTTGTGAACACCAGGGGACTGAAGCTCAGCCGCAGGCCTCGCTGACAGGCTGCTGTCTGAGGCACTTGGAGTCACTCTGTGGTGAAGCACTCAGGATTGTCCCTTCTCTCTGGTGACCAGTGACAGGAGGGAATTGCCTGAGCTGTGCCAGGGGAAGTGTAGGTTGCATATTAGAAAAAAGGTTCTTCACCCAGAGGATGGACGGGCACTGGAATAGGCTCTCCAGGGAAGCGGTCACAGCACCAAGAAGCGTTTGGACAACGCCCTCAGGCACATGGTGTGATTCTTGAGGCTGACCTGCTCAGGGGCCAGGAGCTGGACTTGGATGATGTTTGTGAGTCCCTTCCAGCTCAGAACATTTTGTGACTCCGGCCTGAGGAGGAGCCTGGACAGCCGCTCCATGGGGAGAACCCCTGGAGTGCGGCGGGTGAGCAGCACGGAGGCCGCCGGCCGCGGGAGCCCGGCGGCGCTGTGCGGCCGCGGCCGGCCCGGTAGGAAGCGGAAGGGCCGGCGGCGCCGGGAGCGGCCCGGGAACCGCCGGAACAGCCGAGGGCCGTCCCCGTAAGGGGCGGGCTGAGGGCAGCCGGGCCGGAGCGGTGCCGGGCCGGGGCTATGCTGCTGCGGCTGGTGCCCGAGTTCGAACTGCGGAGGGACGTGGTGCCCTGGCTGGCGGAGCGGGGCTGCGTCGCGGCTCTAGGTAACGCTCCGGGAGGCCGAGGACAGCGCCATCCCTCCGGCCGGCCGTCCCTCCCTCTCTCCGGCCGCCTCCGTGCCCGCCGGGCTGAGGCGAGGCCCCCGGGTGCGGGTCCCCAGCGGGAGCTGCTGCCGCGGGCCGGGGATGGCGGGGGAGCGGCCCCTGAGGGAATGGCCCCCTGAGGGATCGGCCCCCTGAGGGAATGGCCCGTGAGGGAATGGCCCCCTGAGGGAATGGCCCCCTGAGGGATCGGCCCCTGAGGGAATGGCCCCCTGAGGGAGCGGCCCCTGAGGGAATGGCCCCGGGCCCCCCTCGGCCGGGGCTCGAGGGGAGCGACCCTCGGGTGCCGAAGGGCTTGATGTGGGCAAGTTTGCTGTCCTCAAGGAACTTCTGACGTGCCGAAAACACTTGTGCACATCTGCTACATTNAAAAAAAAAAAAAAAAAAAAAAAAAGTGTTAGCATTACTCCCTCTCCCACGCTAGTCCCCTTTCTGGGAGGAAAACCCCCACAGCCTGAACGCTTTGGTGTGCCTGGTGAACGAGTGCTAGTTTAAAATTAGATGCAGCGTCAGCTGTCAGAGCAGCGTGCGATCGGCAGCGCAGCGAGCGCTCGGGGTAGCGGTTGGAAAAAAGTGACCTCCCGTATTCCTGGCACTGTGGCTTTCTGCTTGTTACTCATCTGCAGAGCAGCTGGCTCACTTCTGCTTTTCAGAAACTGATGCAAACCTTATCCTAATAAAATAATAGCTCTGTAATAGTTGCTGCTTCAGTAGGAGTACCATCGATACGCAAGTGTTGCTTTTACTTAAAATACTTAACTTGCTTCCCGCATTAAGGGGCTGTTATCAGATAGGCTCATAAGATTTTGTTTGGTGTCAAACCAGAAAGTATCATCTTGGAGAAGAGAATTATTTACCAAGCCATCATTTAAAAAATCCGTTTAAAAATTCTTTTTCTGTATTTACTGAACAATTATTGAAAGGTATACTGAAAGGATCTGAGGTAAAATTTTGAAATTCTGAACACATAATTGATTAATCTATGAATTTATCAGTTCATCAGTGATGAATTCAAAGATAAATCAATCTATATGTTAATGGCATAAGGGTCTCAAAACAGCACTGGCTTGTGTTTGGGAAGGAGAAAATTGTATTGAGTCTTTTAAAATGTAATAGAGTCTTCATTCAGTAATGTCCCTGGTAATACAGAATCATAAGAATCTAGTTTGGAGGGTGCATCTGATCAAATACCAGCACTGCTATAGTGCATTTTAACTTACCTGTGTATAGTGACTTCCCCCCTTCCTCATGCAGTTCTGTCATATTAGGAATGTGAAGGTGGGAGGCAGGGATTTGAAAAGATTAATTTAAACATCAAAGAAATATCTAATCACAGAAAGCAAGTAATTTTTAGGAGTCATTGTACTTTTGTGTCAGTGTTTTCAGATGTTACTTGTTCATATTTATTATTTTTCCTAAGGACTTGAAAGCACTGGATAGCATGTGAGAACTGCTTAATTGCATGAGAGCTGGGAGTAGCTGTGATGATAGGAAGCGAGCGGCAAGAAAAGTGAACCAGCCTTGTTCTCTTTATTCCACTTAATTTGGTATCAGCTGCATATAGTGGCCTTCAGGAAATCAAACTGCATTGTCCTGATTATGTTGTAAAAGCTGTGTGCTGGACAGGCAGGCTGGGCTGATTCTTTTGCAGCCCTTCATTTGGTGGTCTCAGCTGTGGGCATGAGGAAGAAGTTGTAATTCCATGTGCAGGGTTTTACTGCAGGCCTTTCCAAGAGCAGAGACCATTGCCACTTCTTTGCCTCCATATTCCTACTGCCTGTTCTCTTCAGAAGAGAAAATCTCTTCTGACACAGAGCTCTTTCAGCACCTTTAAGATGTTTGTGTCAGATGATAGCTAAATTCATTGACATGGAGATTGCTCATGGACCTCCTTCTCCACCAAAATTCTGTGCTGAGGAAGTATTGCATGAAAAATACGGAGACCGTAGTACTCATCTTGAAAGTTTGAGGTGGTTGTTAAGTTCCAGGAAGCTTCGGATGAAAAAAAGAGAGAGTATATTGTTATCTTAGGCTCTCCCAGTTGTCATCATCTAGCCTTAATGTAAGGGTATTGTAGTGTACTTCAAGTGATCTGAATATTACTCGGTGTAAATGAAGGGTTTTCATTGTCCTCCCACAACAAAATGGAAAATTTACTTTCTTCTGATAATAGTTAAAAACAGGGTTTTTTTCCTATCACTGCAAGCTGTACGAGCCAGTTTATTGTATCAGGCTTGTTAAACTAAGTTTCACTAAGTGTCTTCCTTCTATCAACACTTTGTGATAACTGCCAAGTAAATAGTGGCAGACTTGACTAAATGCTTGCAGAGGGCTGTGGAGAATTCTTTATGCTGGTGCTTACTGAACTGCAGGCCATCTTTATTATGAAATTGAGACCAATCTTACAGCTTCAACCTTACTGAGGGCAAAATTTCCACTTCTAGTAAAAATTCCTTTGGAGAATTTTTGATGGTAATTCGAAAACATAAAAGCAGCATCAGGAAAGCATGCATTTTCCTCACTTTGAGTACAATATTTTATCCTTTTTTTCTGGTGGCTTTCTTTTTAATTTGTACTGCTTTCTCCAGATATTCTCTTCTCTTTTTGTGTCCATTTTAGCTTCCTGCTCATTTGTTTCCATTTTAACTGTATTCTTTTGTTCACATCCCATATAATTTCGTGTCCTGTATTTTTTGGTTCCCTGTACTTGTTGGTAGGTTGCATATCTCTCTATATGGTATTTAGTGTTGTGGTTCTTTAGATTTTGGTGTGGTTTTTTTCTTTAGTTATTTCTTTTTGGAGGAGGAGGAGAGGCTRTTAATGACAGAGGGATGTTGGTGTTGTAGAACTAATGTCTACATTTGTTTAGATGTAGTTTATTTTCAGGCTCTTTTTTTTTTTTTTTTGAGATGCTGAAAGAGCAGGTGTGAGCAAGGATATTTTCCTCGGGGTAGTTCTCTCTTCCTGAAGTATGGCTTAACTGTTTGAACCCCATGTTGTGTATTGTGAATAAATGCAAGGGGGTGATTTTGGTTTGTTTTGGTTTTTTTATTCTTTGAAAAAGCATGTTCCATTTTCATAACAAAAGTTAGTGGTCATTAGAATCATAATTATAATGAAGAGGTAGGAGTTTAAAAAATAAATCTTTTCTTGCATGTATTGAAGTCCCTTAATTATCTGTGTTGAAGTTTATCAGATTTAAATCATGGTGTAAGAAGTACTCTTTCTTTTTCCAGAAGGGAGTAATTCTGGCATATGCAAATAAGTATTTACAAGTAAAAATGTATTTAGCATATTTGCTTAAAGTGTGCATAAATTATTGGATGAACCAGCAGATACTGAAATCCTGTGCCTTTTTCTACTTCTTATTTCAGACACTTCGGAGAATTCATCAGCACTCTACGTTGTAAATGTTGAAAGAAATGGAAAAATTATTTATACCTGGAAGGTAAGTCCATCTTGGAATTTAATGAAAATATAGTTGAGAATAATACTGTATGTGAATCTAATTGAGTTCTTGTAGTTTAATTTTTTTTGCAGTAAGTGTAGAACAGGAAACAAGACTGATTACAACCTGGGGAGGTTGGGCAGTGGGAAAATACCTGTTTCCACTTCAGACAAGGGTTAAGAATGATGAAATGGAGAGTGAAGTACTCACCTGATTAAGTCCATAGAGGTTTTGTCCTTGATTTTTTGCTGGCCCAGAATCTCCCCATGAATTAAAAAAAAAATGC
>PYHW01010409.1:9358541-9370974 GCA_013186435.1 Turdus rufiventris | reverse complement strand
GTTAAATGTTTTCTCCTACTAAAATGTCTTAAGATGCCCTTTATCTAACACTATTTCTGCATATGCCTTTCTTTAAGATTAATCCATAACACTTTATTGCAAGTAGTCTGAAGTAACCCCTGTTTATTTGATATCTTGAAGTATCTAGAGCTGACTTCTTTACATAGCATTCTGCTCTCCATAGTATGTTTTCAGTTTTACTTCCAAGTGGGTTTTCTAATGGTTTTAGAAATTGAAACTTTGTCCTTTTCTCATTGTTCCTTTGATGAGACCAACTGCTTCTTGAGTGTGCAGCTCAGAGGAGTGTGTACATCCAGCTGGATCTTGGAGGATTTTGGCCCTTGAGGGAGTACAGATAAGAGATGAGCTCCAGTAGAATAGGGATGCCTTTCATTCCCCTCTGGCTCAACAGTGCTGAAACTCTCCAGCTTCCCTAGGGTTAAGGGAAGAGGTGAGGCCTTCGAGGCTTTAACTTTAATATGCTTTCTCTGTGGGTGGATGTTTCCTTTAGTACAAGCATAGGGAGGGGAGTCTGTAGAAGACAACAGTAACCATAAAAACAATTCTAGAGAGGGTGTCAAATTTTGGGGCTTTGTCATTCTTTAGTCTCTAGAAGTCTTAATGCAAGTAACCATGTAGCTCAGCAGGGGATCTGGTACTCTGAGCGTCTGGTGTTGCTGCTTTCTAGCACCTGTGGAATCTCACACTAAGTGTTTTAGGGCCTCTGACAGTCTAACTGCCCTGTGTGCTCTGCAGGCTCTTGCAGCTGGCACAAGGGATGAGTTGCAGCTCAAGGTTCACACATCTAAATGTAGGTGTCTGCCTGCATGCTGGGTGTCTAAGCTGCCTCTGTAGTCTGTAGGGATCTGGTCAAAACAGTTGGTGGAACTTAGGGAACTGGCCACTTGTAGCCTGTTCTTTGGGAGGAGGTGTATGGTGTGGAGGATGGAAACTAGACTGAGGTGGCCTGGTTTGTTTCCCAATAAATACAAATAGAAAACAAGCTTTGTCTTCAAGTGACAGTCAAGTGTATTCTGTGTCAAGTCAGGGGAAGGTGGACACTGAGTTTTATTTTCAAGCTTATTTTAGAGTGTTATGTTGTACTGTGGTTGCGACAGTGTCTGTATTTTGTGAAATTTATAGTTATTGTAAAGGAAGACATTTTTAACAGAATTGAATTCTATTTGCAAAGTAATGCAAGAATCTTCAGAGTACACATGAAAACAAGTGTCCTAGTTTATGCATAGTCATAGGCGTTGATGTTCTGTAACCAGTCTTGTAAAGTGTATTTTTCAGTATCTAAGTAAGATGGTGCTAATGTTTTCAGACAGACTTGAAAAAAGAGTTATTTGTGAAAGTACTTGCTTAATCTTAAATTAGGAGGCCTGGAGCCTGTGTATTAATATAAAGACATTTTGTTTTCCTTGTTTAAATCAGAAGTCAAAGACTTTTGTCATTGCCACAACAATAATGAGACACTCAGAAATAGACCCCTTAGGAAGTGAATACTCAGGCTTTTGTTTCAACTTCACAAAGCAAGATGCCATAAATTTGTAAATAACCACAGATCTCTCCCCTCTCCCCCTGAGCAGTTGTTAAAAACAATGAAGCTTACTGTGGAAGTAGAAGCCTGTGTGGCTGGATTTAATTTCAGTAGTTTAGCAATTTAGTGCCTATACCCAGGGTACATTAATACACATCAGTTTGATTTGCTATCCAGCATATACTGCAAAGCAGAATTTTCTTTTTTAATATATTTGGAAAATTTAAGGCATGGTAAAAATTAAGAAGTAGTAAAGTTTTGATTTGTAGTCCCAAACATTTGTAAGTGCCCCAAACAAAATCATCATATACTAATTATCAATAAGCTAGAAAAGATATATATTATGTTACTCTTCAAAGGCGGAAGGCTCATGGTGATTCTATAAAATACTTAGCCTTCAAAGAATCACTTCCTAAGGCAGACCTGAAATTCTTTTTCCCAGCTACCAGATCAGTGGGAGCTGATTTTTTGTGATGTTTGATGTTTCTGTGCTCCCTTTTGGAGCAATGACCCATCAAGTTGGTGAGGTTCAGAATACCAGCCTAAGATTTCCAGGGGCCAGAGTATCCCTATTGCTTTTGTACAGACATCTCTATTCCTGGCCCTTTTGCCTGTAGCTAAAATCAGTTTAGAAGCAAAGTGAGAGAGAGACAGAGGTTTATGCAATGGTTTGTGGGCTGTGGATTGGCCACATTTCAGCTTTATCCCATGTGTTAGTTCTAAAAGGAAAAAATAAATCTTTGTTCTTCTGGAATTAGAATTTGCTTTCTTGGAATTAGATAATTAACTGCCTGTTTATATATAGGACAGGGAAGTGTTTGAGGATCTGTGTCAAGGGGTAGGGAGAGCAGGGAGGCAGGAAAAAAAAAAAAAAGCAGCGCTTAACTTTGTGTATATTTATATTGGTAGTGCTAATTTGTTTCCATCCATAGGGAAATCAGAGAAACACTCACATTGGATTGTACGATCTTCAAACAAAACAAAATGAGGTGAGAGCAATACCAGGTTTTTCTCTGGTGATAGCAGTGCTGTAGTGTTTCAGATTTTGATGCTTTGCAACATGGTGTGTTATGTCCTTAAGCAGTGTATCCTTGTTGGAAACAGAAAAGATACCGGAGAAGGTAATG
Organism: Turdus rufiventris; assembly: GCA_013186435.1. NCBI lineage: Eukaryota > Metazoa > Chordata > Aves > Passeriformes > Turdidae > Turdus > Turdus rufiventris. Next base: position 9,368,304 of record PYHW01010409.1, on the reverse strand, counting down.
GAATGATTCTCAGTAGTATTAAAATGTACCACATTGCAGAACATCTAAAAGGCTTGAGAGTATTAAAGCATCATGTCTGCAATCTTTATTTCTAAACAACCTTTTAAACAACTTTCCACTCCTCTTCACATTGTGCCAAGAAGTAAATGTTTGGAGTTTTCTTTGTATGTGCATTCTTGGTCTGTTTGGTGATGCCATTTTAAAAGATTTTATTTTAATACCAAACATACTGCAATTCAGTAACTAAAATAATGATAACAGTTTTTTTGAAGGTATCCCCGTAATAGTATGAAATGAGTGAAATTTTGTATTTACATAGAAGTGTGCTATGCTGCTCTAGTGGCAATATAGAGCTCAAAAGAGCCAGTAAAATCAAACATGAGAAAAAAGAGAACTCTTAAAATTGAAGCTTGACATGTGGTTCTTCTGGGCATGAAAAGATATGGCTTAAAGATAAAAACTGGGACAGCAGTGTTTTTCCTAGGGAGAAGTAATGAGATGGTTTCCTTTATGGAGTTTGAAAAAGCACAGTTATTAACATTACTGTGTTTCTCTGTAGCACCTCTATATGTTTGAGAAGAATCTGCACATAATCAGCTGTTCGATCAACAATGAAAGGACCTTATTGGGTAAATATGTGCTTTCTAATTGAATTTTTTGGTAAAGATTTAGTTTAGTAGGATGATCCATTTGGGTTTAGAATTACTTAAATCTATTTTGATCTATATGTTGCCCATAGCAGTTTATGAATTTCAGTGGATCCATCATCAGATAATGTAGGTAACAACATAAAGACACAGCTGTGACAATGTTGCTGTTTTATTAAAACATCTAAGACACACTGACTCTTTGTTCACTTTCTTCTGCAATTGTGCATACCTGCTACATCTAGAAGAGCTTCTGATGTTCCTTTAACATGCATGCTTTTGGTAAAAGAATTGTGGTGCTCATTCTTCAAGGATGATTGTAAGATTAATGTCAAATACGCAGACTCACTGTGGTTCTGTTGGTGTTTTCTCCCCCCACAGCAGTCAGCTTCTGTCAATATACAGAGGAAGAAAGAGCAAGTCAGCTCTTACAGTCAGGTACTGCAAGTGGATTTTTAAAATACTGTTTGGAATATTGTACCTTTTTTGCTTTCTTTCTCGTGTAATTTCTGTTTAGAAAACAAACTTGTGTACATAGAAGAATGTTATCTAAAGCATATTCTTTTTGCAGTGTCCAAGTATTTAACCTTGCTAATCGAAATTCATCCCATTAATAATGTGAGAGTCCTAAAGGCTGTGGATAGCTGTGTTCGAGTACAGGTAAAGTATTCAGCTAATCTAAAGATAAGCCTTTTTAATCTGCTGTGCTGGAGAGAAAACATGTTTAGTGCAGAAGTATCTCTTGTTATCTTGGAAGTGTTACAGAGATAATGTCCCCCTGTTTCTGCTGAGAAATAAAAAATTAAGCTTCATGAAATGTTTGGTATAGAATATTTCTCCAACATGAAGGCTGTTTTTTTATTTCTCTTCAGTCTTCCAAAGTTTGCAGGGTGACTATTAGTATGTAATAATAGCTATTTTTATTAATTAAATATCATTAGTGTGTCTGATGTAATTTAAAAATACATAAATATCCAGCTAAAAAAAACCCAAACCCCTCAAATATTTTAGATAATTGCTCTAAACTACTTTGGTTTTTTACTTACTTTTGTGAAATTTTCTGTACAGTTTCTTTATCCAGTTGAAGGCAGAAATGCTTCTAGAGGAAGTCAGCTCTTGCTAGTTTCAGAAGATAAATGTGAGTTAATCTTTTCAAAGCACATTGTCATTATTTTACTTCAAGATTATTGTTATAGATTGTATTTTTGGTAGACTTTTATTGGGTGGGGGAAAACCAGGGAAAAGTAGGGTGTGGGTTATTCTAGATATTCCAAAGGTCTTTAAAAAACTATATAATTTACCAGATTCTTTCAATGTTAGTGGAATGGCCATCTTTGTCTACAATTATTGCTTAGCTCTTGCATTTATCACTTATCTTTATTTCTAAAAAAGCTAAAATAGACTTCTTATAGCTGCCTACATAAATTCAGAGCAAATCAGTTGATTGAAAGATGTCATTTAACGTGGGAAGTGAGCCAAGAATAGAGCAATAGTTCCTTGAATTCATCTAACATTGCACGTTCAGCCTAATCTAATGATAGGGAATGGATAAAGAAGGACACTTGGAAAAGACTGAGTTTTTCCTTCTTATTATGGAGTGAGACCTCTTTTCCCATCCCCTTGGAGATAGCTAGACACCAGCCTTGGGTAGGTGGACTTAGGTGGACAGAGCTAAATCAGAAACACAACATCTGCTGGGTGAATGTTGCACTTCTCATGCAGGCCAGCTGTGGATAACTTTCAGGAGTTTTGTGTGGGAAAGGACTGTGAGGGGTATTCATGTGAGGAAGTGAAACAGGTCAGGGACAGTCTCAGACGTGGTCGTGCAGCTCCACAGACCCTTTCTTCCCACGAGTACTCCTTGGCTTTGCTGGACACATTGCAGTCATTGCTCTTCAAGCCTGTGCTGTGCTGATGTGGGCAGGGAACTGTTTCCATGAGCTGTTATGGCTGAGGGCACTCTCAGCTCAAGAAGGGACTTCAGGCCTCTCTGTAGGCACCTGTGCTCATGTGTCACAGATTTCCTTCTACACTGAGTTGAACTTTCCTGACCCTAAACTGTTCTTACAGAATTCAAGAGGTGAGCTTGTTTAATAAGCTGTATAAAAGCATTTAAAAATGTTTGTTTGTAATGTTGGTTTTTTTTAATATTTCAAAGATATTGAACAATTTGACATCCATGTTGTTGCAGAAGAAGACCACAAAGTGGTAAGATTAAAAAATCTTTGAGGGTTTTTTTTTTACTTTAATTAATTTAGCTGGAAGTTTTGGAAGTTTTTTTAGTTTTTTACGTGGGCAACACTAAGTTTATTAAAGAAAGCATTAATTAGTATGGCAACTTATGCAGGTGACCAAAGCTGAATTTATCTTCAAAAAAATTGTGGATATTCTGATTGAAAGGGTTATTATTAATGAGCATTTGTCTAATATAGTAAATTATTTTGTAATGAAAGCCAATGTTTTGTATTACGAAAGTGAACGTAGGATTTGAAATAAAAGTTAAGGACCTGGTTTTTGTCCCTTTGCAATCTTTCATGGTTTTCTCAGTTCGTCATGACCCTTCAAGCAGAGGGGTTTTATGTACTAGACTACAGTAGTGGAGTAAAGACTTAAGTATAATCAGAAAACAGATTGATCTGATGTCCTTCTGACAAACAGGTTTGTTTTGGTTGATGTGAAATCCCCCTACATCATTTGAGTGTGCACATATACAATCCCAACAGTTTTCCACAGTTCTAGCCTTTTCCCTACTCCAGCCCTCTCTGTCACATGGCTGAGACTTTGGATAGAAATCTCTTCTGGAGACACATCTCCCTTCAGTAGTTAATGCAGCTGATTCTAAAGTGACTGTGGTATATATCCCTCCTCTTTGAGGAAGGGTGCCTCTGCTATTCTTTGTTCACTTTGAGCAGTCTAAGTGGTGAATTTCTTGCAAGCAAGGAAGACTGAAAGCTTTGTTAGTGGTTGTACTCTGAAAACTGTGCTTCTGATCTCTTTAAACTGAGCACCTTGCACGCAACAAAGCTGGACTTCATGCTGCTGAGAAGGAGCCTGTTCCTTCCAAGTTCCCTACTATTTGTACCTCTTCTCTCATTGCTTTTCTCCTTAAAGCACAGACTGTGCATAATTGTTACAAAACCTTATTTGATGACTTCTAATGTTTTTATTCTTTCCCTGTAGGTGATTCAAAAGTCAGGTCAGCTTCCAAGAGCCAAAGTTGTAGATGACCTCGTTTGGGCACAGTGGGATATGATGGAACAAAGACTCTTCTACATTGTTCCAAAGGTGAGCTGAAAATTCTTCTTGCAGTATTATTCCTGCCTGCCTGGTGACAGTGAAGTTTTAAGTGTGTGGGGTAGCAAGTAGGGCTTTGTTTTCATTAGGATGGTCTTTCTTGTTCTTGCATCAAATAACCTAAAGCAAAAGCCAAACTTGTCTTAGCTGCTGCTTAGTACATTGCAAGAAGACTGGTGGACTTAGTGCTTTCTGTTAAAAAGGTGGGCTTGTTAAATTGTTTTGTTTTTTTTTTTTTTTTTTGCTTTAGAAAGGTCTTTAACTCAAAAGTATCTAACTATATCCAAAACTGTTGTGAGTATAATGCCTATCTATTAGAGAATTCACATCCAGAAGGTATTTTGTGTGCAGATTTACTGAGTGACCAATTAAGAATAGGTTCTTGGCAAGAAACTCTGAAACTCTTAGGGTTTGGGTTATTTTGTTTGAGGGACTATTTGCACTTGATGCATTCTCTAAATAAAAAAGGATTTTTCTCTTCTCTTAGCCACAAAAAGAGTGAATGTTAGGAAATAACAGGAAGTGAGCTGTAATGGAGAAATGCATTTATGGTTTTGTTTCTGAGGTACCCTTTTTGAACTGACCAAAGTAAGATACAGTTCTTGTTGCTGTACAGGTAGAAATGGAAAACATTTTTTCAATTTTCTAGAATGTGTGAGACTTGTATTGCTGTGCGTGAGAGCCCACGCAATTATATATGATTGGCAGATACTGATCTGGGACAGGAAGGAAGCATGTCATAGTGCTATTGTGAGGGGTTATATGTGGTTTGTAAATTCTTTTGTCCCCTAGCATATCTGTTAGCAAAGCAGGTTAAGTGTAAGAATGGTGATGAGTATCCAATCACTTCTCAGTCTACAGAATATGTTTTCTTTCTTACAAAACACATCCTTTTTAATTCCAGGAATCAAAGAGTACTTTAAGGTGTGTCCAGTTTTATCCTGATGAAAATTTTAACTCAATAGTAAGTTATGAGTATTTTATTATATAATGGTTTCTAGTGGGATGTAATTATGTTTTCCAGGCACTATCTATTTGTCTTTTTAATTGTTGAAACTTTTTCAGAGGAAAACTGGAGTTTCCTTTTCTGTTTGTTTTTTGGGGATTTTTTGCATGATTTTCTTGTCAAGAATACAGATTCAGATTTTGCCACAGTAAGGAAACTTTGGTGGAATCAAATAAGGCAATAAGTGACATTCATGACACTATACTGTATTTATGCTTAGTTATAGAAAAAGCAGACTTATCAAGTGCACTAGACAAAGAAACCATGTACTGATTTTGTGTCAGTTTTAAGTGAGACAGGAACAATTGTTGCAGCCAAAATACAAAAAACAGAAAATAAAAATTACAACATGTAATTGTTATTGGACCTTTGTCCCAGTGGCTGACAATTGCTGTACTGAAGCAAATTATTTTCTCTTTTTAGAAAATAATCTATTTTATGAGTTTTTTTGAAGTGACTGTAAGGATTAGAGGATTGTTAAAATACTGAACTTGGTGAAATGTACTATGACACATTTTAGTGGTCTGAAATGCTAAGCATAGTATATTGACCTCTGTAAAGAACAGCTTCATTTACTTTTTTAACAGCTGGAATCACACCTGGATATTGCTGTAAATGACACACAATTAAAGTAAGTTGTTTTGGTTTTTTTAATGTTTTGTTTTGCTTTCCTTTTAATATATATAATAACATTTTACAAACCCAAGTAAAATTTTTTCAAACCACAATATCTTTGTTTCAGTTGCCTACATGGTACTGGAACATGAGAATAATATGAAAACTGTGTCCAGACCTCCAGTTCTTATTCTCATCAGGGTCAACTGTAAAAAGTAATTTAATCCTTGATGCTTCTTAGTGTAATTTAAAAATATTATTTGTCTGAAGAACTAGCTATAGGTTAAAACTTCTGTGTACGCTCAACTTATTTAAATTCATTTGCTTTAACCTTGGGCATGTTGTAATGGTGATGTCAAAATTTGTCAAGGGAAGCTCTGCATTTTTAATTGCTGTTGCAAGTTTTATTGGGCAGTTAAGCAAACCAGTAGCACCTTTTTATAGCCTGTGAAGACACTGCCTGTACTCTGTTCTCCAGCGTGCTCTTTCCAGCAGCCTGCACTTTCAAAGATGGAAGACTTGTCTGATTCTGTGTCTGCCATGCACATGACTGCATCTGAGCTTGTCTCCTGAGGGCTCCCGTTTAACTGAGGGAAAAACTAATCAGGGATGGTTTAACTCTGTCATAATCCTCGTCTATTTTTACATTCCAAAAGGGCCCATTTATTTTTGTGAATAAAAAGGAAGGCCAGAGCTCTTAGGCCAGGTATCAGTAGCTGAAGGTAGTGGAGTTGCACCCTGCTCAAGCTGCAGCTCTCAGAATGTCTCAGTGCTGTGCATAAGGCTCAGTGTGGTGCTCCTCCGTATGCAGGCTGCCCTATAAAAGGGCACTTTAACAGTTGGCGCTGAAAGAACACAGCTCTTGTAAGAGCTTCCATGCTGTATTTTACTTTATTTTTTTTCCAAATTTATGGAAAAAAGGGGAAAAAAGCAGAGGACTCAGGGGAAAATCCTTACAAGATCAAAATACTTCCTGGAAATAAAAACAACCAAACAAAAGAAAACCACCCACCAACAAAAAAAACAAAGCAGACTGACTACAATCTTGTGCTGCATGTTTTGCAGGGTGAAAATAGCCCTTGTACATTGAAAGATATGTAAAACCATTAAAGCACGGGCAGCATGAGACTGAAATTGTCATGGTATAACAAGTTCCATCTGAGTGTGATTTTGTGCTTTTCTTTTCAAGTATTTCCACTGAAAGTAGTGTCCCTATTGCAGATTAAATTGTAGCTTTACAGACAGACACTGTAGAGTTAGTCTGCAAAGCCTTTGAGTTATTAGGTGTCACAAGTATTTGGATTTCCATTATGTCATGAGAACTTGCTTTCACTTCAACGTATAGGAATGGTTGGACAATGCAGTAAATGAATATGAAGTTGTCAGGTATGTTCAAAATTGTTGGATAACAGTGTGCAGTCTTGGGATTCTTGTTTCTAATAGTATTGAGCAAATTGGTTAAAGCCTAATGCAACTTGCATTACAGAACATGTGTTTATAATTAATATATTTTGGTTACATCGTGATTGTTCTGGTGATCTTTTTGTTGTGATAAATCCCTGTGGGTTTACTTAGTGATCTTTATTTGCTCATAGACTTGTGAATTTTGGATATGATTACTGTCAAGATCAAGATGTTGCATCTAAATCTTTGAACCTTCAGGTTTTCACAAGTAAAGCAGGTAATGAGTAAATACAAGTATGGTCAAAATTACCGTCACTAGTAATTATCATGTGGTGTTATCCTAACTGATTACTGAATTTCTTCATTAAGTATTGAAAAACACACAGCTATAAACATTTACAATGTGAGTGTGAGATTTGCATTCCTTTAGAGCATACTTGGCAGGTAACTGTGAGGAGAGGGAGAAGGCAACTGTGCTTTATTTGTCTTAATAAATGTTTTACCTTCTGGAAGCTACAGTGAAATTGAGCTGAAGTACCCGGGGTTTTATATATCAACACCAACAACAAAACTGTTACCCAGAAACTTTTTGGTAGCCCAACTTCAAAGAACTGGTACCATTCTCTCTTCTAGTGAAATCTCTCAGTCTAAGAACACCTTAGAGTTTTCCTGTCTCAGACACCAGGAGGTACCAAAGTGTTGCTGTGTGTTACATTAAAGCAATCCAATATTAAAGCTGACCAAGACTATGTTAGAAAGTAAATTCAAGGAAGGTTTTGTCTGGGTTTCTGACCTAGTATATATTTGTGTTAGAGTGGACATAGGTACACAGAGCATGTGCAATGCAGGCTTTAAGAGCTTCACATTGCTGTTAGTATGTGGTGTTTAGAAGGTCCAAGTATGTGATACTAAACATGATATGTGCTACTCAAGGGTTTAGTGCATATATGATTCCTTAAACTTAAACCTAGAATGTTTCTTAAACCTTTAGGACTTTGGAGTCTCCCTCCATGCTAATGTATGCCATTAGCTTTTTTGGATTAAAAACTGGTCTCAGGAGGTATCTGTTCATCACAGCAGTTTTCAGCTTCTGAGTTAGACCATGCAGGCAGAGATGGTGCCTGTTTAACCTTTGAGTTGTCAGCAGAGTTGTACAGGGAAGTGGTGCAGGAGAGGCTTCACATGTCACTCCCTGAGGCCTGCTGTGCACACCAGTGAGCTGGTGGGCTGTCTGCCACTTGCACTGAAATGACCATTAGTGCAAATCAAGTGAAATACAGCTTCCTTACATGGATTTTTTTCTTACCAAGGCAAACTGCATGCTTGTAAAGATTAGAGGGAAGGAATTAGAAGTAAGAGAAAGCCAAGTTTCTGTCTTTCAAATGTCAATTAGGCTTTTTCTGTTAGCAAGACAATTTCTTTTATAAACAGCCAGTCCAATAATGGAAAATATTATTGATTTGTTTATATGTTTACTTTTTAAACCTTACTCCTCTGGGGTTTATTCAGATTGAAGCACCTCCTTGAGTTTAGGATGAAATTCAGTCATCCTCCAGCAACACTCTTGTTTAGTTACTGTGAAAGAAAATTTTTTTTTCTGTCTGGTGACACAATATTTAAAGTCTGTGGAACCTTTCACTCGTGCTTTTCATTGCACTTACTGTAAAACAGATAATTTGACAATGGCACTTGCTAAATTAGATTACTGCATGTGTCTTTTCCTTGAATGTTGTTTAAAATAGCGGATTACCTTGCACAACCCATTTCAGGTAACTACAGTTTGGAGCAAATTATTTTGGTACTAAACCATATCTAGTTGTTGAAGAACATTGTGGGTAACCACACCAAAGGTTCCCTTTTGTGCCTCAGTGGTGATTTGCAGAACTGGACTGCAAGTTCTTTGTGGTGTGGACTGTGCCTGCTGTGGGACTGCTAGCACACCTCTGGTATTAGTGCCAGTATCCCTATTTGTCCCATTCAGACATCCCTGGCAAAGCATAACTGGCAAAACTTCAAACTGGAATATTCCATGCAATTTCCCATTTAATAAAACTGTTACTGGCTCCTGCCAATCTGAACTCTGAACAAAATCACTTCTCCTTTTTCAGACTTCTGCACCAGAAAAGTAGCTCTGTTCCTTACACACAGCACAGACGAAATGTCTCCAGATAAAAACCCTCATGTAATTCTTGACTAGCTGAGAAAAAAAAGCAGTTCCAGTCTCAGAATTAACTTTGCATGTCCAGAATTCAGTGGTTATTAGATAAACACTGTGCTGTTATGTTTTCTCTTAATGCTTTAGAAATATTTTTCAATTGAATTTTCTCAATATTAAAACAAAATGCAGGCAGTAAGAGTTCATTGACACTGGATTTACCATCATCTATCTGCTTGAAATTTAGGCATCTGACTATGTTTCTAGAGAGAATTAGGCATCTCTAGAGGATAATATAATCTATATTTCTTTGTTTGCTGAATAGAGATCTGAATGAGAGATATTTGAATAGCTGAAGTTAAGTGAGGCAAGTCCATCTTAAGTCAGTACAACTAGACAAGATGCCTTGGTGCAATGTTGTATTTGTGTTGTGACATTTGGGTGCTGTGTTTGAACAGAAATGAAAAATCTGTAGTTAAAATTTCTTTGGGAAAACTTAATGTCTCCATATCATGGGTGACTCTCAGTGAGGTGACTTTGTTGAGTGCCAGAGTTGTAACTGCTGTTTCCTGAATAGGAGTAGAACTTAATTTTTAAATTCTTCCTTCTTTTCTCTCTCTCTTTTTTTTTTTTTTTTTTTTT
>PYHW01010409.1:9317288-9358534 GCA_013186435.1 Turdus rufiventris | reverse complement strand
TTTAACCTTTGATCTTTTTTCAAGATCTCTTTTCAATATCTTTTTTTTAGATCACAATCTTTTTTCCCTTTTATTTCTGGAAAGATAAATGTCCATCCAAGTATATCCTCACATAAACATTCTCAACTCAAGGCATTCAGCTACAGCTTTTACTGTTTGCAGACAATTTTGAGATGAGTAGTGTGGCAGACCTAGCTCTGCATACAGGTGCAATAGGCTAACAAGCTTTCTCTGCAGCAGCACAACCCAGCTCTAATTTGCAGAGAGCACTGCTAAGGGTAGGAAAAGAGTCTGTGGTGTATTCTCACTCTCTAGCTGCTCCACTGGGACTGCCAGGACTGTGTCAGATGTAACATTGCTTGGACACCTGCTGTTCTGAGGCTGCCATATTTCTGTCTGTGTTAACAAAGCATCATTTGTTATTTCCGGTTGTTTGTAGTTCACTTTGTTGACACGTGGACCAATATTGTTGAGTTGAAAGATGCACATCCTATTTATAGCCTCCCATAAGTGCTGTTTCTGTGGTCAGCTTGCACATTGCCCACTGACACTTCAGTCTCAACAGCACTTGCATGTTGTGCAATTTACAGAGCAGTGTACACAGAAGACTCCAGCATACAAGAAAAAATTTGCCATGTTGGAAGGGAGCTGTTGATAATAAACCAGCAATCCGGTGGGTTGCTGGAACTTTTCCAGTCTTCCTTGTGAGTCCTGATGCTGCTACTTTAAAAATTATGCATGATCTGAAAGAAGCCAAGTGCTCTGGCAAAATGCCATGTCTGTTGTCTGAATGATTCAAATATCCGAGCAAAATGTATCAAATCCTATTCAGTCAGCTAAGAATAAGCAGAAAGAAAAACTGCGTCTTAAGAAAGCAGTTGTCTTCCCCAGAATATGAAAGTGTGAAGTATCTGTATCACAGCTATGGTACAGCCTTGTGGTGTGAAATACCGAGGCACTTAATCAAATACAGTAACTGGGTAACATGCTTTTTTATACTTGTGCTTTTTCCATACTGTGCCCTTTTCTGCATAACTTGTATACACAGCCTTTATTTTTTATGGAACAGTACCTGTATTAGTGCTACTTTATTTTCTTTAAAATTATAAACTTTCAATCAAGGTAAGCGGCCATATTTGTGGACAGACTTTCCCTACTGTATTGGGATAATGTGGTTTGGAAGCTGTTTCTAACATGAATGCCAAAACATCTCTTTTTATAAGAGATGAAAACAGAGTTACCACCCAGTGGGGTCAAAACAGGATCAATCTGATTCAGAATTATTCTGGGAGTGGGAAACCCTGTATGCAGTACCCTGGCTGAAATAAACTTGTCTGAAAGACTGATGTCTCTCCTAAAAAAGGTATTAGCAGTTCTTTGGGCTGGAAGGGGGAGAAGTGGCTATCACTTCTAGTGTGAGAAAGCTCTGGTAGTATATTCATGCTGCTGCCAATATGAGATTACTTGAAAAGCAAAGAAATGGTGTTTTACTGTGTTGTTGAGCATATCTGACAGCTCCTGAAGACAAAATACCTGGATTGAGGCAGTCTGTGGAGAGAAAGGCTCAATCAGTTTTCTGGCTGCAAGCATGATTTCTCCTGAGAAGGGCTAAAATGTACTTCCCCTAAAGGGAAGAACTGGCCATGACAGGACCCAGGTTTCCATTATGCCAGATTGCCTCCTCTGTTCTTTCTTGATTTTGTTTCATTAGGTAAATTATGATTAGAGCCCATAATAGATATTCCTGTAATCTTTACCTTTTTTGAGAGATTATTTTTAGTTTATAATTTGAAACAGTCTTGATTTGGTTTTGTGCAATATAAAGATGTCTAGATGTTCAGCTGGACAAGTGAATTTTCTTTCTCTATTTTTTCTTTTTAGGAGGCTTGTGTGTGTGTTGTAGTCTAGTCTCTGATACTCCTCATGAGATCATGTACTCCATTTATTTTTTACATAAAGGTAAGAGTAACTTGTTAATTTACTGTACATTATTTTTGAGAATGTTAGTGTGCTGAAAGAGTCACAAAACAAATAACTACCAAAGTCTGCAGACAATAAACTACTGTGGCTGGTGTTTAAAGACAGCAGCTGCCTTTAGCTGCAGAGTTGACTTTCCTGCTGTAGACTTCCTGCCTGATGCTGAGTGAGTAGCTTCAAACCAGTGGCCTTTTAAATGGTTATTAATTTGGGCCCTTACTTCTAGCCAGACTTTCCGGCGTGCTGAGCACAGACATCAATGAAATCTGTGGGAGCTTGCAGGTGTGTTGTACTTATGCCATAAGGCATTTGTATGGGAAATAGAGCCAGCAGCTCTTAGCTTGAATGTCTGTTTAGAATTCCAGTTCAACATGTCATTTTCACAGCAAGAGGTGCAACACCCACTGACTCTAAGAATAGTTGCTGTGTAAGTGGTGCTCTAGCTCTTAAAGTTAAGACCTTTGTTTATGTTTAAAAATAATAAAGGACGTTATTTTATTGATCAGAATGAAAGTTCTGATGATCAGGATTTTCTTATTTGATACACGGACAGAGAGGCAAATTATTTCTCAACTGAGAAGCTGTACAGTGTGGAGTAACTGTGTTCAAGTGCACAGTATGTCTCTGTTCTACCTTAACTATTTGCTGTCTTGTGTCAGAATGCTTCTCACATATCAGAGCTGCATATACATGTTTTGCTGCTGGAATATTGTGGGATTGAGTGAACTACCTTTTTGTGTTCTCTAAGACATTCATGAATTGGATAAAGTAATTTTTGGGTGTGACACACTGTGTGTGCATTGCACTGCTGTTAAGGGCTGATTTGGCACCTGACGAGTAGCCAAAGAGTTGTTGGATTGCTTGGAGCCAACCTTGTACATCCTGATCTGTACTAGGAATAAACTGAGCATAAATATAGTGACATTGACTAGCTAAGTCTGAAATGACCTCTATGGAATGGAGTTGTTTGGTGCAGAGCTGTTTGTAGGTTCATGTGAGATTCAGCAGTTGTACAGGAGAATTTTAATAATGGTCCTGCAGTGACCCACAGAAGCAGTGGTATACTGGGTCCATATTTTGGAGATGTGTTAAGGAGTTCAGTTTGTTCTGCAGTCTCTGTAATCTTGGCTGGAAGCTTCCCACCTGTGTTAAAACAGTCACTGCAGCATAAATAGGGAAGTCACGATGTTGCAGTTGAATTCTGCTGTGCTGGTTTTAGCTTGCATGTCCTCATGCTGGCAAGTGACAGAGTGGTGATGGTGAGTATACTGACTCATTGCAAGCTAACTTCAGTCATATTTTGTATGAAAAACTGTATCTTTTGACACCTCTGCCTCTGCAGTGTTGCTGTTGGTGACTTTTTCTCTTGGTGGTCCTGTAAACTGTGGATCTTATATTGAATTTCCATACATTAAGTAGCATCCTGATCATGACACCATTAGTTACTATAATCTTCAGTATTTCTCAGCAACAGAGGAAATTTGAGGGCATTGTGTCCTTCTTGCTGGGTGCCAGAAGTTTGGTACAAGTCTAGATTAAAACAACAGCTGTACTGTGTTTGCCCATGCAAACACAGCAGGTCTGAAATTGGCCTTTGTATAAACTGAGCTGAAGTAAATTACAGCAATAGGGCATGCAGATAAACAAAGTGGAAATTCTTTAAAGCAGTTGAAAGATCATCAAAATGTGAAACACAGCTATGTAAAGGATTTGTGTTTGGGTTTTCCTGGGGGAAATGTATTTTTACACAAGCTTGCCCTGGAATGGAGTGCTTCTTTAAACACAAACATAGGCTGTGCAGTGCCTGGCTAGTTTTCACACACTAAAGAACTGCATTGTGTAGGTGCCAGTCTACCATGTGTGCAGGAACTCAGTTTAGGATGGATTAATTCTGTCTGTGTTTGTTTGTTCTTCCCCCAGGTTACAACAAAACTTTTACAGTTTCTCTAGAAAGAACAGAATCTCAGCAATTGAAGGAAGTGGCTTTTATGAATCTTGGTAGGTTACTTGTGTTACTTTCCTATGTGATTGCCATTCTCTATGTAGCAGGGAGACAAATGGCTAGCTCTTCTCTGGAAGGAAAGGATTTTTTTTTTCTTGACTTTAGGTAGCAGTGTTATTTTGCTGCTTTTCTTATGCTTGCCTTTTGTATTTGGCATTTCATATTGCAATGCCTCACTCTTAGTAAGCAGCTTTCTCTGAAATTGTCTCAGAATCTGTGCTGGACACCAGCTGCTGAATTCTTGAGTATCTCAAGTTTCTTGAATCCTCTTCTGGAAACCCAAATGTGCTGCTAGTATTTCCTGCGTTCATACAACAGCAGCTTTTAATTAACTCCTTTTATATTTCCTAGATATAATCAATTCCTCACAGAGAAGTGGGCCAAGTTGAGACTCATGTGAAAGAGCCTCTTAGAGCAAATAAGTGATCAAGTGCTAAATTGACCACTGTTGTTTCTTTAAATAGACTATTATGTGGCTGCTTATTTGCCTGGCCAGTTCCTGCACCTCCTGAACATTCAACATCCTGACCTGCTGTGCTATAGTTTATTTCTGACAGGTATAGTAAAACTGCTTTAAGTAATTTCACTGTTGTTGTGGAAACTTGTTCATATCCCTTTACATGAAAGTCGTATTTCTCAATATTTCCTTATTGCACAGTGTTCTGACAAAAGAGGGGTACTGAAAAAATAAGAATGACATTTTTGCTACTTTCCATTTTAGAAAGAGAAGCTGAACTGGCATTTCATACTTTATGTATTTCATACTTCTTGCTCATTATGAAATGGAAGAAGACCTTTCACTGAATTTGAAATTCTCTGCCTTGGTTTCATAGTTTCCCTTCCCTCAATTTTGCCCATGGTTCTTGGTCCTCCACTGTTTTCAAATTTCACATGAGATGTAAATTTGATTTTACATTTCCTTCCTCCAATTGAGTTGCTCTAAATGTGTGTGTTTGGAGGGTGTGGGGAAAGGAAATCTGTGTTTCCTTTACCTGATCAGGCTGATGCAATTTAATTTAGAGTCTCATCTGAGATGTGTGTTACTTCATTTCCAACAAACACGTCTTCGTGGGAAGTGGTTTATTTTTGGAAGTGGGGTGCCTTTGTTTGAAAACAGAAATCTGTTGTTCTGATTGGGTGAAGGAGATCTAAATTGTGGAGGGTGCAGGGGCAACATCACAGGAAGGTAGTACCTGTTTCATATGCCTAATGAAATACTGTCCTGCTAAAAATGAGTGGAAAACATCACTGCTGGATGGTGGGCCTGATTTCTCTGATGCAAAGGATCTGAAATACAGTACCTGTATGGTACCATGGTGGTGAACACTAGTACTAGCATAAATGCAGTGGTTTTGGTCTGATGCTTCAGTGAATAATCATAGAGCAGAACCTTCCTGTTCTGGCCATTGGGATTGATGGCAAGAGATCCACCAATATAGAAGTTTGTATCATGATTCTGCATGTGAGCACTTCTGACCTGCACAAACTGTACCAATAGGTGCTAATTCTAGTGTAGAACTTGTGCTACTGTCTTTGTGCTCTGTTCTATCACATGTACTCTGATTTGCCTTGGAGCAGCATTGTTAGCCTCAAATCTCTGCACCTTCTCTGTGTCAACAGTAGAGAGGGAGAGAACTGAATATGGACTCTATTCCCTATCTGCTTTCTTTATGGAGCCAACACCATTCCTACTCCCCTTCATAACAGCAGGGCAGGCAGTGCAAGGGGCAGACTCTTTCTTACTGCTGGGGGCCTAGGAGTCTTAAGAGAAATACTGGTAGGGGGCAGATTTTATGTTCTTACTCTTTTTTGTTCTCAAACCAATGTTCTTCAGGTGAGGATGCAAGAATTGACACATTACAAAACTGTTCCATCTGGTCCCCATGGGTGTCAACAGTCCTGGATTGTGATTCAGGAAGTCTGTATGATGTGAGCATCAGTGACAGTGCCTTGCTGCAGTTCCTACAGAAGAGCAAACTAGACTGTGAGAGATTGGCAGCTCTGCATTGTGCCCTGCTCTACTTTCAACACACCGAAGGCTTGGAAATGCAGGTGGGAAAAGAACCTCCTCTAAATTGTTTTCCATTAACTGACATCTTATACAAATCGTATCAGCCAAAGAGAAGACCTGATTCACCTGGCAGTGCCAAGATGCTCATCAGCTGGTCTGCCCTAACCTCCTTTATCGGTCCAGGCTGTCCTGAAACATTTGTCTCTATCACTACTCCATGCAAAGTATTACTACTAAAACCAAATTTTCTACACTCTCTTACAACACTTGCTTAAACAGAGAGAGGTGACAAGCTCCCTTTTCTCATTCTGACAGATTATTCGGTGGATTTCTGAGAACCTGTCGATATGTCATTCTTTTGACCCCATTCAAGAATTTATCATTGGTAGGTATTTCTTTTCCTGCATACTGAGTTTTCCTGCATACTCCAGTTGACACTGAAGGAGAGGCCATGGCAGTACAAACTGATTCTTATTTCTGAACTTTTTGGTTATGATTTGTGTTAACTAACCTGCATTTTATGGCATTTAGAGACAGTATCAGTGTTTTAGAAGATGCATAGACTTCTGAAAATTGTCTAGATCTCAGATTGGCAGTAAAGCTTCAAATGCATTCTTCTGTCTAATGGAACAAATGGATTTATCATTATTTTAGGTCTCTGGAGATTGGTTCCTCAGCTCCATTCTCCTCTAGCTCTAACCCAAACTATTTTTTTCAAAAGGATTTGGCTTATCGTGATATTCTCTTCTAATAGCTGGTTTCTCAGTCTAGCCAGTGCAGAGTCTTTGTACAAAGGACCCCTGCAGTGCTGATCTGTAGCCAAGCAGCTGACCCAGCCGTGCAGCCATCTGGACTTCTCTTCCTCCTTTTGTGCACAGAATGGGACCAGTTCCACAATGGAGGAAGCTGTTTCAGAGACAGCAGCAGGATTTGTCCCTAAAAAAGTGTCAGATAAGGAACAGTGAAGCCTACTCTTGTTAACTGTTTATACAATCTTGCCCTTATAAATCTTTTTACATTACATTCAGCCTCCCTGTACTGCAGAATGTGTCCAGAAACTCAGAACCTGGATAAACTCCTGCCCTACACATCACTGCATGACTGGATTGGGGTAAGATAACAGCTGGTACTTTAATTAATAGCTAGAGGGTCTGGTTTTATATCCCTTAGTACAGCCTATAGCTTGTGTGTCTTACCTTTTCATAGCTATGCTCCAAACTGATGCCTGTGCTTTATGCCTATTTTAGTTTGCCAAGTCTTACCCTTTGTGATGTTTTCCATGAGTCAAATTTTTTGTCAACAGATAAAAGCATCTGCAAAATCAAGAACAGTTATTGTAATTAAATGGATGGTTAAATATATCAGTTTTCATAATGAAATATGTATTCCTTATCATATGAGGTTTATAATGAATACAGAATACATTTAACCATCAAAATCATACAGTTATTTCCAGGACAAACAGAATCAGTAGAGTTAAGATTTACAAGTAAGGTTGCAGAATAAAATAACTTCAAGCAAGACTTTACAGTCCAAGCAAATAGTGTCTTAATTTCTCTGCTGTGACACTGTTCTAATATGTCATTTAAAAAAAAACCAATGGCACAGTTTGATTGGCTAGCTAGTTTCACAGAGGAAATAGGTGATAGAGGTCATGTCTTATGCTAAATTATTAGATTATAAATAATTTGCCTGTATTTATAGGTTGTCCCTGGAGTAATATGTGCCACAGACATCATTTCTCTACCTGTGTTAGAGGTAAGTTCCAGTATAAAACCACATTTGTATTTGCAGATTAGTATCTGCTTTTTTTTGTGGGTTGGGGGTGTGCTAAATATTAATGCAGCAGTGTCACCACTATCTAAAAATAGATGTGAACAGAAAATTGCCCTGTTGGAAATGATTTATGCATTTACTAAAATATCAGTTAATCAGAATCAAAGATGGTGGGGTTTTTTCCCCTTTCTGAAGACACCTCTGTTCAACAGGAAGGATTATCCACTAATTAATTCTTGTTAATCAGATTGATACCACTTCACTTTATCACTTTGGTAGCTGAAGGCAGAGGTGGCATAACAGACAAGTAGGATTTCTACATTTGTCTATATGTGCCCACTTTGAGGGCTGTTTCATTGTGCTGCCGTTGGTGTGCATGGTTCGTGACCCTCTCGCTTTGTTTTGTCCAGAGCATCCTGTGGTTGCACTTATGTCAGGGCTTTGGCCACTAAATCTAGACAGACTCCTGCACAACCTGGAAAGGGCAGTGGGCTGTATGGGGAGAGCACAGGTTTGGGTAGGAAATTGTACTTTCCGTTGAAAACAACATGAATGATTCTTCTCATCTTCTCATTCCACTCCCTCAGCTCCAGTTTAGAGAAATTATTGAAATTTTCCTAAGCACTCCCCTACAAAATCTGAAAGAGAATTTTAATAAGCAGTTTGCTGTAGAGAGCTAATGGGAAGAATGAGAAGTTTAGACACACCAGCAACACGTTAGAATTAGACTCGGGATACATGACAATGTTGTTCCATGTAGCTCTTTAAAGATGTGCTTGTAATTAGTCATAAAGCATCACTGTTCATAAAACCTTTTAAAAATCAGTGAAATTGCCCACTGCTCTTTCACTCTGCAGCAGTGCATCACATCTGTGCTGCACAGATTCACAGGGTTGCTGTCAGGGAATTAGGCTTTGCATACTTTGCTTGGAAAGGCTGCCCTGAGAACTGGGACACCTGGGAAAATCAGATCTTGAGAAAATTTGTGTGCAGATAATCCCTGTAATTCACTGAGGTCAAAGTTAGCAGGACTTTAATTTGTCTGAAATTGAACCTCAAGCCCCTGGGGGTGCATGCCTTTAGCAGCTATACTTCCTGATTGTGGAACTCATTTCCTATTTCTGTCTGAAACCTAAACAAATTGAAAAGGTCAGAGTTGAGCTAAAGACAAATATTTCCTGCTACTTTTGACAGCAAATTGCTCTGACTCTTGCATGAGGACAAAGATAATGCACAGGGTGAGGTTTAATGCTCTGGCTCTTTTGCACCACACCAGTGTCCCAAACCCTCCACAGCTTAAGTGGTCAGCTGGTATTTCAGTTGGTGCATGTTGTTGGCATCAGGAATCAGACCCTGGTCACAGATCTGGTTCTGCAAGTAGCATTTCTGTTGCAGAAATTTTATGGCATTTCAGAGAAACAATGGTTAATTGTTACTTTGAGAAGCTTTTTGGAGTTCTCAAGCCCATGTTGTTGAGAGCTTTTGGCACGACTATGTCCATAGCCACATTGAAAATTTGTGCTATTTGGGTATCAGGTGTTTTTATCACTAAATTCCTGTTCATCAAGATATACTGAGAAAGGGGGAACAGTTAGTCCAATTGTCCAAAAGTTCTACATAAGGATTGTAATTAATAAGTTTAAATTTTCCCCACTTTTTAATCACAAACCAAGCTTGCAGGGGTGCAAATAAGTTCAGTCAAAAAGGGAGAAGGCAGGAGGAAGAAGAGAAATAAAGAAAATAGGGAGAGGTCAGGGGAAGTGTGAAAATACGTAGTGCAAGAAATCCTGGTGCTGGTCAGAGCACCAGGAAAGAGTTTCTCACTTGTGCTCTGCTGAGCCCCTGGGGTGCAGAGTGATGTTTTACAACGCTCTCTGAATGCCATCACTGCTGGGGAGAGACAGCACTATAGTCCAGAGAGACACGGGCCTCTTGAAGGTTATTGTCACCCCACATATTTTCCAAGGGGTGTAGCAGGGAGCTCTCTATCTTCAGTCAAAAACTCACTACTTATGAAAGGCTTCAGGGGAGCTTTTCATGGATTGCAAACTAGTAAGGCCTTGCTTTGACTTCTGGTAATACAATGTCTTTAGGTGGTCATGCTTAGGTGTTAATTCTTGACTCTCTAGAAATGTCTCCCAAATAAACACCTAAGTTGAAGAAGCCTGCTCTTTTTAATCCTTGTCCTTATGATCCTCAAGCAATAATAGATTTAATTGAAAAAGTCCTTTGCTTTAAACTTTTGATTTTTTTAATGAGATCTGATACAATGCATATTTTTGGGATTAAAAGCAGACAACACTCAAATCTAGCACTTCCTGTTAGATTTCATATATGAAAGAAAATTGCTGTCTTGCTTCCCCCAGCCACACATCAAAGCCCAGGGTGGCCTGAACACAGTTTTAAAGTGGAAATGCTATTGCATGGATTGGTCACTAGATGATACCCTTATGCTGTATTTAATATTTCTGTGCTTTCATATTGGTAATATTTAGGCAACATTCTGCAGTAGTAGACAGTAGATCTCATGAGTTAGGTTCAACAGAGTGAATATATGGTGCCATGTGTGATCCTAGTTTGCAGCTACTAAATATAACTAATACGAAGTAAAATCCAAGATTTATTTTCTCTGCTGCAGCTACAATAATAAAGTGACAATAGGCACTGGCAGCAAGAGGAAAGTGGCTGGCAGGACTGAGTCTTTGAAATTTATTTTCCTTGACATATTATAGCTTATGGTAGGAAGTGGTTTCTTCCTTTTGAGGTTTTCTTTTAAGGTTATTGTTGTTGTAGGATAGTTGAGAGGAGAGAGTAAAACCCAATATGTTAGTGGAAGTGGAGGAATAATGTGAACTTAAAGCTGTCTTCATTCAAATGTTGTTACTGTAGTGTGTGTTGGGGGATAATGTATATTAAAAGTGGCAAGAACACCTCATACCATCTCTTGTTTTCTAAAACTGTCAGAAAGAATTGCCTTCATCTCATCTCTTCCTCAGCAATGATTGCATTTTGCCCCCTTATAAACAGAAGCTGCAAATTTTTATACCCAGTCCAAGAACTAGCTCCAGGAAACTGGTGTGGTTTTGTTTAGATTTTGTTCCTCCTGTCTGTTCGCAGTCAAGTTTAAATTAATTTTAGCATTAGAGTCAAATGCTTCAGAATTGCTGTGGATATTTTTGGATTTTGTTTCTTTTCTGTGATTAAGCATTGCTTGAGGTTGGTAAATGGATGTTTTCAATCTAAGTATTAATGCAGCTTGAAAATATACAGTGGCATCCTGCAGGTGTCATGGCCATGATGGTATTCCTCTATTTGGACCTAGCAGAAACCTGAAATGGGATTTATTTGACCAAATGTAAACATTTTAATCTAAGTTAGTAGCTCAAGGTGCTTTTTATAGTCAGAGGAAGTCTAGACAATATGGCCAATGTAGTCTGTGGTGCAGTTCTTCCCATCTCAAACATGTAAACAGGTCAGATGAATTTGTGATCTGGAAATACTTATTTCTTTTCAGGCACCAAATCTTGACCTCAAGTCAAGTAAGTGCTACCACTGCCATTCCATCAAGAGAAATTAGTTTTGGTGCTTTGGTTTAACTTTTTTTACTTAGATTTTTTTTTATATTAATCACATACCTTTGCAGTCACTTGGTGGGAGGGTGATAAGGTATTTCTTTAAAAGGGCAGTCTGTATTCATGCTTTCTCTGTAACACTTTGCAGTTCCAAAACTCCAAAGGCTTCTGGGAGAAACTCAACTCAAACTTGGAGAGTGTGAAGTATGCAGAGCCACACTTGCACTACCACAGTAACGTGCTCAGGAGGGAATGGCGGAGCCTTTCAGAAGAGGTGAGAGGCACTGGAACTGAAACACTGCAGCTCTCCAGAGCTGCCTCTGGTGGTTTAAAGTCAAGCATGGACAAGGTGCCTTTTTAATTTTGAAGATAAATAAATGGGAATTTGATTCTCAGAAGTGCAAAGACTTGCAGTCATTTCACCTAAAGTGATTGCCTGTAAGTTTTGTTCTCTTAAAATAATGCAAGAAATTAAAGAAAAGCGGAGCTTGCTCTGTATTGTCCCAAGGTTTACGCGTGTGTGAGACCCCACTGTGTTTTATTTCCATTCAAAAAGAAAACTAAACTAATTTCTCATCTTCATTCTGTAAGAGTATTTTATTTGGTCTACTGTTTTGTTCATTTTGGGATTTTTGTTTGTTTACAAATTAGAGAGAGGAGAGAAGAACCACAGCATATTTGAGGAATATTTTTGAAAATGCCAAAAAGTACGTACTGATTTCTATGATAATTACCCCTTCTTGTTTTGCACAAGTATGTTGGAGGAGTTAATGTGCCATTTAATTAATTGATTAGGTATCTGATTAGATATCTTTAAAGAAGATTATCCTGGTGAAAATCAGTTATTTGAATCCTTGTAATCACTACAGTATGATCTGAAATATGGGCCTCTAGAGCCTAAGGACTTTGTGGTAAATGTGAAGTTATTCTCATGCAACCTAGACAGAATTTTTTTAATGCTATCAAGTATTTTTACTACATTTAGTCACATGTACTGTTTTCAGATTTCTTTAGCTGTCTTTGAAAGATCAAAGGCTCATTTGAGTTTTTAATGATGTTATGAAAGCCTTTGGAGTATTGCATATGAAACACACTGATTTTTGTTTCAAACCCCAGGGTGCTTTCTCATCTGGACACTTGGGACTCTGGTAAGTAAAACCTTTCTTGATGTAGGCCTTAGCTGTAAAATTTAGGATTATTAGAATATTTCCATCCAGCTTGTTTGCTAAAATTCAGTTGCTATGAGTGTTTCCAGAACAGAAGAGTTTGAGGATTTAAGATGAGAAGAAAAGTTTCATGTACTGACTAGGAAATTATTGAAAATAAAGTCCCTAGTTCATATTGGATCTAACAACATAAGCAGTAAAGTTTGGTCTGCTAAAGGATGTCTTCTTCAGGACTTTTCTTGTGGAGCAGAGAATCCATGACAATGTGTTACTGTTGAGTCTTGTCCCCTTAGTCAGTCCAGCTGCCTTTGCAACCTCAGAACTTGAGCAGGAGATTAGGGCTGGTGTAGAGAGAGCGGGTGTAATTAATTTCCTTAGGCCAGAAACACTTGAGATTTTTTGATGCTCTGTCACAAATAAGTAAAACTGAATTTAGTTGTGTGTTATGTTCCTGCTGTTCACACATCAGTGCCTTCTGTGTGCCCTGCCACTGTGTGCTGTGACATGATGCTGATCCAAGTGCTGCTTGGCCCTTTTATTACCAAGAATTTTCAGTGCACTTATTTCCAGCCCCTAACAGCAGTCATCAGTGTCACTGCTCACTGTTGCAATGGACTGTGACTTTGAGAGACTTTGTATGAACTTTGTGAACCTCAGCTTCTTTTCAAAGGTGCTTATTGATAAAGAAGTCAGATGTTTAACTGTTACTAGATAATTTCTAAATAGCTGCCAGCCAGTAACAAGCATCAGTGTAGTGTTTCCCTGTTGATTTGCCATTGAGTCCTTTAAAATCAAGCAATGCAGGTCTTTGTGCTACTGAGTGGTGATGTAAATATATTTGAAGGTGAGCAAAAACAGGTGAAAATTTTATAAGATTTCAGCACTTGTTTCCATAAAATCTTGAGTTGCTTTTATCTTTATCATTACATAGATGATTGTTTTTCTTCCTTTGTTTTAGTAGACAGGAAGCACTGATTAGGAAATATAGGTTATTAATTTCAGTAGGCACTGTAATCTCCTTCCATTTAGTTAGAGAAGTTGTGTTCTTTTTATAGTGGTCTGCAAATCTGAGTAACAGAAGCAGCCAGACCATGGGAGAGAATCAGTGGGAGGTGATTCCCTGGACTATTTAATTTCTTTCTAGCCATTTCCATGGAAAACCCATGCAGCTGCTAGAGTTTGTTTGTAAATGACAAGATCTAAGTAGCACATTAGCACTGGTGTTACCAGAAAGTTCTCTCTGCCTCTTTGCTCTCTTGAGTCACCACACTACGATAACCCTTGCTTAAATATCAAAGGGAAGAAGTGGATGGCAGATAAAGGATAATTTTCCATTTTTCAGTTCTCTTATTCAGTCCATGGTTCTTCAGTGTCTTAGTTCTGCAGCCGAGTAGGTCAAACCACAGCTTCTCTTTGCTTCTCTGCTCCTAAGTACTTTGAGGCTGGTTGAGTTCTTGTGATATTTCTGCAGTGCCATGTCCTTGAATGATTGTTGCTCCGTTTGTTACAGAGGCGAGGCTGGTACCTCTCTTTGAAGAGGAGGATTATCAGCAGCAGTTGCTCATGGGACTGGTATGTGCTTTTGTCAGTGTGCACTAGAGGACGCACAGGCTCCACCCATGTGTGAAGAGTGCCATTCCAAGTTCCAGTGCTGAGTGGAAGCTCACTCAGGGTAGCTATGGGGCAAACATGGCACTTCTTAAGTTTTAGCGTTCATCATCATGGTATTATCTTAGAAGGTCATCATAAAGCACAGGGGAAAAACAGGAAAAGAAAGTTGATTTGTCACAATGCTTTTTCTCAATATAACTTTGGCTGGAAACTGGGAGGTCATCTTAATCTGTCAGTTATTCCTCCCTTGCCCAGCTTCTCTCAATTTGATGAGTAGAGATCTTCTCCTCAATTTAACACCTTTTTTACTGTTTCTTTTTTCTTCTACCTCACTTCTGAGACTGCTGTGGCCATTCTGGGGTCCCCTTCTTCTTTTGCACTGTTTTCACAAGTGATCTCCCTGAAGGACCTACCATCTGTATGCTTCTGAGCAATAAATCCCAGATCTGTCTCAAATCCCTACCTGTCCTCCCTCTGTCTAAATACACATCTTGGCTTATCTCTTGTTCTCTTACTTTTAAAATCAAGTAACTCTTCAGCCACGCACTAGAAGGTCTCAGCAGTGAAGAGCAGATCAACACTGTCCTGTCTGTTCGCATCTGAGGCAGATTTTCCTTCTTTGCAGTCATCTCCCTGTTTCCAAGTTTTGTCCCGCATTCTGTGAAGCTTCTCTACATTCCTTCCCCTCCTTTTATTCAGGCATACCCAAAAAACAGGTCATTTTCTCTATGCCTTCCTCATACCTGTATTGCTGTCTTGACACACTGAGATTAATCTGCATATAAGCTCCTTGAGACAGAGATTTTACTTACTCCAGTTTCACTCTGAGCTTCTTAGTAATTCTCAGAAAAGAGCCAGCATGGACTTAAGTCCATCTGAATCTACATGAGGTTAGCAAATACTTCAGAAAGGAGAAAGGAGGGAGTGGCAGGGACTGTATGTTAACAAAACACCCAACATTAATGACTTGACAATTAATGTTTAACCTGAAACTGCCATTAATCACTCTTGTTCTCAGATTCTTGGGAACTACCCCAAACTGTACTTCTGCTATTTTTCTCTATCAAAAAATCTCTCAGATTTGTTTGTAGTAAGTACTTATGTTCTTAGAATTCAATGTTCATATTTAAATCCTTCTTTCACCCTTGGCTTTACACAGAGAGGTGTGAGACCTGTAAGCTTTTTCTTTTCAGTATCATGGAAAGTTCAACTTAGTATTAATTTTGCTGAATTTGCACCAGGTAACCATTTGGAATATTCAAATCTGCTCCTGACTTTAGATTGTAGAGTAGCTTGGGATCTCAGTCTGAACTTTTTTTGTAATGGGGAAATGTTTTGTTGAGCCAATGCCTATTGATCAGGCCCTGCACCTGCTGCAGATTTTGTGCCTCTTTGAAGATGCCCAATGACAACAAATTGTTGGCTTTTTTTTCTAGATGGTTGCTCAGCTGAAGGATCACCTTATGAGACATCTACAATATGTTGGAAAAAAGAAGATTGACCAAATAGTTTTGGATTACGTTGCAAACCTGGTTAGTTTGATTTCATAGTCACTATTGTGAGCAAGTGTTTATTTGTTGGATTGTAGGTCCTTGGGTGTCTACCAGTTGTATATAGTATATATTTGGTGGGAAGAAATTGTTTTTAAGATATTTAAACGTATTTTTCAGCCTAATATTGTATAAATTTATAAAGAAAATTAATATTATTTAAATGTTATTAAAAGAGTTGTACCAGTCACTCAGAATACAGAAGAAACAGTTCCATTTACAACTTGTGCAAGTATTTTCTACTCCCAGAAATAAAATGGCTACTCATCCTGGACATTGAAGGCTTTGATCCATTTGGTTTCCTGTAGAACACATTGCTGCAGGGCTTGATTAATGAAAGTGCCACCAGGGAAAATAAAAAATGAACAAAGATCACCACCACTCCTACCCAGTGCCTTCAGTGGGCTGTGCATGTGACAGGAGACAGTTTTGCATGAAGAAATCTTTGTAAACTACTGTGAAAATTTGTTTTCCAAATTCTTATTTTTTTGTCTTTCATCCTCTTAAGAGACCTTAAAAAAAAAAAAAAGCTACAAAAATCATAACTGTTGTGCACAGAAGTTGTGTACCTGGTTTTGTCTGTCTCAGGATCGTGTCCTTTAAGTGCAGAACGCAGAGTCCTCAAAAGCTTGCATGGCAACTGTAAATCCAATTCTTTCTGCCATCCCTGCTCCAGTGTTCAGTAGAAACTGCCTGCGGTGCTGTTTTCTGGGGATGAAAACCTTGGGAAACTTCCTTGAGCTGCACCTCCTCCAAATCAGTTGCTCTGTCAGTGTCACAGCATTCTCTGAACCACTGCAGCTGCCCTACCGTTCCTGACTTTTTGGGCCTCACTTTGACAACTTTGCAAATTGTTTCCCTGGTAATTGGCAGACTTTATGTATCTGTGTTGGAAAGAAACTAAAACTAGTGACTGATTAAATTAGGAACAGTGCAACATGAACCAAAGCTTTGTACCTGAAAATGATGCTGTAAAAAGCCCAAGTGAAACATTTATTCACTTTTTATTCAATTCTAATAGCAGTTTGTTCACTTTTACTAAAAACTAAGATTAAAAATGTGAAAACATCTATTCAACCTTGATCTGCAAGGCTAAATTATTGTAGACTAAATCTTGCAGAAGAAATCTCAGCCCCTCCCCACCAGCAAACTTGCAGAACTAATTCTCTCAACTCAATTGACAGGCTTATTCTTAGAAAAGCTACTATAAATAAAAATAATTTGCCTCTAAGAATTTCTTCTGCTTTCTGCTGTTACATCTTACTTTTTGGAAATCTTTAGTAATTATTTCATTTTTAAACTTGCATTTTTCCTCATCCTAATTAGAAAGTCTTATGTCTCAAACCTTTCAATATCCTACATGTTTCAGAGTTCTTCAGAGGAATGAACTGGTTTGAGTCTTCCCATAGTTCTCTGTACCATCATCAGTGAGTAGCAGAGCTATTGAAACTAATGAAACAGGAAGAGATTTGAAATTTATCTATTTGCTTTCATAAAATATTTTGCATTACATTCAGGAGCCCAGGAGTTGCTGAGATTAGGCTCCATGGTGTGCAGTCACTATGTAAATTAATTGCAGCAGAAGTTGGAGAAGCCAAAATTTGGGAGCACTGAGTGTTTCTTATGAAACAGCAGGCAAAGGCTGGTTGCTGTCAGAGAGCTGTGTGTTCTTGTATACAGAGAAGTAACATGGGGAAGTGTGAATAACACAGTGTGTTATTCCTTATTTGCTGAGGAGCTCTGCAGAGCTGGGGTATGCCTGGTTCCCAGTCCATGTGCCACCTCTCCTCTCAGTGGTTGTTGTATATCCATAGGATCTCTCTCCCCTGCAATTGCTTTATCTTAGCTTTGCTCCATATCTGTTTCTCTCACTCTTTTCAGTGAGGCAGGAAAGGGGAGAAGTAACTTACAGAAGCAGTGTGAGATTTGCTGCCCTGACAGCAAGTGGAAGGGGAGGCAGGGTGAGCAGGCAGACTGTGGCATAGGAACCAGGCAGACCTGAATAAACTGCTGAAATTTCTCTGCAAGTCACTGCAGTAGCTGCACGCGTTTTCCCCTGACATCTGTGGCCAGCTGTCATCTGCTGTAGGCTCAGCTGCAGAGGAACAGACACCATTTGGATTTGAGTTTCCTCAGGAGGAGGAGGACTGTGTCATAATACTGCACAGGAGGGGATCTGAAACACAGCAAGACCTTGTCTTGCTCCCTTTTCTCCTTTGCTCCTGGTTCTTTTCTTTGACTGCTTTGAAGTCTTTCCTGTAGAGACAGCACAGGGAACTGAGCACTTGTGGTTCCCAATTACTTTAGGGGCACTTCAGTCTCCTTGGCACCATTGCCTGGAACTGAAAATGTTTCAAGGGGACAGCACTGTCAGCTGTTGGTCATGTGTTCTCTCATTAGTTTAGAGCACTCCAAGGGACATGGCTTAATGTATGTGCCCCAAAAAACTTCTTATTGTTTATCTGTTACTCAGTGAAAAATGGCCTCCCCTGGTATACATGTAGCTCTTAACTTGGCTGCCCCAGACAGCCACTGCTAACCTTGGACAGGAAGCTGCCTGTGCTCCTACCATCAGACTGATAACACTGCCTTTCTCTCATGCACATTATCTTGTGTGTTACATTCTGGAAAAAAGATTGAGATGTGGGTTATCTTTCCCTATGTATTTTCTACAATGCCAAGGGTAGATGTTGATCTCCAAAGCAAGTTGAGCTGTTGGCAAGGGTGTCACATCACAAACATTCATGTATTTAAGCTGCAACTATGTTGTGATAGCTTGGGTGATTATGACTTAAGAAGTTGTTAGCTTTCTGTGCCCTGTAAAAGCTGTACAGTTTGCTGTGTTGTTAAGAAAAAAACCTACTTATTCTGGAGTAGCATACTCTTGAAAACCATTTGTGTTGCACAAATAATTATTGGTGATTTTGGAGCTTGTAAGAACCTTCACTTCAACACTGATCCTTCAGATCCAGCTGCAGTTCCTGATGCAGAGGCCTTAGCTGCACCCTTTGTGGTGGCCAGAGGTGAAATTCATTCCAGCAGCAGGGTGGTTCTTGTGACCCTTCTGTGGAAACTGGAAATCCCTCATTTGCTAGAAAACTTGCTATACTCTAGAAAGATTAAATTGGATCTTTCCACTGCATCTAGGAAGTGTGCAGATGGCAAGTATTAGGTAGTTATTTTGCATCAGGCAGCTGTCAAGCCTGGCCCAAGTCGTGGTGAATGGGAAAGGTGCTACCTTGTAGAGCTTTCTGGCCAAGGTACAGAGGAACACTCTTGAACGTTACTGAAGCTGAATATTCCAGTTCTGGCCTTTGCATGCTGATCTCTCCTGTGTGTCCTCTTTCTCTCTTGCTCAGAGCCTGTGATGAGTCAGACAAGGGAGAGGGCAAGGCCTGTGAGGGGAAAAGAGAGTGTGAAAAAGAATTCCTGAAAGTGGAAAAAAGGATTCTGACCACCTGGAGGGAGGAAAAAGGGTTCCTAACTTCTTGTGACACCTCTTTGCAGAACAGGGGTCAGACTGGTTTCCTGAGTTTCCTGGGATAGATTGATTGCTGTGCTTTGAGAGCCAGAGATAAAAGGCACAGAGGAAGTGCCTCGATTGTGTTACTGAGATGTGGAAGTGGTTACACATGACAGCCATGAGGAAGTTATTTCAACTCTGCCGTGCATGGTTTCTCTTTCAGCTGCAGAAGCTGAGAAGGCCCAAGTGAGAACAGGGCTTGTGGCTTTGGTATCTGACTGTGTGTGGTGGGTGTCAGTTTGGGAGCACGAAGAACAACAAGATGGGCCAAGGGATTGTTTCACTTCACCAGGGACGAGAAGGAAACTCAATAGATAAGGAGAGGCATTTGCTTGTCTTGTTTTTCCTCCTTGCCAGGACTAGATCTGGGATTCCTCCTGCAGACTTTTCTTGGCAAATTGAACATTCCACTGTCTTCAATGTTGCCCACTTTTGCTGAGCCCTTGGGACTGCTCCTTGCCAAAAGCTCAGCCACTTGGACATTTGTTTTTGCTTTCATGGCAAACAGATCTGAGAGAATTTGCTGCAGGAGCTTGAAATCAGTTGTCTCCAAGAAGCACAGTGTGTTAAGTTGCTGTATGTCTTGCATGATGCCTTGATAATATGGAAGCACTTTAAACTGCTGGAGTAGGGCAATTTTGTTACAATTCACATTTTAATAACTTTACATTTTAAGGCCCTAGAGAAAAAAATGAAGACTCAGGAGTCCCATGAGAAGTTTTTAACATAAACTGGTGTGTGGAATGAATGAAGGCCAAGGGCCTGCTGTATACAGGCTCCTGGAAACATCCAGTCTTCTCTTTTTTGTTTTAGCTGAATCTGGTGCATCGAATAATGAAGGAAGTTTGGAGGAGATACCAGCTTCATTCCTGTATCTTCTGCTTGTGAGCAAGTGATTTGTTAAAGCTTTCAGCCTGCCTTTTTAAATATGGGCATAATGATTTTGATCTTCATCAGTAGTACTCCTTTGAACTGTCAGTGCTTATGCTGCTGTTGGTGTTAATGTCACTGTCATTTACTCTTCCTAAAGGTCCTGCTGGCCCTCTCTAGGCCAGTGTAAATATTAACCACACCACAGTGTTTATGGCTGGAGTTCAAATTTGCTGAGTTTGGACTTGTCCTAAGCTGGGTGGTGGGTGTTAAACACCTGTAAAAGCCAAGTCACTTACACCAGCACCCGTTTACCTGTTGGTGCTGTTTCCAGGTCCTGCCAAGAGCCTTGTAAATGTGCTTCAGTGGGGGGAGGAGACAGGGACACCACAGAGACTTTGTGTGTCTGCAGCACTGAGCAGCTGGTGCTGGCTGAGACACCTCAGTAAACAAGGCAGCATCCCATGGCCCTTCATCCCAAACGATTCAGTGCACTCCCAGTATGGCAAACTGACCCTCTCTCCAGTAGTCTGGGTGCCTCTGGTTCTTAATGTGTTGCTGCTTTGTTAACTGCAGTGATGAGAGAGGAAGTGCAGGAGAGTTTGCGGTGTTCCACATCATGAGTCGGATTCTGGAAGCAGCAAATGGCATGTGCATGCCTTTACCTCCTGGTAAGTTCTGTCTTTTGCAGTTTTAATCATGAGTGTGGAGAGCAGTGCTGTTAATTCCTCCCACCACAGCACTGGTTGCAGCACATGTGTCAAGTTAGCTTTGGCAGTATTGACATCTGTTCAAGTCAGTTATAGAGGGGAAGGCCCTTGATAAACTTGTACAAGTGAAATGAAGCAAACTGAAATAGTTACTAGAAACAGAGAAAACTAAACAGAGGTTTGCGGTGGAAGGCATGGGTGCAGTCTTACCTTAGAACTAAGGTTTAGACTCTGTTCACATATATATATATTTAGACAACTGGACTTCAGTGTGAAGAGCTACAGGAGAAAATCCTGTCCTGTAACCGAGTGGTTTTTTCTCATGGTCTTGCCCTGCTAATAATTACTTCCAGCCTTGATGGAAAAGCTGGTCTTGATAGTAGACTATCATTTCCTCATAACTGTTTTTCAAAGCAATTGCTTATTTTCGTTAGGGAAAGACATCTTGATATCTTAATGCTTTCCAATTCTGTTTGAATCTTTCTGGGTTTTGTTTCCTCATCTGTCTTTGGTCGTTGAAACTGCTTTTGGTATGAGTTTGTCCCCCACAAATGGTGCCACCCAGTAGTGTTACATGATAACAAGAACATCATCAGGCTGATGTTCAAGGAGAAGCTGAAGCGTTAATGCTGCCTGTGCGAGTGTCTGGGTGGCAATGACATCCTGAGGGTAGTGAGGCCTCCAGTTTTGATTAAGTAGGAAGAGTGAGGGTAAAAGTTAAATTAAGAGATAAAAGTTAAATTCATAGAACAATATATAAGATATCAGATACATATCAGATATAAGGCAATAGTTTGGAGATGTTTAGTGACAGTGTATGACTTTAATGACTGTTTTCAATCCCCTTAGCTTTATTATTTCTGACAAGATTGTACTTGAGAGGACTTAAAGGAAGTCTAACTAAGACTACCTGTCTTGATAAATTGATTTCCTCACCAACTATAAACAATCAAAAGTCAAGGGAAGTGATGGCTTGAGCTAGAGTAATTCCAGTCTCTAATAGAGAATTAGAAAAATACATATATATTGTACCAAACAAGTTTGTCTCTTTCATAGGTTTTCACACTCTGCACCTGGGTCTTGGTGTTCGATGTCTCCCTCTGCACACCCTCCTGCACTATATTGACAATGGGGTCTTACAATTGACAGAAACTTGTGTCAGGAAATTGTTGAAAGGTACAGTGAACGTGGTGCTCATTAACCACTCCCCTTGGACACAGGTTTTATTGCCCAGGACACTCAGCTCTTCCCACAGTGCTGTTTTTGTGAGGCCTGTAGCTGATGGTATTGCCTACCTGAAAGAAGAAAGTTAGGGCTTAGGCTATGCTATTGGCTTTATCACAGCACACAAAGAAATATCTGTGTGAAGAGAATTTGAATTTGTAGTTTTTCCGCTTGAGACTTCTTAGAAGAGCAAATACTGAAGGTCATCATAGGATTTGATAGAAATTTCTGTGACTCTCTGAAATATCTTTATCAATGATCTGGACAAGGGGATCGAGTGCTTCCTCAGCCATTTTGCAGATGACACCAAGCTGGTCAGTAGTGGCTGAACATGAGCCAGCTGTGCCCAGTGATGTGCTATTTCTCAAGTGTCCAAGAAAAGGGACAACAAAATATGGTGTATCAATCTGTGCCTGATCTTTATAAATGAAATATTATGAACTTGGAGAGTTGTACTTAGTCAAAATGCATTTGAGTTACTGTATAAATTGTTACATAAAACGGTGAAGTTATGGACAAATATACAGAAATATATTTGTACACATGATATAAATGTAAATAACAGCCCTTATTTATGTAGTATAATGTAGATAATAGTCTTTCAATTGAAATTTTCATTTCATTAAGGAGGTGATGCTTATTGAAAGTTGAAAGTTTGTTATGTGATTATTGTTTGTTTGATTTGCTTTTTTCCCCTGTTGCTTATAGATCTGGATGACACTGAACAGAATGAAAAGCTGAAGTTTAGTATTGTCATGAGGCTTCCAGAGGTAACTAATGGCTTTAGATGTAATTTCTTGGATTTTTGAATTGATAGGAAATTCCTGTTGTGCACAGGGTCACACCAATGAAAGACTTGGCTGTGATTCAGATAGAGCTGGATTCAAATGTAACCAGAACATCCACAGTTTCTCCATCTGCTGCTCCTGGACTGTAGGATACCTTAATAATAATGATAATTTAAATTATAGATTTATCCATAGTGTTTTACAGAGTCTCCAGCATCCTACAGAAGTTAAAAAGACTGGCACGGTTCCACTGAGTACTGATTTGCAGAAGGCAGTGAGGGTTTAAAGGGGGTTTATGGGGGTTTTGTGCGTGGTTTTTAGCATCCACAGAGTCTTTCTTACTTGTGACCTTTGTGTTTGGTTCTACACACTAAAAAAAATATGTTCAAAAGCTGCTACAGTAAAAGCTGTAAAAGTCGTACCACAGCCTGGTGGCAGGGATGAATTACAAGATCAGTTAAACCTCACAGTCTCACCCACTGACAAGGTGACTTGTGTAGCCACAAGAGCTGGTTACTGGTCCTCCATAAAACATTCCAGCAGAATGGGAGATGCACTTCTTCTTCTCCCCTTTTGCTCTTAGTGCCCAGCACAGGACTGCGGGGAAGCACAATATGTCATGAAGCAGAGGAACACCAGGGATCCCCCTCAGGGAATGCCTCACTGCAGAACAGGCTTTTCTCCACATGAGTCACCCATTGTTTGCTCCTTGTGTGCTGTCACTTATAGTTCAAATGGCCAGAAGTGCTGCTTGGGTTTTCCTCCAACAAAGGCTTCTTTATTTGGCAGCAGTTTTGAGAAGGGGTAGAGGAGGAGAACTCCACAGGATGTTCTTTGTCCTCTGTGTCTTGTTTTGGGCTGTGACTGGTGAGCTGGGGTCAGCACAGAGCCCCTGAGTTGCCGGCCCTGGGCCTGGTGCGTGGGGAACTCCATTCCAACCATGCTCTGACGTGAAGGGCTGAGCTGGGAGAGATTTAGGGAACAGCTACTGCTAGCTATGCACAGTAGACTCAGTGCTTTATTGTATCTATTTACAGCTTTGGGAAAAAAATGCCAGGAATAGTCTCTTTGCCAGAAAGGTCATTTTGGGGTGACTCGGATTATTCTGAGCAGGCTACATGCAGTGGATGACTTCAGTTTAATCAGAGGCAAGGATTTAAGCACTATTTAACTAGACATCATTTACTAAAATGAACAGATGTTTGCATTGCAGTATAACTGTAGGGGAGGGACAAGGGAATATCTACACAGGGAAAATAGCAGAAGGTGGAGTTAATTTCAGTGTGTTTCTATTCTTTTGCCTATTGGTTGGGATTGGAAACTTTGGGAAACCTGGTTTTGAATCTCTTTTGGCTCTGGGAATGTGAGGCAATGTTACCAGTTTCCAGGATGATGACCTGAATAATGGGATCCAAACTTACATTCCCAGTGTCTTTCCTTGCCAGCATTCTCCTTGTCTAAGATTCCTTAAGACTGAGCCTGAGAAGCACTGTCCTGAAGGAGCTTTGAGGAATGGGGCATCTACATTATTCTTTGGGGGAAGAATAGATTCCAGTCAGTCACAGTAAAGGATAAAGGTTCAATTAGTACTTAAGTACACGTGTCAAGTGGGACAGTGGCACTGGGACAGACGGGCTGTGGTGAGGACTGAGCGATGAGGTTTTGATTTCCCACATTTTGAGAGCACGTTGTGATCTCTTAGTTACTGGCTACAAAACCAAGGCTCTGTGGCTAAACATGATGACCTCTTAGCCTCTTTCATCAGGGTCTCAAAGCAAAGCACAGCTGCATTACAGCCTGGATTTCGTGTCAGCTTCTTCTCCCTTTTCCTCTTTCTAAGTTTCCACTGTTCCATGTTTATGTTCTCAGATTTTGAGGTTTGTTTTTTGCTTACTAGGCTCTTGGTCAAAAGGTCCGCCAGTACTGGAATCATCCGATACATGCAAATTTAATAGCACGGAAATATGTAAAACTTTTGCTTGAGAAGCTGGGAAGCAGGCAGGTAAGAGCACAGAGGCTATGTTCCAAAATCTTATGCTTTGACAGTGTTGAGATTCCTGAGCTTTCTGTGGACTGTAACACAGTAAAGAAACATTGAAATGTTGGTGTGACTGGGCAACTGTGAACTGACGTGAAATGTTCTCCCTTACAGTACAGCAGGCCTGTCCCTGACAGACTCTCCCCTGTGGAGTTTTTGCCTCTGAACTACCTGACTAATATGCTGGCAGAGATAGAGAATCAAGGTAATGTTAATTCTGTACTTTAGAAGCCCAGTGATTGTTACCCTTTGATGCTCACTCAGATGTATCTGCCTATACTGACATTACTGAGTTATTAAAACTCCAGTGATGTTTGAACACATAGTTTTGGCCTTTCTGCTGATGGAAAGTGTCAGGGGCCAGGAGTCTCCATGTATGGGTATCATCCTATTTGGGGAGGAAAAAAGTTCAGCCATGTAGCAGTATATGCACATGTGCCCTGGGCCACGCACTAGCACTAACAGCCACTTTGCTTCAAGCTGGGTTTGGATCTCCAGTTGGAAGTCCAGCCTCCAGTTATAATTTACTTACATCCCACTAATAGGACAGTTTTTGCCACAGATGAGCATCCAAAGGGCACCACTGAAAGCTGTAGTTATTTTGTGTACATGAAAACACATTTCTATTATTATTTCTTATCTTTTGGTATTGTAGATGAAGATGTTTAATAGACTGCAGGACTCCAAGTGTACAGGAGCATGTACAATTTTGTAAATACTTCTGCACTATGTTTTTCTAGGTGTGCATCCGTATGAAAAACAAGACCACGTTAATGCAAGATTTGTAGAGGAAACAGCACTCAAGCACACTATGACACTTCTGGGCCTCAAATATTCCTGAAGTAGCATGCTGTTGAAGAAGACCGTCAAACTGTGGTGCCTCTGTAAAAGAATTCATTTAAATGCAATGCTGTTTCCCAAATAACCTGCAGTTTTGGGTAGTTGCCAGTACTGACATGAGCTACTCAAAACAGAGTTTGGTCCTGCAAACTGAGGTTGAAATTACTGACTTCTAGATAAATCCTAGAGAAATCCATTTGACATAACCCCAGGTTTGATATATATCTGTGGGTTCATTTTGAAGTGGTCAAGGAAGT
Organism: Turdus rufiventris; assembly: GCA_013186435.1. Lineage (NCBI taxonomy): Eukaryota > Metazoa > Chordata > Aves > Passeriformes > Turdidae > Turdus > Turdus rufiventris. The sequence continues at coordinate 9,332,619 of PYHW01010409.1, read as the reverse complement.
GGAACAGCAGCTGGTGTCAAAACATGCTGTGAAAATTGATGTAAATGTCACTTCTTTTAACAAGACAATGCTGGAAAAGGCAGTGCAGTTGTACAGTAACAAGAACCAGTAACTGTTTACTTGGATTAATAAAAGGTGTGATTGTGTAAAGCAGATAAGAATAACAAATGAATTTTTATCTCAGGCATGAGTAAAGAGGTATTAATTCCTTGTAATGGTAGCAGTTATTTTATGGTACTTCTGCTTCTGGACCCTCATTTTAATATTTTCAGTTTTGTTACTTAGCACAAAATATAATCTCCTTAAAGTGCATGTGACATGTTGTTTTTTAAAGATATGTATAATATATTGTAAGTAATATAGGATAAGAAAAAAGCTTTTAGAAATTGATCTTAACAGTGCTTGGACAGAGTTTTACATAGTTCTTTCTTACAACTTCTAGTGTTACAGTTCAAACTTCAGCTTCAGAAAGAAATTAGGCAAGCTGTTTTTCCTTTGTTTTCAACTTCTGTTTGTATGTAAATGAGCCAATATTGTTTGCTCTTTGCTTTAAGTTCTGAACTGTGACATTAATTTTAAATGGTAATAGCAATTTGTTACACAGAGAAAATTGCCAAGTTGTGCCATGCAGGATTTCTGCAGCATTTATTAGATTAAAAAAAAAACTCTACAAAATTCTAGACTGTTAAACTAGAGAAACTCATTAAAATCTAGTATATTTGTGAGGTTTTCAAAACCTCTGATATTCTCACTGAGTAGTTTCCATTGATGCTCCCTGTTCCTTACCAGTGAAATGAAAAGATTCAGATCCTGGAAGTGACTTGGCAAGTTCTGGTCACTCCCTTGTCAGGGCCATCAGTGAAGCTTTAGCTTTTTCAGTGACTGCATAGTGAGAAGGAATATTTTTCTTAATATAATTAGAATTTCTCTGGCAAGTGTAAACTCCAGTCCCAGACTGCAGAAAGCCATGTTGGTGTATGTGTATAAGTGATTTGTATTATACTAATAACAGTACTTGTATTATAGTAATAACAGAGAAAATTTTCTAGCCTTTTCTTTTTAATGAATGTATTATTACATACCTTCAGATGCAATAAAACTTTACCTGGAAAAAAAAAATGTAGCATGAAGATCACTCACTTTTTGTGACACTTGGAAATACTGCACTGCATTTGGGATACCAGGAGAAAGGGTTCTGGATCACTGGCTAGTTAGCTGTGCTTTTGGCATGAACAAATACTTAGTTTTCAGTATGGAATTTGGCTGAACACCAACAGATTTTCCTTCAGTGCAGTGTAAATGCTCCTGACTCGTGTGATCCAGCAGCTGGTAATGGTCTCTCCTGGTGCTGTCTGTTCAGATTTCAGATGGCTTTGCAGGAGGCTTTTTGAAATGCCTCAGACTGGAGCTGGGCTCGCTTGGTCTGAAGGGAGCCATGGGGGGCTGCAGTGGTGGGAGCCTCTCCTCCTTGGGGATGGTGGGAGCATGGCCAGGCACTGCACCTTGTTCCTCCTCTGCAGGGTGCTGTCAGGGAAACACAGCTTGGTCACACAGGGCTTGTGTACTTTAAAACTCCAGTGCTTTCCTGAGCCAGAGTACAGAATCTGTGACAAAGGAAACACCCTTAGTCTAATTAATCCCTGGCAAGCCAGGAAAGCTGAAGAAGTATTAAAAGGAAAGTGTGAGGTTTGACTGCACAGATGTGAGTTTATCCTTTTAAATAGTAGACAGTTTGAGCCTGTCATGCTTTTGTTATCTGTCAAGAAAGCAGATTAGATGAACTTTTAAAAGTTGTAGTAGTTTTGCACAGAACATCTGTGGAACAATTCTGTTCCTGAATACAGTTACTAGAGTGGGCCTTTATCCATAGCACTGAAAGGAAACTTTAAATCACAGCATGAGGAGAAGTTTCATGACAGAAGTTTCTTATTCTTAACTATTATTGTTATGTAGGCGCTCTCTGCTCTGGGATCACTGACCATCTCAAGGACAGAGGCAGTGTCCAGCAGGGTAGGGTTTAAAGAGATGTTGGCTATGCTGCTCTGCCTACCCTCTGTGTCTTGCTCAGCAATCTGATTTCTTGCTGCTTCTGATCTCATGCTCTTTGCACATGGTATATGGGCAACACTAAACTTACTCTTCCTGAACCCCACACCACCTTTTGCAGCTTTACCTTGAAATCCAATGAAAACCAGCAATCCACTGATGGTTGCCCTGCCCTTCAGCCATAACATGGTGACGCAAGCTACTTTAATAATCAAAGGTGAGGTTTTTAGTATACGATCTCCTTAAGATTCAATGACCAGCTCCAAGCGCTGCTGGAGTTAAAACTCCACAAACCCACTGCAGTAGTTGTCTCTGTCTGTACCATCATCTGCATTGGCTCCTGGAGCTCTTGCAATGTATGACAAAAACTTACTCTGACTTCAGCTGCAGCTTTTTGCATCTTCCCATTGCGTAGGATCTTCCACAGTTGCTTTTCTGCTTCTTTAGGAACGGGAAGGCCTTGACTTATCAGTGAAGCAGTCATCACAAACTGTTCTTTGTCTCTGATTTCCTGCTGGAGTTTAATGACAAGTGCTTGCTTCATGGATAACTCTGCGAAAAGAGCTCTTATCTCCTGGGTTTTGTCATTTACCTTCTTCTGCAGTTCATTGGTCTGGAATGCAAAACAGCTGCATTGTAGTTAGGGCTTCCCTTTAGGCACTCGCTGGGCATGACACTTGGGTTGCATTAGGCATGTGAAAATAAGTTTAACTTGACAAGGCTTTAAATAGTAGTTCAGTTCTTGAAAATTATTTAATTTTTGTGATCACTGAGAACAAAAATATTGGCTACTCAAGAAGTCACATTTACTCCAATACAAGAAAGGAAAAGCACATTAGTCAATACTTCTTGTCCTTTTCAGCTGGACAGCAAAACTTCCTCAGCCCTCAAAGGCCTGGGATCCCAATTCTTTTTGAGTTTATACACAATTAACATCATAATAAAGCTGGAATAAGCCCAATTCCTATGAGGTAATTGAGTAATAATGCTGATACAGGGGCTGTGGGTTGTGACATTATCCTTGGAAGGGGGACAAACAGAAAAGAAATGTGACAGAAATCCTTGAGTGTCAGTGAAGATGATTTTAAAAAACAAACAAAAAAACCTTTAATACTCTTTAAGTGGCTTTTTGGAGCTGAGAGAGCCAGAGCACTTGTGAATGCAACTTTTGGCACATTGCCATTCTTGCAGTATTTATTAGCCCATGGCCATCATTTCATCATAAATACAGTTAACAACCATGATATTTTTGTGTGTGTTTAAAAGCAATTGTAAAAGACTATTAAGCTTTCATGTGTGCCAAAGCTAACATCTAAGAATAATTTCTACCCTGGCCTTGTTATACATTAATTACTAAGATTTTTTTTGTTGTCTTTCCCTCAGCTCTGCTCAATTTGCAGCTTTTCATTAGGAATATGGGAGTTGGGAGCATTTTTAGTCTTTCCCAAACAATATTACATGCAGTTAAAAGTAAATAGCTATCATTCTATTAAAAAAAACTGTATTGGAAATGATGTTTCCTGTGTGATTCTCCCTACCTAAACAACAAAAGAACTTTGAGCCAGATACCAAGTTCATCTTTTTCTGTGTTGGAGCAGAATTTACCTTTATTTCTTTTCCCCCCATTATTTCTTTTTAGTCTTTGACCTGTTTGTTGTGGAAAGGCTGTTAAGTACATTTGTAGAAGGAGACTCTTACAAAGTTTCTAAGCATCTACTTCAGAAGGAACTAATTCTGTATTTTAGTGAGAGGTACCATTTACAGTGCAACTTTCTTTTTAAAAGGGAGGACACTCGCCTAATAGTTTTGGTTTATCTGTATTACTGTTGCTATTCATGTCTGTAACTTCTGAAGACTAACTTATGATTTGCCTCTCAATATTTCCAGCACTTTTGTAATTTACAAGTGAATCACCTCTTGCCCAGATACTGTTTCATTTTGTCCAGGCTGGCAAGCAGAGTGTGCAACGCCCTTCTTACCCTCCTAGCGAACTGCAGCGTGTCCTCCTTGCCGTTCTCCACCACAGCACGGATTCTGTCCGTCAGATCGGAAATGTTCTCGCAGAGAACATCTATCTTCAGCAGTCTCTGCTCCTTCTGCACCAGCTCTGCCTCTATCTGCAGCAAGGAGAGCACAGTGTAAGGAAAGGACAGGGGAAGGTGCAGCACAAAGTGTTCTGTGACTGCCCTGAGCTGCTGAAATAATGCCAGTGAACAGTCATAAACAGACACCTTCACTATCAGATTTCTCAAAATTTACACACTTTGCCAAGGATCAGGCCCAAATTGGTTCAGTTGGTTACTGTCAATTGTTCCAAATTCTTCCAAATCAGACCAGGCCCTTTTGGGGACAGGGGTTACACCACTGTTACTGCTTTGCTGTGCTTTTCTTGAAAGCAATGAGGCTTTTTTCTATGCATAATTTTTTTTTTAATCTTCTGGTTCCTTGAGTCACACCATAATGGAAGGTTTCAGCTCTTGCTTTGAATACTTTTCTCCTCCTCATGCATAAACAAATTATAAATAAAATTACTTTAAATCCCAAGAAGATATAGACATTTAAACCTATCATGACTGCAAGAAAACCTTCTTAATGTGTAGGCTGGTGATAGCAGGCTTTGTTGTGGCCTGCTCAGTTATGCAGAACTCCCTCCTGTCAAGGAATATGGGACAGTAAAGCAAAAAGCTCAGGTGGTTCAAGTCTCTTGGGGCAGCCACCAGCAATGCTGCAGTCAGGTGTCAGCTGCTGGGCTGGCATGGCTGCTGCTTCCACCAAGCCCTCTTCAGGGTCTCCTTCTTGCTGAGCAGGGAAGCAAAGCAGTAGAGCCCAGCCCTGACAAGGGGCAGTGTTTGCTTCTGTGTCAACAGGCAGACTTGGTGAAGGAGCTGGCAGGTCTGCCTCCTGCTCACAGCTTGTGGATAGTGGTGAAACTCATGGCCAGTTAGCAAAGACTGGCAACCCTGTTTGTTAGTAGTTTATTATTTTGCATTTATTTTCCCCTGCTGCCTTTTCTGTGTCTTCCCTAGTGAGGCAGCTGTGCACTGAAGTGTCAGTGATGTGAATAGAGTCAGCAGAGATGCTGCAGAGCTAGGGGTACCTCACAGAGCTCCCCATCCCCAGGCCCTCCTGGAAGAAGTCAAAATGTCCCGTGTCCAGTTGACCTGGCAAGTAGATGCTAGGCTGGAGTTCAAAATAGCCAATCATAATTATTTTGATTCCTCTTACGAAAAGTTTATTTTAAAAATAAAAGGCACTATTTTCATTTCCTAAAAGAGGTCAAGCATAGCAGAATAGCTTGTGGCACGAGAAGTGACATTACCTGTTCAATCCTTTTTAGCAGCTCAGGTGGAGATGGGTCCTTCCCTCCCATTTCTTGCTTTCTGCTCTCATTTGTGGCGTCGCTATGATTTTCCTCGAGCTGTTTAATCTTGTCCCTGCACTGGGAATACTAGCAAACAAAGAGCCTCAACAGTTATTTTATTCCCACCAAACTTATCCCCAGACCTTGGTCTGGAGACTTCAATAGACAAGGTTTGCTTTTACTGGGAAGGAGGGTGGGTAACATAAAATTATGAGCCATTTAACAATTTTCCTTTAAAAGAGAACTACAGTGTGATAGTTGCAGGGCAGAGGAAACCCTGCTGTTTGACAGATATTGAGTTCTACCTGTTTCTTGGTCCTCAGGCTACTTTTTGTTTTTTATCCTCAGGAAAACAATAGAAAGCCCTGCTTCCCTGCTGGTCAGTACTAAAGGTCTCATCCCTACAGACATCCAAGTTTTCTACACTAACATTCCCAGGCATGTGTCCTGAAGTGACTCAGTGGTGACACTGAGCAATGAGGTACCCTCGGGTCTCACAGAGGCAGGTGTTCCCTGACCTTTCCCATGTGAGACCTTCCCATGGAATAATGCTTCCCAGAATATGCTGGGGACATCCAGGCCAGTGTAAATACTCACTAAAGGAGTGACTGGGGCTATTTTTTCATGTTTGGATTTGTAAGACTGACAGTGGTGGGGCTGTGTGCTCTGATGTGCACCTGGCTGGCTGGCTGTGTTAGCACTGACATAACACTGCCCAAGTGTAAATGTTAACCATGCACTGCAGGTGATGACTGATTAAGGAAGTAAGTAGTCCCAGGCTCTCAAAGTTATGAACAGTCACCAAAATATCAAGTAAATGTTTAGATGTTGCCAGGATGAGGTTTTAACACGTCATATTTAATCGGAAAAGAGAAAACTGACAGATGTTCTCAGGTGGCTGAGGAACATTACCAGAACACTTAAATACTTCTTTTCCTGCTAAAAAAAGCATCACACAACTCACTCCTGTACACTTGGTCTAAAAGCAGCTAAAGTAAAAACCTTAGATGAGCATAATGAACAATTTCCTCACCAAACCATGATTCTGAACATAGCTAGGTACTGAAAGTTATGTTCTGCGAACAAATAGCTGAAACTCAAGCCCAAAAATACGCAGAATGGAAGAATGTAAAAGCAGGGCCAGCACAAACAGCAGGATGCAGCTATGCTTCCAGTGATCTTCTCTGTCTGGGGCCAAATTTCTCAACCACTAATTCTGAGGAAAATGCCTTGTTGGAGTCAGTGGTATCTTAATGAGATTAGGGGCAGGTCACCAAGGAAAATTTTGCAGGACTGAATAGTTAATGTAGAGAAGGACTATTGCAGCAAAACCACTGTCCAAAAGCCATTAAAAAGTTTCATGTCAGATATAAATACTAGCCTTACTTTTAAAATGCAATATGAATTGGAAGTGATCAGATGCAAGCCAATCCAAAAGTATCAAAGTGCATTTGGAAATAACCGTGCTATACATGACTACAGACATCTTTCTTCATTTTTTTACTTACTTGTAGTGTTTCCTTGGAAATGATTATCTGAGTTACAAGAGATTCTAAGTCTTAAAATTGTAAAAAATTCCTTTTTTTCTCAGAGTGGATTTGATATAAGGGTAGGAAGACACTGTAGAAGAGAGGCTTTCCTATGTTGAACTGTAATCAGTCAGGAGGAATTGTTGAAGGAGGGAATACATGTCTAGATAAAGCAAACGGCCTGAAAAAGTGGACATTGGATGCTTTTTTTGAAATCTCAGAAGGTAGGTGAGGTATGTGCAGCACTAAAAAGGGGCAAATACAAGACCTATTTTAAAAAATCAGGGGGAGAGGGTGCAGATGGAACCACAGATAACCACATTCTGAAGAATAAATCTGGAACACATAATTAAGCTTTCTTTGTAGGCATCAAGAAGAGAAAAAAGACAGGGATAACAGCCACCAGGAGTGTGTTGAGTCATGACAAACCAGATCAATGTCTACTGTGATAATTCCACAGGTGTATGGATGACAAATAGTAGGATATCATACATTTTGATTTTTATATAGCTTCAATATTTCATATGATATTCTCATAAACCAAGCATAATAAATGGGTTCTTGATTTCAATATACAGTAGACACCTCATCAGTAGAATGAGGTTAAGCTCAGAGAGACTGCAAGTATTTTTTGGAAAAGATTCGAATTCAAAATTATCTTTGTCTGAAAAAAGGTGTGAAACAAAAAGATAATAGTAAATAAAAAATGTAAGTTGTTACATCTGGGCAGGAAAAATTGCCTGTACAAACACAGAATCAAATCAACTGGTTGGATGCCCTTTCTTTAAAAAAGTCTTGTTGTTACATATATTAACATGAAAATGAATCATTATGTCATGTGTCAAGAAAGCTGCCACCATACCTGGATGCCTAAGCAGGAAGGTAACCTGCAAGATGCCTGTATGAATCCTTTCACTCTCAGCCACAGGTACCAGGCACTGCACCTCAAGACAAATAAAGACTATACAGCCAAAAATAAAAGAAATGCAGAAAAAAGAGTGATCTAAGAAAAATCTCTAAGAGCTGATTGGAAGAAACAAGGTTGTAGTCTAGCAAAAGGATGAGAGAAGAACATGATTAATGTCCTTCCAGTAACATGAGATGTTGCAGAAAGGAAAATAATGGTCTGTTTGTCATGTCCCTGGAGGACAGAATACAAACAAATATTCTTACACCACAGCAAGAAAGATCCAGGCCAAAGATCAAGAAAATTTTTCCACTGTTAAGGAAAGAACTGGGATAGCTTGCTTGGGGAAACCTGTTTCTCAGTGGTGGCTTGAAAGCACAGCTTAGCCCTCTCAGGAATGATTGGCAATCCAATGCTGATGTGGGAGCAGATAAACTCTTTATCTCTCTACTAGTCCTGTTATTCTATGATGTGATGATATAGTCTGGAGATTTTAATGTATTAAAACCTGGACAAATGTTGCTGCCAAATGCCTCAAATAAACTGACAGTCCTTGTACATTGCCTGAGCTCTAAGGCATGAAAGTCCCATCTACAGCACCATGACAGCTCAGCAGGTCTGCGTGTTGGACTAATTAATGATTAATGCTAAGTATTTCTCATTGATGCATGAAGGTAGATTAGTTTTTATGGGTCACTTCAGTCAGCAGGAACAGTCCCTTGATGTGCAATCCCCATTAAAAGTTACATAGTTTTATGCCCAGAGAAAACCACCTTACAGTCTCACCAGGTACCTTTTGTGTAAAGAAGGGCCTGTAAGTATTTATATTTTTAAATCTTTACCTTGATCTACCTAGTCCATGTTACTTGCACTTACTTAGAAGAGGTTTGGTCTTGCTGATAGTATTTTTTTTTAGTTTAACTATTCACCAATGTTTTATGGAAATAGGCAGCCTCTGATGAAAAGCATGCAAGTGGAACATGCATCACTTTGATGATCAAGCAGCTCATGTGGAATGTAGAAGACCCAGGTGAAGTGTTTGCTCTTGCTGAATTGGCACACAGTCCTGATCTGGGTTCTTCCCCTTCCCAATGGTCACTACAGCTGCTGAGATTATGGGTCAATTTTTGCAGTTTATGTAAATATTTACAATTTTGATTTCTTTCATTGATAGTAATGAAAATACCTAGTCCATGTTACTAGCACTTCTTTCAAAGAGGTCTGGTATTGCTGAAGACTGAAGGGGGCAGGAAGGGTAGGAAAAGGGGAGGACAAAAGAGGCACAGGTACAGGGTTCAGCCTGCCTAATTCAGACAGTCTGTGTCTGTGGTAACTGAACACAAACTGAGTCAGATTTCAACATGGGGGCAAATCTGTAGTCAGCACAGGAACCAGCAGTGTGAATTTGGCAACCAACACCAGAATTCAGATTTGGGCTCTTTTTTAAAAATTTAAATCATGGAAGTAAAACCAAACAATTTGAAGCTGATTCTCATTGGACTTAATTCCTATTGACAGTGGGAGCAAGGGTATTAATGCCAGAATGGTGGAGCATAAGGAGAGGAACGCGTTAACAGCCAGTTTGAGCCATGTCATATTCAGCAATCACAGTATCTAGTTAAATTTTTGTGGTTGATAACTGATTATTTGCCATTTCTCACTGGAAAACCCCTGACTTGGGAACATTTGTTAAGACTACTGCATGCATAATATCACACCACTCTGTATTTTCCAACTTTTTAATTTTATGTCAACGTTGCAAAAAGATTTAAAGCACCTCCAACAATAGCCTCCCTTTAACAGTGATTTTAGGTTTCACATAAAGGAGAAAGTTGCAGGAATTCAGAACAGAAAAAGCAAAGTTTCATGATTAACTCTGTCAATTCACAAAAATCATCTGCATTTTGTTACTACTGTATTTGACTCAGTGACTCTATCTCATTTTAAATCTTAACTGAAAAACTTTGGGATCTTTTTAAGGTTGTTTTTATAATACTGCTTCAGTTCATAGTTTAAATCTGTGATGGCCCTGTAAAGTTTTTTGGGGCATGAGGTATTAAAACATGTACTATGTTTTATTCTTGTAGCAGAGCATACAATTTCTTCAAAAGGCCAGAAGTAAGAGAATAGTGGAAGCACTATTAAACAGTGAGCCACAGCTCCCACTGATGCGAGTTTGACAGGCAATGGTACTCCCCAATTTATGATTTTGTGCAGGCACTAACAGAGTATGTATGGGGAAAATTACCATCTGGAGATAAGGTCAAAAGTAAATGAGCCATTTCAGAAAGCAAGGAAAGAATGTCCCAAGCGTTGCAGTTTGTTAGCTGTTTAATGCTATTTTGTAACCAGAACTAAAACTTACAGTGTTTTTCCGCAAAAGAAAATATATGTGGATTATATCATTGTAGGCAGCAGAGTTTCCAGAGTAGGCTCAGGGTCAAGTGTGAATTGAGCTATTATTTTAGAAATTTGATGGTCTAAGTGTATCTCCCACCCCCAAACCTACTCCATCAATACAGTTTTAACAAATTTTATCTACAGTCCCATTTTTCCCCCATGACTCCCATTCTCCAGCTTAGTCATACTGACATTTCAGGCTGTGGGGTGGGTTAGCTGGAATTCCATACCCAGGAAACATTTGGCATGGGCGAAAGAAAGAGCATGAGCCAGTTACACATCAGCACAGAACCTCACATATGTGAAGTTAAAAACATGTATCAGTGTTTTGCTAGACAGGTGCATTACTAAACTCACTGTTTTAATAAAACTTGTACATAGGAGACTTTTTTTTCCCTATGAAATCAACTTAAATTTTAAAATACAGAATGATAGTAAAAAAAGGCTTCCTTTAACACCAACCTGTATCTGAAGTCTCATCAGTTGTGCATCCAGGGCATTCTTCACTGTGAGCTCTTTAAAACACAATTTAATCTCCCTTTTTTTCTCAGCTACCTTCAGCTTCAGAAAACTGATCTTTTCATCCATAACTTGCATCTTAATATCTCCATTTCTACACAACACCTCTTGCCTGTTTATTCTTTCATATAAAAAGCCTAGTTCTTCTTCTCGTTCTCTGAGTAAAAGACAACTGAAATAAAGCCAAAATTTAAAGATCATTTTTAAAAAAATGAGTCACATTCAGTATATTCCATTCAAGAACATAAAAAGTGATCTTTAAAGATAATAACCCATGAAAATTTATGAGGCTTTTACAAATATAATTTTAATATAATGACAGCATTTTAAATAAGTAACAAAATAATTGCAGTATGAAAATCAGAAAACAAACTCTTGGAAAGGTGACTCTTGTATCTCACATAATTTTTAAGGTCTTCTGGCCTTCCACAGCATTTAAAACTGGATTAAGATCAGAGAGATCTAGAAAATCTGCATTTTTGCAGATTCCTTATCTGTGCAAAAATGCATAAACAGAGCAGGAGGCTCCAAGTTCTCAAAGCATTCAGTAGCCAATCTACCACATGTTTTCTCTAATAGTTCTGAAGCATGAGCATGATCACCAGTGGAGAAACATCCACACAATGCAAAGCAACACTGGCAGTGCAGTGAGTGGGACTGATCAGTACAACATTGCAGTGCCACAGGTCTTTAGCAACCCTAATAGGGAGTGCTCATAAGCTGAAAAATACTGTTGCTTCATGAATGTCAAAATTAAACACTACCTTAGATCAAATTTACAAATGTACCTCTCATTTTTTTGCTGAATAGCCCTTTCATAATTTTTGCGTAGTTGCAGAATTTCCTCTTCCATCTGTGTGGCTGCAGTGGTGAGTCTGTCAACATTCAAATACTTATCCTTTTCTTTATGCTGTACAATCTCTTGTACAATGTTGCTAAAATCCTTTTTGATCAATGCTTTTGTTCTCTCATTCTTTTTAATCTTTAGATACTCTTCCTGCAATTTTCTTTAACATAACAGAAATATGGGAATATTTTTAGTCCTTTTAATTTGAAACCAATTTCAGCAATTAAAAGCAGAACTTAAATTTATTTCTCAAGCACACAAGGGCTGCTCTATGCCTCTGTTTCACAGAAGCTTTACAAGAAGGACTCTCTGAAAGAAGGTTTTTTTTTTTTTTGTTTTTGCAAGTTCTTTCCAGCTTGAAAAGAACTGGATTCTGGCTCAAGAGAAATGCTATATGGGGAGCACTGCACTACAACTCTTTTATTCTCTACTAGGTAGCTGAAGTAGCCATAGAAAATAAAGTTTAAGAGCATTGGAATAAACTGTGATGAAAAGTCTTAATGTGTAGATCCTGCCATTCTATTTAAATAAAAATATATAAATTATATTTTAAATAAAAATATATAAATTATAAAAAATAAGTTATTATTTAAATTAAAATACTTAAATTATTTTACAACTCAAAGTTCTCCAAATCTATAGTTTAGAAAACAATGCATTACAACGTTAATACATTATTAGATTGCCCATTTGACAGATAAAAAACCCCAGACCATAGTGGGAGGTTAGTGACAAGATCACATACAAATAAAGAACAGATCTCATTATTTCCAGCATCCTTGTTGATCCCTGGATGATGGTCCTTCATTTAAAAGGCAGATTCTTGCCACCAAATGGACTATTTACTATCTCACAAGATAGAATTTAGAGTAATTTCATTTGATTTGTGTTATCACTTCTGGATCAAGACACAACTTTATCAACACCAGGAAGATATTAATGTCAACGTACAAAAGAGGTAGTGAAAGGACAAGTAAAGTCTCCTCTTAAAATACAGACCTGCAGATGAAGTATCCTTTCCTCATGGGCTCCATCATTAAATTGCTGATTTGCTGTATACAGGGCAGGGAGTTGCTTTTTTTCAATTCCCCCACATGTATAACACTTTGAGTACCACAGGGTATTACTGAATTTAATTAAACTTCTGTAAGACAAGTTTCAGACTGAAAGTATAACAGTATTGCAGAAATGCAATGTGTTTTAAATATTTTTTCTGAAAATTTCTTGCCTTACTTAGACTGATATTCTGTCCTCCAAATTGCACAGGTTGCAGTGAAGTCAGTGGTACTGATACTAAAGTCTATTACTGGAATTAAAAATATTTTTCATTGTCAAGAGAGTTACTGAAAATTCAAGTTCCACTTCTTTTGCAGCTCTCTCTAGCATGACTTTGAACCCAAACTCCTAGGAGATTCACAAAAAATACTTAGTGTATTCTTAGTCTGATTGAGCAATTTTTTGGCACCAAATAATGAAGTTTTTGGAAAATCGAGTTCTTTTTAACTACTCAGTTTTGGTTTTCCTGTTTTGCTTACACAGTTCACTGTATCCCTGCTTGCTCAAGTACAGATTTCCAAGACATTTTAATTCTGTCCATATTGCAGAATTTCATCACTAGAATGACAAAAATACATCCCCACTAGGATGGCAAAAAGATATCCCCACTAAATAATGATCTAGGAAAAAAGAGTCACAAGCACCTTTCATTTTGCCTAAGATTGCTTGAAAATTGAAACCACATTTTACCTGAAACAAATGTTATCTAATAAAGGTCAGTGTAAGTTTGAACCAAAATCCCCAATTTGTTCTAATTTCATAATTAGCCACATTCCTAGCTGGTGACTCATTTAATAGTTCCGTGCACCACTTCATTAGGGAATCATATGTGTCAGAACTCTTCTTCTCTAAGGACATCAAATATGTGTCCAACGCTGTTGCCCATATTGAATGAAACAGCATGGTAATGTAAAACCTGAGAGTTCCAAGAACTGTGATATAAAGGATGGGAAAGTGAGAGTAGACTAACTTCAAAACTACTTTCTGACAAGCAGTGATGCCCAAACTAGCTGTGGAGTGTTAGTGGGATAAGAAATTGGAATAGATTATGGAGGAGTCTTTCTGAATACTTTTGTTTTAATCAGATTTTAAAAACCAGGATAATAACTATCAAGGATGATACGGACATAATTAAAGAGGGAATAGAATCCCTTCTAAGAGTTTTTCCAGTCTTAAATTTCTATAGTTGTGAACTACAGTGTAGTTTAAACTCACCTTTCCCTGGTTATAATAGCATTCTTTAAATTTTCTATATTATTTTCTAGTAATTTTACCCGGTGTTCAGTTTCCTTTGCTTTCCACTGAGCAATACGCATCAATTGCATACATTTCTCCTTTTCAGCTTGCATAAAATCAAACATCCTAGCATATCCTTGGAGTCTGAAGAAATGAGATGTGTGAAAGAAATAATTATTAGCATTTTATGCATACATTACTTGAATAAAAGTTGCTTTAGAAGAGTTTTTTAGATAACATATTGTTATTATTTTCTTACTCTTTTTGCATTTCTTTTTTCATCTTTTTACAGATGATTATTTCACGATCCTTTCTTTTTAGTTCCTTAACAATACTTTGGAGTTGAATCTGCAATTTAAATAAAATTTAGTAAGCACTTTAGATATATTAGAGAAATGTCTTCAATGAAATTACCCAGAACAATGCTTAGATGAGAAAAAGACAGTGAGGGGACAATTCTAAGAACTTTTTCTTATTATAATGACATGTTTTTATTACAACAACATAAAAAGCACGGATTTTTCATTTTTATTAGGCTTACAATTATTAGTAGTAATGTAGATGATTTGATGCTGCATCTTAAATGCTTGCTTCCCTCTGTCTGGAGTTCCACTCTTTCTACTGAACAGCCTGTCAAGCCCATCATTACATAATTATTTGGCATATGAACCACCGAAAATGTATCTTTACAAATAAAATTTCTTTCTTTACTCAATTCTGAATTTTAAGCAATCATTGATGTTTGAGCAGAATTCCATTCTGTTAAGTTTCTGAATCTTTTGATTCCAGTTATATTCAGTCCCCAATAGCCTGGGCCATCAGTCTTAAATCAACAGGCCTTTTCTCCTCTCCCACTGGTATCAGGAGGAGGAGATTGCTGTTAGGGAAAGCTGGTGGATGATGGGTTGCAACTTTGGGCTTGTCTGTGGGTTCCTGAATTTGTATTATTTTATTTGTTTTATTTGTTCATGGACTGATTTTATTGAAGATACAAAGCTTGACATATTTGTTTATTTTTATAGACAGAGTATCCCAAGATGGTAGAAGGGTAGCTAATCTGATTAGAGATGTACATTTTCGAAACATCAATCCTATATAGCAATTTAGTATTTAGCAAATTCTGTGTGACATCACAGCACATGTCACACCAGAAAAATGCAGGCAGCAAATACCAGTAATCATAGGAAAAGGTTTCTTTCCTTCTTTCTCTATATCAGTATAATTATTTATGCCTTGAAATGTAACAGGAAAATATAAATTGCTGCCTCACTATGGAATGAGTAGTAGTTCAGTTTATCTTCTATATAATAGAATCTTCTAATGTTCATGTATTTGTAAAATAAACCACAGAGTTTTACTTCTGAGAATCTCGGGTGAGGTTGTCTGCTACTCTGCCTCTTTCTTTCAAATTGTCCATTTTTTTTTTTTTT
>PYHW01010409.1:9266694-9317238 GCA_013186435.1 Turdus rufiventris | reverse complement strand
GTGCCCAATCACCCTCTAGGGGAAGAACCTTTTCCTAATATTGAACCTAAACTTCCCCTGACGCAACTTCAGGCCATGCCCTCAGGATCTGTCACCACAGAGCAGAGATCAGTGCCTGTCCCTCTTCCCCCCATGAGGAAGCTGTAACTGCAGTGAGGTCTCCCCTCAGCCTCCTCCAGGCTGAACAGACCAAGTGACCTCAGCTGCTCCTCACCCAGCTTCCCCTCGAGGCCCTTCACCATCTTTGTTGCCCTCCTTTGGGCACTCTCTAAATGTCCTTTCAAATACCTTGTTTCAATTAAGGAGTGCTATTTTAATACACTGCACTGCACCACAAACTGCCAATAAAATACCACAGTATAGTGAGTTTCCAGTGTTCTGATGAAACCTCAAAACTAGGGTGGCAAATGAGTCCACAGGGCTCCCCTCACTTGGAGTTTAATCTCTCCCTATACCAACTGGTACTTTTGAACAGTCTTTCAAATATATAATTTTTTTACCTTGGCTTTCTGAACATTCCTGCATTTCAGTTGCCTCTCATCAGCTCTGAGACAAACCAGCTGTGTAAGCGAGGATAACTCATTTCTGCATTTTTCCTGCTCTTTGAAAAGCAAGTTTTCTGCAGCAATGCATTCTTCTAATACGCGGGCATCTGTGTCTGATATCATTTCCTAGAGAAGATTAAATTTAAACCCTAATGCAACAACATATCTGTGTTGGCAAACCCAAAGTTGGAAATACTTTGGGTTTATCTGCAATGTTTACAAATATACAGACTACATAGATTTAAAACTGCAATAAATTATTGCTTTAAAATTTTAAAACACTGTGCAAAATCTTTATAATAACATTTCGGAATATATTATCACCTAGGAGCATTTCTGTTCCTCAGTCTAATATCTTTCAGCTATTGTCCACTGGACAGAATGGATCTTTATAGCTATATAATCTTTAAGTAAGTTCAGTGTCAGGTCTTCAAGAGGAGGTGAATGGAAGCTTCCTAAGCTCCACTGACTGCATGCCTGTCCGTGGCACACAGGTTACATATTCCAGAGAATGACATGGAGGTACTGGAATGCATAAGTATCCAAATACAAGTGGATTCCCACCTGATAATGCTAATGAATTCGAACAAAACACACAAAGAAAATGGATATAAGGGCAAGAAGACAAGGTGGTTTGACTTTAAGAATGTATTTCTGAAACAGATTGCTTCCTAAAAAGTCATTTATGTAGTGGCAAGTATTAATGCTCTCATAATGCAGGTATCTGCATTTCCACACTCTGCATGGCTGTGCTGCCTACAGACAGACATCCACAAATGACAGAACTGTGAAGATGAAAAATCTTATTGTACAAATGCTCAATTTTTACTGTTGCAACAAGACATGGTTTAATATCCAAAGGAAATCTATAACAATATATTTCTAGCTGCAGTGTCATTAACAACATTTGGAAAGACTTAAACTAGAAAGTAGATTTGCTTTCTACCTTCTTGTATGTGGCCAGTAACATAAAAAAAATATTTTCAAAAATGAAAGACAAGTGGTCTTTAAAATTTAACAAAGACTATTGCCTTTTCTCACCAGAAAGCTGCAGCTAGAAACTCCCATTATTTTTTTCTTCAAACAGTCCCTTTATTCTCATGATAGAAAACCGTCAAAATGATAAAATATGAGAAAGCAGAACTCAGCACCTGTTCAGCTAAACCTCTCTTGATCATTTCAATCTCCTCCTGCAGCTCTTGTCGTCTTTCTAATAGTACTGCATTTTTTTTTGAGTTAATTTCTGCCTACAAAAATAAATCAAGCACATAGTGATGCAAACAAAAAATGAGGAAAATGTAAACTGCAGATACTGTATTAGAAGTAGCTACACAAATTAAGAAACTAAATTTATCTCTTCTTATAATCATTAGTACAATAATGCTTCATTGGGTTCCTCAGCAACTTACTGAAGTTTCTTGAATTTTTCTTTCAAGAACTATGAACACTAAACTTCATGCATTTAGAAAATTTATTGTTTTCAGCAACAAAACTGTCATTAAAAAAAATAAACACAGAAAGAGTATATAAAAATGTCACCTAAATTCACAGAGGATTTTCAGAGTGAAATTCTGAACTTAATAAGGGAAGAAAAAGAGTTCATATCTGCATAGTGATATCAGATTTTTTTCCTTTTATCACTACAGTAGGATTTTCATTACTCTAAGAAGTCAAAGCTAATAACACAAACATTTATGTATTATTTTTTCATGTACATAATGGGAAAATTCATTTATTCAATCAAATTTTAACATTAAGTATGTGAAGGAATACATAAAACCCTTACCTCTGATTAAAATATATCTGAACAATCTCACTACAGCTACTTGCATGATTTAACTTGTAAGACAAAAAGCTGTACTGGCCTCACTATGATTAACTTTGCTTAAAAATTCTTTATAGTTGTAAGAAAGCAAGAAATAAATGCATCAGGCTAATTATGAAGGCATATATTGTCCCTGTGTAATTGATGGTGACAAACAGTTTAGCAGGACCTGTTGTGATAGGACAAGTGATATTAATTTTAAAATAAAAGAGGAAGGATTAGATAAAAGGAAGACTTTTGTTGATCAAGGGTAGTGAAACACTGGCACATGTTTCCCAGAGAGGTGGTTGATGCCCTGTCTGGAAACATTCAAGGCTAGGTTGGACTGAGGTCTGACTAAGCTGGTCTAGATGAATGTGTCCCTGCCTACTGCAGGGGTTTGAGCCAAATGACCTTTAAAGGTCCCTTCCAACCCAAATTATTATAATTGCAAATCTGTAATTCATACGGATGGGAAAAAATTACATTATCAACACACTTGGAAGATATTCAAAGATAATACACACAATCCTGTGATAACCTGCTCAGATCTCAACTAGATGTATAAATCAATACTGATAGGTAGATGTTTTGCACTTGTTATTTTCACTTCAGTGACAGTATTGTAAAATTAATGCTGTTCACTTGTTTTATGGGAAAGGGAAACAAGAGACACAGTAAAGGTTGAAGTGTGGAGTTACTTTAGTTGCAGCTGCCAGCTCTGAGATTTGATTTGATTAGGTTTACTAAAATGTCAATAAAGCCTGTCCTAAGAAAGTGACTTTTGGTCTTGTGTTGGGACCAAAAATAGCTTTTCTGTGGAACATATATTAGTTATCACTTCTGCTGTGTAAAGGTAAAAAGCTCACATGATCATCTTTAATCCATTAAGGACTTCTGTTCCTGTAAGACAGGGCTACACTTAGGCACTTTTGGCTGTCTCTGCATTGGCATGACCAAAGAGAGGTCCACATGGAGATCAGCAGCAGTTCTCTTTCACACACAGTGTTGGAGTTTAGCAATAGCTGACCTTTCACAACTTATGAACGCGAAAAACACATTTGAGGGAAGTGTTCCTGTAATTTCCTTATTCTACAAACCAGTCGTTCTGAACATAGCGTATGATTCAAAAGAAGAAATTTGAGGAACAACATTGATGTACTGCTGCTTCTGCAATCACATATTTATACAAACAATTAATTCTTGTAATTTTTTTTCACTTTGAATCATAATGAATAAATGTAGTTTAAGTAGGTTTAGAAATGTTTTAAGTAGGTTTAAGTAGTTAAATAAATTTTATCTACTTAAAATACTGGTTTTTAATTTTTGCTTCGTGTGCTCCCAAGTCTTACAAATTAAAATTGTCCCAATATAGTAAAGGCCAAGCAGAATCAAGCTAACCACTTGACTCTCTGCAGTACTGTATTTCAATTGGCCACTCTGCAGAGGAGCAGTGATTTCACATTTGCTCTTCTAACAGAGCCAGGAAAGGAATCAGAAAAAAACATTGAACATGTGAGGGTGGGCTAAACCAACTCTATTGCTGTGGCCTAATTGCATTAGAGTGGTATCCTACAGCTGCTGGAATAAAACACTGATTAGAATTCCACTTCTGTCTCTCATGGCATTCCTTTTCCCCTACTCCTATGATGATGGTATTTGTAAGATACATACAAGGTCTTTTCCCTCCACAGGGTGAAGGAATTGGGCTGGGATGGGTTTGGATCTCATCCCAGATTGTGAATTCTAACCACAACTGCTGGTGAGTTATGGAATTTAATTTTAGCATTACATGTTTTTAAACAATTATGGTTCTCCATCCAGGAACATTTCCTCAATGGAACACATGAAAAAATACCATCTCTCTTTAGCTGATTTAGCTAATACTGAACAGATTTTTTTAGCTGATACTGAACAGAAACTTTTTAAGCTTTAAGATCAAAGTCCAGAATATGAGTCAGCCTTTTAATAATTGTTTAAGGAAATTCAATCCAAAACTTTGCTGTGTGGTTATAGAGCTTTCCTCCCTCCTCTGAGGTGAGCTTATATCACTAGGTAATACACATGTGAATTCAGGAGGAATTTCAAGGCATACAAAAATATTTTTAAATAACATTAAAGATTATCAAGTAATAATTGGAGTTGTTTAAATAGCAAAGCTAAGTATATATGAGTTTTGATAAGTATAGCTATTTTTTAGAACTTTACAATTATGTAAGACTCTCTTCTGCCCTGAATTGCTTAGAAGGACCAAGAAAAATTTGAAAAACAGTGTCAAGGTAGGAAATATCAACTGCTGTGAAAAAAATATTCACCTGGCTAAACAAGATTAATTTTATATGACTCAGAATCTAGACTGAGCAAGGAGCAAGTATAAGAGAAAATATATATAAGAAAGAGAGAATGAGAAAACCAGTGATGAGAGAAGAAAAATATAAAAAAATTATAGACAAATTTTTAAGAAATAATTGGACTCAGAAAAGAAAGAAAATGCTTTGAATACACAAGCAGAATGTTACTTCCTTTAAAATTACCATAGTCAAAAGATTAAGGAAAACAGAAGAGAGTAAAGCATTATTGAAAGAGGAATGGGCAAAATACTAAAGCAAAAAGGAAATGAGGAAGTGAAATAATGGTCTTCCCCCTTTTCCCCTTGGACAACTGTCAAGAGATTTCATAGAAGTATTTCTTTCAAGAAAATTTACAATCTTTATGATCAATGCATTCATACAGACCTCTGATTTGAGTCTTTTATGCTTTGCCTTATCTCCTTCCAAGGAATCCCAAATCTCTTTCAGTTGTAACTCTATCTTTTTTAGACTTTTCAGTTCTTTATCTTTCTGTGTTTGATGGTGACTGAGAATATCTTGCTGCTTTTTGCTCTCAAAGATACGTTTATTCAAATTATTTTCCAGAATTTGTCTAAATAGAAAGACGCAATTTTAGAAACAGGCAACATAATTAAGGCATATATGCAAACAGACACAACTATTTTAATGGGTTTTGAGTACCTCATCACTATGGATTAGCAAGACAAACTTGTAAATTACTGACAAAAATTACCTAAAAAGGTGGCAGTACCCTAATTATGTCAGTGCACTGTTCTAAATATGCTAAAAATACTAGAGAATCTAGTACATATAGAAAGAAGTAAACACATTTTTTTAGTATGAGGGAACATTTCAAAATAAGATGCCATGGGCCCTTAATACAAAGCTTGAAAGGCAAAAGCACTATTGCTAAGGAAATGGCCAGAATTACAACTATACATCTCCTTCATCTTCCCTCTGCAAAGGAGGAATCATTGGAAACTTGCCTTCAACTTAACAGTTTATTTTACTTTACCAAGTAAATATAAAAGCACAATTGAAGGGAATATTAAAGAGATGATTAACCAATCCCCCTTGAAATTCAGGAGTACATGAGGGCAGACATCTATGATCCTCATTTGAAAATGAAATACTTAATTCTTCTTCAATTTACTTTCAGTGGGTTACGCAGGAAAGAAAATATGTGCACTAAAGAAAAAAAACCTCTAAGATATTTCACTTTTAAGAGCAAAATCTCACAGGATTTTATAAAATGCTTATGCTTTTTGATATTTTTATTCAAGCCAAATCCTAGATTCCAGATTCAAAATTTTTATATAAACATTCCTGAAGTGAAAACCAAGCGTGATCATATATCATTTGCATTGGTTGCTGCATAAAACTTGAAAATAGAGGCAACAGCAGAAGAAAGAAATAGAGTTTTGAGAATAGAGAATCATTCATGCTTTCCACATGGTTCATGTCTCTTATTCCAACCTGTCTGATAGGATGGCAAATTCCTTCTCTGCATTAATTTCTAGTAATTTTTTCAAAGCAATGCATTCCTGTTCATTCTTTTGTATCAAAGTTTGTCTCTCATCCAGTTCCTTCATTACATCTTCTTTTTCTTGCAAAATTGCTGCAGTCTTTTTTTCAGTGGCTTTCAGGGTTCTATTCAATTCTTCTATTTGGTCATTAAGGGCTTCATTCTTCTTCTCTGCATCACTGTGGATATATTTTAAAGCAGTAAGGGTTAAATTTTCTACATGCAAATTTAAAAGAAAAAATTAAGTTGTCAGTTTTTGTGGATATACAAAATAATTTCACAACAATATATGTTAAATGTTAAATGCTTGTTAAAACAGACAGTGAAAACCTTCAAATTCCAATAAAGTCCAACAATAAAATTGCAGATAGGCATGGGGATAACTGACAGCTTAGCACCATGACAGTATTAAAAACAGTTCTAGTAAACTGATTGCTGTCAACATTACTACGTACATGGGTGTGACACTTCTAAATATTCTTCCTAAGACTGGGAACTCTGGTTTATTTATTGTGTGATGTGACACAAATATAAATACTCATTTAAATACTTCATTAACAGCAATCTGCACAATATAGGTTTTAGAAATTGCTTCTCTCTAACACCATAGGGCAAACTTAAGATTTATGATGGCAGAGTTGCATTAAGAAGAGTAGTGAGGAAAATGTAGAAGAAAACCATCATAAAAGTTTTAAACCTGAGAAATTTAACAGTCAAAGAGTTTACATGTTACAAATAGGGATTGGAAGCAGGAGACACAAACTTCAGTGCAGCCCTGTGCACAAAAGGAGTACAAAATTCATCATTCATCTGGATGGCAATTGGTCACTGGGATCTGTGAATGACCTGGCTGAAACTGCACAGTGCTAATTTGATTTTACACTTAGAGAAAACACCACACACCATGCTTCAGAGGATAAGATCCCCAGCTTCACAAAAGAGAAAAAAAAGTCTGGCTTGTTGGCTTGCATTTCCTCTGATGAAGCATTAGAGACTGCAACTCATGTCAGGACCTTACAGCAAAGCAGCGGTGACTCCACAGCTGGTACAGAAGGACCAAGGGAGAATGGGTTTCTAGCTCAGGTGACACTGACAGCTGTGGAAGTGTTAAATGTTGATCCTAATTTTAATCAACAACCATGCTCAATCATTTCAATAGCCAAGGGATGAGAAGAAGTCATACATATATATATTAATGTATATAGAATTATATATTTAAAAAACATACATTTTTTTCTGATTCAACTTCTCAGTTTCTTTTGCAAGTTGCTTTGGAACACCAAGGATCCTAACTAGCTCAGCCTAGTAACAAAACACAAAGGTTTGATTAATAGCCTCAAAAGCTGATGAGTTTTCATAGCAGTAATATTCATTTAGAACTGTTGTGAAAATCAGTAGGAAACATTTTTGAATTATTTGAGTTTTTCCCAGAGAACTGTAGCTGCCACTTTTAAAAGTAAACATTGATGTTTACAATTTTAGTATGTCTTCAAGATAAAAATTATGCTTGAATATTATTAATATTCATCTTATTATGCCATTTATACAATGGAAAGAAGTAGACCCAGGTACGTTTGTAGTTCTCAGCATAAATCTGTATTAACTGTAATCAGAGTAACCTACAATAACACAACATAACTAAGATGTCTTTACAGAAACCACTTTTTAATCCAAACCATGACTGTTAGTATTTCCTAAAGGACTAATAAGGATATGGCACAGCAGCATGTTTCACACCTATTGGGAAATGGTCTAATATTTAATGTAATGACATAATGAATTTGGAATGACAACATCCAGAAAATTCACTGCTCCTTTGGGCAAAACACATACCCACATGCACACACATGCACTCACAGGTACATAGGTACAATTAATTTTGTGTTACTTTTAAAATAGTCTGCATCTCCTGAAGCTTTTCCGTTTCTTCCTCATCTGTTAATATCAGCTTTTCCTTGGATGAAACAGCTTCTTTTATTGAATCAATTTCTGCTTTCCTCTGGATTACTTCTTTGCTGAGCTCATCACAATTTTCTTTCAACCGTTTAATTTTATTGTCTTTCTTTAAAAATAAAGTAAAAGACAGATTAATTGTATTTTCCCTTTTACATTTTGCAGGCTTCTGATAATACAGACTCACTAACATTGAATGACAATAACATTTTTAGTGACAAGATATGAAATGTGTATTTTATCAGATATGTGTTTCTTCAATCAACACTAACAGAATTTTATTTCCAACAAAGCCACATATATTACTCAGGATTTATGACTACAAATTTATTTTTCATGTTCATACCCTGGAACCAAAAACCTGCAGCTTTCATTTGCAGTATCCATTTGCTGAATATAGGAAACATTTTCTTGAGCAAACGAAAATTACAGATATTTTCTGAATCAGTTATTTATTGCTTGTCCTAGAATTGAATGATATAATATAGCCTATAAAATCTATTTATTTTAAAATCTAATTTTCTATGTATTCTATTTTAAGTAAACACTAAAAACGCACACTGAGAAAACATTTTTAGTGATTTTTTTAATATGTTTGTTGATGGAACATAAAATATTTCTTTTCTCATGTTCTGTACCTACCTTTTCTTTTGAAATTTTTTCATATTCACTTTCCAGAAGCTTTTTTTCTTCTCGCAAACTACAGTAAAAATCAAAGCAGAACCAAATATATTAGTAATAGAACAATAATTACTGTAATATAGCAAGTGATAAGAAAGTATGAAAGCTTATCCTGTGTTAGACTAAAACACGTGGAGAATTGGCATGAAAGGTGCTCAGATTTAAAGGAAGTTTGCTGGCTGCTGACTGGGGGTCCTGAAGGACTGGGTATATATATGGAGGTGCACACATATTTTTCTATGGTGCACATATCTAAACATTTGAACCTGATTTTTCCTAGTCTGACCACCTTCTGCAGGGGTGCATGAATGAGGCATTCATGCCTCACTCACCCTTGTCTTTTACTAGTGGCACCCTACATCCACAGTTCCTCCCAAAACCAAAAATGCTAACATGAAAATGTGGCAAAAGGAAAGATGAGAACAGTAATAAATAGCCACAAAGACATCAAATATCAAAGAAAGTGCTGTTTTCTAGTGAAAAACCTTCTTCTTTCAATGAATGTTTTCACATACACATTTACCACATTTACTCTTCAGACAAATGTAAGTGAAGCTCCTCAAATCTGGACTGCATCCTGTTGGGGA
This sequence comes from Turdus rufiventris, assembly GCA_013186435.1. NCBI lineage: Eukaryota > Metazoa > Chordata > Aves > Passeriformes > Turdidae > Turdus > Turdus rufiventris. Next base: position 9,307,813 of record PYHW01010409.1, on the reverse strand, counting down.
AAAAAATCCTGAACAGTGGCAGGGGTTATAGGCTAAGCCAAAGGAGTATGGTAGAAAAGTAAATTGAATAGCCACAATGATCTTAACCTATATCCAAAATGAAATTACAATTTAATTTCAGGCAACAATAGGGACAGATGCTAAAGAAGTGAAGAAGGAAGAAAGGAAAAAACAGGAAAGCTCTTAGATCTTGTGGGTATTTAGTAACACTGCTGTGAGAAAGATTAATGAATGGTTATAAAAAGGGAGCTCAACCAACAAGTTTGGTGGATTTACAACAGGGAGCTTCTTGGTAGCAGGTAGGAAAATACTGCCAAATACAAAAAATGCATCTGTACATCCCCAGTGCATGCACAGAACAGTTCTGCACCTGTAGTAGGTAAATGGGTTACAGCAGTCTGTATGCCCTCACAACCAAACAACTTAACTGAGTCACTGTGCTATTCACTGGGAACAAGGGGGCAATGCAATTAGTACCTACAATGACATTCCAGAGTCTCAGGCTATAAAGAAGTAAAGATTGCAGCTAAGGAATAGGTGGAACAAACAAATCCTCTGTCCCAGCAAAGAATCAACATCAGTGCTTAAATTTATGTTTCTAACTCCAGTGGAAGGATGCGCTGGTCAAATTTTGTTGAGACCCAGGGCAGTCTGGTAGAATAAATAACTCTTTAAATTAGGAAAGCATTAAGAGAAAGGGACAAACTTCCATAAAACAGTTCTGTCACTTGGAGCTCTAACAACGGCAAGGGACTCCTGAGCATCCCTACCCACCCAAAGCAGCTATTACAGTTACCTCATAATGTGGCTGATACAGAAAAGAGGCAGCTGATTGCTTCATTTTTTTCTTTTGAAACCTTCCAGTAGTAGTGCAAGACTTTCATGGTGGTGGTGGTGGTTTCAGAAAGTGTGTGGTCATGGGAACAGAGATAAGTCTCCCAGTAGCCAGCCTCATGGAGGACCATCCCTAGGACTTTATGCTCAACTTTTTAGCAGTGCTGATTTAAGATTCCCTCCTCCACTTCACCACCCCCACTCTCTCAATAAACTCTTTCTTATATTTGAGTCCTCCAACAAAAGGAGTAAAGCTTCTACCTGGAAGTCTCAGGTAACATATTTCTAGCTAAGGAAACTAAATTGTGAAAAAAGAGAACTGGGTTGGTGGTGTTGCAATATAGACAGAACAAAACAAAAAAACATCTCTCCCATGAATAAGAAGCTCCAGCAAAGCTCCAGATGAAGAGCAAAGAGAAAATAGACACAGATTAGATGCTGTTGATATACAGCATGTATGATATTTGTATGGGCAGAGTACAAGTATGCTTCTATAAGGAACTGGTAAAGTCTAAAAACTATTTTGAATGCCAGTGTTTGAACACTCACAGAGTGAATGAGCTTGCAAAACAAAATCTTTGAAAGAAAAAAAGTTGAATTTGAATCAATCTTCCCCCAAAACTGATAAAATTAATTTTTATAAAAATCAAAAATTCCAAAATCATATTCCAACCCCATTTTGGCAGTACTCCTAATTGAACTCCTTGGGACTGGCCTAATCACACCAAGGGTAATGAATGTCTACTGTGCACAAATTCCCGTAACTGTTTGACTGCCACAAAATATTATTAAACAAGTCCTGTGCAAAATGATTAAAGAGCTACTGCCTGGCTTGTGATTAGTCCGTGCTGTGCCCTCTTTCATATCACGCAGGACGATCAAAAGAGCAATACCAATGATCAGGAGGGAGAGCAAAGTTGACATTGTTTTCATTTTGTCACATTCCTCACTCATGAGGACAGATTCCTGTGGAGCCATTCCAGTTTCACAACAAAGTCTTTTCCATCCAGTAAAAGTAAAATGATTTGAACACTTCATTTTCTGTGACATAAACAAAGGCAACAGTGAATGGCAAGGGCCAACCTACCTAAACAGCAAGCAGACCAACTACTTCCACACAAAAACCAGTGGAAGTGTGAAAAGAAAAAATGGGTAAAAAGAAAGAAGTTAAATCTCTTCCTTTTGAGCAATGTGTTTGATCCAGCTGCCCCTAGCCAGAAGTCCGGCATCCCTATGCTAACATCTTGGGCTTCCTTACTAAAAGGAATAAAAACTGGGACCTCCAGAGGGCAGGTCATCTCACATACCAGGTGTCTGTTTTAGGATGATGTAAATTATCAGATGAAATAACATTTATCTCTCTGTGGACTCTAAAGGGGAGGCAAGGTGATTAACACACATTTAGAAACCAAATAAGATTCTTGAAAGAATTTAAGTTTAGTCTTTGATTCAACAGATGAACACAGAAGCTTAATGTAAGATAAGCAGAGATATTTTGGTCTTTCCATTTAGCCTGTGAATCTTTTAATCTGTGTTATATTGGTCTTTCCATTTAGCCTGTGAATCTTTTAATCTGTGCTATATGGATATCAACCTTATGATTGTTTTACTTAGACATCAATGACAACAGACAAAATAGCGGCAACTGGCATTTAAATTTCCCATTATTTTATAGCCCTTCCATGATGGATGTATTTTTCAATATCATGTGGATTTTATTATTATCATTATTATACCTCTAATACATACAATGGAAAGAAGAAAAAATCCTGAAGTGTTTCTAACATTGCTCTTCTTATTTTCATGAAGCCTAATAACAGTACTGTACACGAAAAGCTGTCATGGATGCAGTTGTAATGAGTTAAAAAAAGGCAGTTGGAAAACTGGGCCATTAATAAAAATACATTCCAGATTTTTCCCTGGGAGACATTTACAGCTGCAAGCTGACACAGAAATAAAAAAATTAGGACAGAGAGATGAAGAAATGTAGTTGTCAACAGAAGTCCATTTCACTGCCTCAGCTCACAAAGTAACCACAACACTGTTATCATCACAAGTCCCATCATGCAAGAAAGTGAACTTCTTCAGCTACTCTCTCTGAGCTGGGATTGCTTGGAAATTCAGAGAAGGTGTTCAGCACCTCACAACTAAAATGTAGCGACCACAGGTAGAAGTTATCACAGCTGACAAGCTGCCAGCATGAGCTTCCTGTAAGGCTCTGAGCTGTAATTAGTTTGTAGGTACCAGAGAATGCAGTCACAAGAACAGCTGATAACAACTTCAGCTGTGATGCTATTTATTTTACTTATGACCTGTAATTCTTTACTAGAGAAGCTATGGACAACAGCTTAACTTTTCACTTTTTAATTATTAAGTGACTAATATAGAAATAATTACAAGGGTTGAAATAGTTTTCCTTATTTGCAATGCTTCTACAAGGACAGAGTCAGTTTTGCAATCCTGACTTGCATGCAGTTGCACAGAATACTTCAGTGAGGAGCTGTTTTGTTACCTGAACAAATCACTGTGAGAGCTAGAGATTGGACCTAGGCTTTCAAATGACATTGTTTTCAAGCATAAGGCATCTCTAATCTCACAGACTCTTGTTATAGATAAATTTAGTACAAATTAATTGCTTACTTTTAAATTAATTGTTTAGATGATAGATTTAGATTTAATATTTATTATTTCTCAACGATAAACTATGTTGATACCATTGTGTAATAAAGAAAAATAGCTCTTCTTTATTTTGTCTCATAAACCAGAACTCCAAGCCTCACATGAACATTAAAGTCTCCTTGAACCAGAACAAATCATTGCTGACCACACTGATTCTTTCCTTGTTGTTCTGTTAATTTGATTTTTTGGTCTATATTCTTATTTACTGAGGCTTCTTATCAATTGTATGAAGAAATTTCATGGCTCTGAATGCAATTTTAGCAGAACTGAGTGGAGATAACTCTTTTTCCTTTTACTTTATTACCCTTGCCAAATACTTTTTGAGAGGAAGAATACTCCCAGAGTCATCTCTGACTTTGGGATGGTGGCCCAAGCTTTATAAGCTTAGTAAAATCCTTCCAACCCTTGTTCTCCCCTTCTTAGGCCGACACACCAGCAATGAGCCCAGTACATCCATAGGGCAGAACAGGTCACAAACTGGAAGAGGAGGCACATACCTACAGTGGGAACACAGCCCATCCATGCAGTCACCCTCAGGGTGACTTCCCTGACAGCTGAAGTGTGTCAAGAAATACACTGAATAGCTCATATACCTATTCAAACTATGAAAAAAAGTAACACAACTCCTGAAAACCTGATGATGCTTCAATGCTGAAAGCAATTTCATTTCTTCTGGGAATGTTGACTATTCATTGGAACAATGAAGATTTAAAACAGATGAAATATAATCTTCAGCTGTCAAGAAAAGTCTGGATAAAATTGTTTACAGAGGCAAGCAGATAGGAAATCAAATAGGGATAGAAAAGTATGGAATATTAAGAGACCTTGAGACTTTTGCTAATATTATGGCATATCTGTATGGCTCCTCAAGGGTGAAATATCATTGTTGTCAGATTTGAATCTGAGTGCAAAAAAGGTGGCAAGTACTCTCAGATATCAGAAAAAGTTAATTAAGGCATCAGAGAGAAGGGGGATGCTTCAGAGAAATAAAGGTTTACAGAAACATGGGAACAGAGATCTGCAGAACCAGGGAAACAAGATCAGATGTTTCACTTCCAGCTCAGCACTAGTTCTGAGTAGAAATTCTAAAAAAAGGATAAAGCAGTAGATGAGACACACAGATAAACCCTTGAAATCTTTCCCCCTCCATGTTCCCTGTCTGCTATACATACAAAAGTAAATAAACAGCATGTTTGTTTTCAGACTGAACAGTCATTAGTCATAATTCCCAAAGAGAAATTTACTTGTGCCAAGCACAGCTGGGACTGTATTAACATAGTTGGACAACAAGAGAAACTGTGTTCCAGAGAGATCAAGGGCCAAGAGAGGTTGAACCATGACTTTTTATGCTGAGAAATGAAGAAAACCAAGCAGCAACCTAACAGCAAACTTCTAATACCTTGGATGCAGCTTCCCTCTCCTCTGTCTGTGGCATTGGCCATGCACACAGATATTTCAGAAAACATTGCTTTATTCTTTGGATAAAACCAGCAAGCATATAGATCTTCATTTTAATCAGTGTTACTATTAGATCACCTGCTACTCACAACTCTATTCTGGACATTCATTTTCACTGTCTTTCACAGGCACCAAACTCATCCCTCCATTACAATCATGAATTCACACCCATCCTCTGATTTTCTCCATAGTCCATTTCTCATTTCTCTGCTACATTCACTCACCCTTTTCTTCACATTTATTCTGCTAGTCCTGTTCATTTTAGACTAGTCCAACTCAAAATCTCTTGAATATTTCTGGAATATCTCTCCTAGTAAGGAAATCCACATATAACCAAGATACATCCTTCTCACACCACAGCCTCAACACAAGTAAGACCCAATGCTACCATCAGGCATAAAACAGATTCCAAACAAGGAACAACTAAATAATCTGTAGCTCCTGAGTTTGGGGAAAAAAAAAAAAAAAAGGCAAATTAAAGGGGGAAGGGGTTGTACAAAAGAGATCTATCAAATAATTCTGCAGCAGTGAAACATGCTCATTGTCTCATCCAAAGCCAGAACTACAGGGCTTGAATGAAGCTGTAGGAGCCAGGTCAAAAAAGCAGGGAGGTGGCAGCTCTTATGTAGTTAATCTGCGGAACGTTTCGCCCAGCGTGCTGTAAGGTCAGAAGTTTGTTCTGGAGAAGACAGGAGAAATTCAAAGGAACAGGGGTCAACTGAGGATGCCCAAACACAGAGGACTGTACTTGGCTCATGAAATCCCCACATCACAAGTGGCTGGGGCTGCACTTTTGGTCTCCATTAGATAATGCACCTCACAGACCTCTGGTCAGACTGTACAGCTGGGTTTGATCCCAGGCAATACATAAGACATACGTTTCTTATTACAATGAAAGGAACATTTTTTACTGCATGACTAACCCAAAAAGTGGATTTTTTATCTGCAAGATATTCAGTTCATATATAAAAATTAATCAAGTAAATGTACAATTGAAATAATACCTACATTGCATTTTGTATAGAATAAAGTTCTCATTTTACTGGAGGTAGAAAATAGAGAATGGGAAAATATTGCCTAAACATATAAATCCTCATAAATTTTTTTGAAATTGATGCAAACTCAGTGAAAAATATTCAAAAGACATGAAGACAAATGGTTAAAAAGTGTGATACTTTTGAAGACCTCATTTCTGGACTGCTGGGAAATGTCAATAAATTCTGTATTTAATAATTATTTCAGGAAATTTCATGTTTCTTAGTTATCTCATTCTCATAGCAAATAATTTTTTCCAGATGCTTTCCATGTTTCTTTCCCACTCCCAGTTTGCTTCATTCTCAGTTTCTTTTTCTCTTAGAGCAAACACTTGGCTCTAAAAAAACAAAAAAAACAAAATCAAGAAAGAATTGCCAGAAAAACCTGCTCCATGCAGTGTGTACAGTGTTCATGATTTCCTTGCAGAATAATAATCTTAACTGCTGAGATGCTGACATTGCGTGTTTGTATTTATATACACCAATGACACTAGAGCTGGATTGAAGATGGGCAAAAACAGCAAGTCCCCCACAAAATAAAAATCTGATTTCAGCTGCCTAGGTCCATATTTTTACAAATTAAATACTTCTGCTTGTAATTTTACTATAAAGTATGCAGATAATTGAAATGCACACAATACCAGGTTAATACTGGACTGTTGTCCTTATATAGAAATGTTAAGATTTCACTTCTTTCACAGCAAATTTATCATTTTTCTGACATTAGAATATACAAGTACTTCTTCCCCTCTGAATACCTGAATAGAAAAACTTGAATACACCATTCTACTGATGTTAAAAATAGCATTGTGTCTATTTATGACATTGTTCCATAAAATCCAAGCCAGCAGGTCTCTGAGACACTTCAAACTTTTGTATTGAAGGTGTTCTAGACCAGAATTGTTCATGTTAATTTTTCCTTCCTAAATATTATTCATGAAATGTAGTAAATTTTAAACAGCATTTTAAAGAGCCCCATCCATGTTCTAAATTTAAAACTATCTACAAATCTCACCATGGTAAATTTATTCATCACTGACATGTTGCTGTAACTGGGGAAAGTTCATGGCAATTCATTTGACAACAGCCATCAAGGAATGTGTCCATGTAAAACATAAAGGAGATTGATTTTTATTCTATTGACCATCTTTAGCTAAGATGAAATTAGCAGCATTTGACCACACTTTCACCTACCATTCTATCTTCAACCGATTTTCATACACTCTTTCTTTAACAGCACTGTATTCACTTCGGCAGCTAAGAAGTTGTTGCCTTATTTGGGAAGCTTCACTGGAAGTTTCTTTAGGGAGCTGTTCTGCTTTTTCCAGCTCACACTGTTGTTCCAGTTCTGCACTCAGGCGTTCGGCTTCCTGCAACAGCTGGGTTTCAGATTCCTGTAAACTACATTAAATAGACAAATTTAGAACTAGTCAATGTGAAGCAAAAGCTTTATATTTATACTTACTTACATATCTATAATATTTGATTCAAGGTTTTCAAGATGAGATGGAATTAAGATCTGAATATCCTTGTCTGACCTCCTAGTTGACCCTACCTTGGGCAGGAGGTTGGACCTCCTGAGTTCTGTTCAAACCCAAGTCATCCTATGATGCTGTGAGAACAGTGGAATCTGGTCTCAGGGTGGGGTTTTTGCATACCTACAGCTGGAGTGAGATTCATCTTATCTAATTTTAACCAGATGACAGACTGTTACTTAGTCTAATTTGTTTATCTAACACTTCCTAAACACGAATGAAGAGACAGGGAATCCATTTTAGCCTAAGAAGTGCCAAAGGCTAGATCTGACTCAGTGTGGAAACCTATAAAAGGGAAATATTCACCAGGACAAGGTCCAGTCTGGCCTATACGACAACTTAAAGTTCTCAATAAACACTGGAACATCTACCTAGTGATGAATTGTATGTTGTTACTGCTGCAGTGCTACCAAGATCTGAAATAATTCATGTAATGATACACAAGCTGAAAATAAGTTTGTGGACATCTGTGGAAGCTTATTCTAAGGACTGTAGATCAATGATCTGGTTTGACTTGTATCACCAGACTAGCTCCAATAAATAGCAAACTCCGGTCAGTGTCTGGAGACTGGTATTCATAATGTAATTCATAACTTAGGAACCTGAGTGGTGACAGATGAAAAACATCCTAAAGGCTGTTAGTAAAATTCATTGATTATTATGGAAAACTCTTGAAGGCAACAACAGTATGAAAATTCACATACAATGCACCACACATAAACCTATGCTTTATGCTATAGAAATATTGTGTGTGCCTCCTCAATATTACTACGTTATTACTTTTATATAATGGTCTACTAAAATTAGTCACAAATGTAGAAGAATAAAGAACTCTATCACTTGCCTTTTAGTAATTAAAATACAGTGCAATATTTTTTTTAATAAATTGAAAAAAAATGAGAAACTCTCGACAAATTTTGGCTCAAATTTGTTATTTGTGGCTTAAACAGAAAAACAAAATTACATATTACACTAAAGAATAGAGTTGAGATGGTAAAATGATTTAAAAAATACAAAATATAAAACTGACTATGTTGCACAAACATAGCTGAAAAAGTTTTGATTCATGCAACATTTCTCCCTAGATAATCACTTCCTTTTTCTAAACTAGAAAATAAGAAAACCACAGACTTCAACAGATAATAGCGTGCCTTCATCATGAACAAATAATTTCATGTGTTTACACATATATATTAAAGAAAAAATAAACTGACTTATTAACACTGGATTCTATATGTTATTTAAATCTTTAAATATAACTGAATGTATGCAGCTGTGAGAGAAAATATAATGGTTGTAGTTATACACATAATATCAAGCACAATTCTTTCATAACATATAGATTTTACATAGTTATACAAACACGTAAGTGAATTTATAAAAACAAAATTTTTAGTACTGATTTTTTTTCAAGATAATAACAAAAAGAAAATAGTAACAAGAATTGAGTGTTGAATCTAGATTTTGCTCCCTGGAGATGCCAACAGCATTTTTTCTTGTTGATTTAACTAAAGACAATGACGAAATCACTGCACATCTATACAATGTACACATATACGTGTACACATATAATGTACCCATATAGAATCACATGACACAAAAGTAAGTTTGTGCAGTCTGGTATGGTAGCTTTTGAATTTATGAAATAATTAGCTATTTAGCAGATGCTTAAGAAAATAAGATTCCCAATCTGTTAATGAATCTTTATTATTATCTGAGTATCTTCCAGTCTGGGTTATCAGAATATTCATATTAGGTTCCTAAACTGAGATGATGTAAATAAAATCTACAACTAGGCCACATAATTGAGTGACTAAATGGGTTTTCAGGGGCAACATACAAGCTCAGATACTCCAACTTTAGATGCAGTGTTACTACAGAGTGGATGGGTGAGACAGCACTACAATGGGATGATAGCCTGTTCCCAGCAAACATAAATTCAAAAGCACTTAAGACTTTGAAGAAAACTATCAAAGATGTTATCTGCCAAGTGACATCTTTCAGCTTTTAGAATGCCAAATTAGGCCAAACTGAGAGCAAGAAATAAATTTGCTACTAAACAGAGGACTGTACTATACACTTATAGCTCTGTGTACACCGGCAACAACCTTGGAAACAACCTGCACATAGAGAAGTTGCATTCATCATATTAGACAAATCTGTATTGTCTATCAGAGAGATCAGTTGCAATAGTTTGGCACAGCTGTCAAAGGAAACTGTGCTGCTTAAGATGTATAAGGCTTTCTTGATATTTTTATAGGTTAATAAAGGAAAGAAGAAACACACAGCTTGAAAACCTCATCCTGTGTCATTGCCTTAACAGGGCATTGCAACAACTTTAGGACAGATGGGCATTAATTAGGAAAGAGATTGAATGCAACTGTAATATGGGAAAAAAGTTCCTGATCCACAGAACTGTACTGCACATGTTAGGGTAAAGAACTAACAATTAAAAAGCAGTATTGATTCTGTGAAAGGGTTTTTGAAGGAAGAGAATATACACACATACTGCACTCACCACCAGGACAGTCCTTACAGCTGATGGAGAAAACCAGACCCTTCCAGATGTCTGAATAAGGAGGAAGTGTGTGCTCCCTATTTATTTCTGTTGACCCTTAAGGGACCCTTGTTCCCTTGTTCAGATGATCATATCTACTGATGTTGACTGATATGGACTATTGAATCCCACTTTTGGTGTCTGAATCCCACTTTTGATGCCTTTAAATATACTGGAGATCATGAGTGATTTTTGATAATTGATTTCCCTTGCTTTCTTTGAGCAGTAGGAGAAATTTATCAGTGGGAATTGGTGCTTGTTCACACATTGGTGTTCTGCTGCCGTGACACATAACTGCATCTAATACACAATGTGACATCATGCTGTCTGATCTACTTTCTTACAGAAGTATGGCCATTTCATACTCCTGTGAGAATGATGGAAAGAATGAGAGATGTGCTCTGCCATCTAACATTTTCATGCTTTTGGTGCATTCTGTTAAGGCTAGTTTTAAGTGTGACAGAAAGGACAGCTGAGTCCTGTTCACATTCAGGCCCTATTCCACTTGCTATACACACAAAGGGACTGCCTTTACATAAATGAATGTCCCTTATAAAAGAATACTATATAAATACATAAAACATGTAGGAATATGTTTGTATTTTTCCAATGAAAGACTGTTTTCAAACTAACACTGAATAAAAATCAACTAATTAGCAGATAGTGGATTTCTGCTTCAGCTCAGTGAACAACAGTGTGGTAGAAACCTTCTCAATTAATCAATCAATTAATCCAAACCCCACAAAACATGTTTAGATGTGAGCAGTTAGAAATGTCTTGTATTTTCTAGGAACCCAAACTGGTTCAGTAGTGCTGTTTTAAATTTTGCTTCCCAGAAAGATTTGCTATCTCAGTAATCTGAAATAAAGTCACATGATGTTTCTTAGAGCCAGAACCATATCCCAACTGCCCTTTTTATTAAGACAAAATAAGGCAGACTAATATTTCAGTACTTTGAGTACCCTTTTCCAAATTACTTTGCACTTGTTTCTATTCAGACTGCCAGGAGGCACAGCAAATCCCAGTATAATCCAAATAAGCAGGTATAACCTGAATTAGTTTTAGAATACTTAAATTAGGCTTTAGCTTCAATGACAGAATTGCCATAAAGTCTTTAATTTGGACTGTCAGTGAAAGTGGGATAAAATACCGTCAATACGATGGTTATTATGGTATGTATTACAAGAACTTAACAGGAATATCATGCTGATTTTGCTGATAATTACAGGTATTCTGTATGTAATATAAAATTATTATTAATAAATAGTAATGTAGTATTGCAGCATTTTTAGTAGGACTGCTGTGTTCTGGGACACACTGTTCACTGGGTACACCTGTAGTATTGTGTCCCACTTTGTCCCTCTCTGTCTCTCTCCTGTCCCTCTCTGTCTCTCTCCTCCCGCTCACACTAGCCCTGCCCAAGCTGGCATCAGGTTATGAGCATGATCTCTGCTCTCTCCTCCATCAAGTACTGGTGCAGGGCAGGGTCACAACTGCTTAATTTACAATTAATTTACAAATTTCATTTTACTTCAAAGCTTAAGCTTCTAATCAAAACCTATGAGCAGTCCTGTCTCATGTGACAGCATTCTCAGAGGGTAAAATTCACACTTATTTAGAAGTGACAGTTTCATTTTCCTTCTTAGAAACGAGCCTTTAGCTTCTTCAGTCGCTCTCTATGATGTCAGCTCAGTAGGTCAGTCTTTTCATCTTCAAATACATATTTATTTTAAACTTGCAAATTGTCTGTTGAAGTCTGTACATTCATTCACAAAATTATTATGTTTGTATTAGAAAAAAGGATGTGTTTCCAACAAGTATTTAAGTACTCCTAATTACCTTGAAAATTCCTATTAAATAATACTGGTTTTCAGCCTTGTTCTGGCCTCCTGTTTATGAATTATAACTGAAAGAAAGTCTTAAATGATAATTAGGCTTCAGCATGAGAAGAAAATACTTTAAAAACATAATGTTTTGGCTACTGGAAGTCTTAAAAGGAGTATTATACCTTATCACAGCCTCATGCAACAGGGTGTACTGCTCCTTCAGCTCAGCTACTCTGGTATCTGTGATTTTTCCAGCAGAAAATAGCTATGGAAAGCAAACAGACAATTATGAAATCTCTGAAGCCCTAATACTTTCATTCTGCTGCAACTTTTTATAACTGTAACTGGCAGCCTTTCAGTTTATACAGACTTTGGTAACATAACAAATTAAATGCACAACCAAATCCAATAAACAGAAAAAAAATGCTTATTTACATAACAAATTCAAACAATAAATATAAGAACATAAAGAACGTTTCTATCACAACTACAGTGATACCTGCACTGTACTATTTCTTCACTGTCTTAATAAATATTTCATGATAACTCTGTCTTGACTTTGAACTCAGGCTCTAAGTAACCTTTTTTCCACATTGCTTAACTGGTTTGGTTTTGGTAAAACTCACCAGCCTGCACAGGCAAAACTGAGGCTTAAAGTGTCTCTGCAGGCAGTAGGGTTGTAAAAAAGGGAGCTAGGCTAAAGCTGGATTATCCCCAGGCAACAGAACACATTACCTTACATGCCTGTACAGATCTTCAGCAAACACCTTCCAGGGATAGTGACTCAAACTCTTCCTTGAGCAGCCTGTTCCAACACTTGACCACAACCCACATTTTCAGTGAAGAAATTTTTCCTAATATTCAATCTATATCCCCCCAGTGCAATTTGAGGCAATTTCCTTCTGTTCTATCACTTGTTACCTGGGGGAATACACTGACCTCATGGCTACACCTCTTTTCAGGTAGTTGTAGAGAGCAGGAAGTTCTACTCTGAGCCTCCTTTTCTCCAGGCTGAATACCCCCAGCTCCCTCAGCTGCTCCTCATCAGACCTGTGCTCCAGATCCTTCCCCAGCTCCATTGCCCGTCTCTGGACGTGCTCCAGCACTTCAATGTCCTTCTTGTAGTTAGGAACTCAAGACTGAGCATGGGATCTGAGGTGTGGTCTCACCATTGCTGAGTACAGTGAGACAATCACTGCCCTGGTCCTGCTGGTAACACTATTTCTGGGTGATATTGCTTTAGAAACCTTTCTTCCCCTCCTTTGGTCACAAGTAAGGAGAACCAGGTAAAATCCAATTAAAAAATGTAAGCTGATCCACCTCTATAAAAGTCCATGGCTAGCCCTGTGGGGCAGCAAGTCAAATCTACAACTTCTATGGGACCCTGCCAAGAAATGCGATTATGCAGATCTCCTGAAATAAGACTTGAAATCACTACAGCACCAAGAAAATCCCAGCAGTTATAATTAAACCTTCAGAATATTTAGAAGAAACCATCTAGAACTAATCCTATGGACAAGAAGCAGAATACATGTCAATATGTCAAAGGAGGTATATATTTTCTTGATAACCGTTTAAGTATTTTTGAAGACCTGTTTCAAAATATTTCATGGAAGCACAATCTTTGCTCCCTGACATTTCATGATAGCATAGACAATCTTTGCTCCCTAAGACCCTGAGAATAGAAGGTCTGCCTTTCATTTGTTTGCATGAGATTAAAGATAAGCAGCTCTCAAATATTTATTTTGGCATTCTCTACCATCAAAGATACCGTTCACTTAAGTTAAAAATACTGTCTAGGTTTTCTGTGAGAAAGAAAACATTTCCCTTTCTCAAACCATTTATTTCTTAGCTTCATATAAAGATAGAGTTGTCCTATTTGTGTGGTACCTCACTAATGTTCATTCCCCACATTCCTCTGATCTGTACCTGTGAGTTGCAATTTTTTTACTGCTTAGGTTCTCCCTGTAGATCTACATCATGTTTGACAATGCTTCCACAGAAATAAACTTGCTTGTCCTGAGGGTTGTGTGCTCTTTTATGTACATAAACTTCTTACAGATTTCACATCTAATTTCTCAGTTCAGTTCAGAGCTAAGAGCTCTATTTCTGGAAGGTTGATCCCATGCAGTGTGAAGACGTTTAGCAGTGAGGACTACACAAGACAGACTGCATGGATGGCATACCAGCATGTCAAAGGCAGTGAGACCTCCTGGAAAGTTTCATCAGCAGATAGTTCCCATTACCACAGCACTACTGGAAGAGCCATCAACTAGACAGCGCTGGGCTACCCTGGTCCCAGGATTTGTTATTAAAGCTTGGTATACTGTGTTCCCCAAGATTCTTGGGAGGGCAGAAGGGAAAGAGGCAACTGTTTGAGGGGAAGAAATAGTTTGTGGAAGAAGGGAGCAAACATGTGATCCTACTCTAGAAAAACTGTATTAATTGTGATGAAAAAGCCAGGTAAGAGATGATGCCCCTGATATAAAGATATGTAATTCGTTCAAGGCAGCTGTCGCACATTAATGATAAAATAACCAACAGTATTTATGCACTCACATTTCATTTTATTGCTCAGAGGCTCTCACACTGCTGGGTTAGGTGAAATGTAGGTCTTCTCAGTGTAACTAATTACATTGCTACACTGAAAAGTAAAAGAGCAAGTGAGAAGATGGAGAAGCGAGGAAATAAAGGGCTTGTAAATGGCAATTGAGGATGACTTTTTTTCAGCCCTGTGTTAACCATAATGCCCTGGTAAGTACTGAGGTAATTTTATTATACTGGTGATCTCAGTCCTAGAGTCTAGAATATAGTTGGATAAAAAACTTGCCAAGTCTTCCAGTCCCATTCCACATCAGTTGTACTTTAATGTATACTGCTTTTCTCAGATTTTCTTTCTTATAAAATAAGGAACTGGAACCCCATGCATTTTCAAACATACTCAACATGAATAGCTCATCTACATAAACCAGAATAAATTTTCATTATCTAAATGCAGAATTACTGGGAAATTGGATATTTGTCTTTTAACAAATGGTTGCCTGGCAACTTTCTGCTTTCTGTTTCCCCGTACACCCATAAATGAAATTACATTAAAAATATGGAATTGTGTGTCTTATTACTGGAGTTACTTGAATATTTTCCTTTTAATGTAAAAGTCCTGTTATGTTTATTTTACTTTATTAAGCTACCCTATTAAGTGACCCTTAAATTACCCTTGTGATTTTTAAACTCTGTTACAATTTTTTATATTGCTATGTGATTTGAAGTCTGGCTTTTCTACTAGAAAAAAAACAAAACCAAAACCAGATCCAAACCCAAGTTTCAAAGCAAATTGTTTCCTTCAATCAGTGAAAAGTCCCATGAAGTAAAATGCTGGATAATTCAGTCCTATTACAAAAAACGTGGAGGGAAATTTTGCAGAAAAGATGAAAGGGAAGGACATACCCGTAATATTTTTCTAGCAGGAAAAGGTAGATTTTCTGTCTCTGAACAGGAAACACTTATATACAGCAGCCCATGAGAAAACCAGAACATACTTATGCTCAAATAGTTGCTCTTTACACCTGAAAAATTTTTCTCTCTACAAATTCATATTGACTTGATACTAACAGTTCCACACTAGGCCTGTATTCAAAATCTCCTGATGAAAATTCCAAGGAAAAGTGAGCACTATGTAAGGCTGTACAGTATCTGAGGGACCTCTTTTATATCCTTCCAGCTTAACTTCAGGCACACAAGCCCCTGGATCCAAGACCACAGTAGTTTCTCCAAGGTTGGAAGGATAGAGATGTTTGTAATAATGAGAATATGTCAGAACAGGAATAGGAATTAAAACCACAGAAGGGAGAAGACCCATCTGATAAATGAGGTACTCATCTATGTGAGCAAAACTAGTAATATCTGGCCCTAATTTATCTACATTAAGTGCACTAGACAGTCTCCATTTTATCAGATTATACTCAATTCTTTCTGACAGTCAGCTCAAAACAACGCAGCAAGGAACTCATCTGAAATTCCAAAACAAGTTTTCCCTAACTAAAATGTGATATAAATAAAAAACTCTAGGAACACTTCTCATTACAGATTTCAAGGCTCATAAAGTTCTTTTGGGACTTTCCAGAAATTCATAAAATTAAGCCAAATCTTAAACATAAATAGATCATGGAATCTGAATATTGGTCTAACTCTTCACAGTTTTTTGATAAAAAATCACACAAAATAAGCACAGAAGATAAATAAAGTCAGCACCAAGAAATCACCGCTTAACATCGATTACTTAACAATCATTATTAAAATGAAGCACTTGAGGTTTCTTAGGAAAGGCTCAAATCCAGCAGTGCCTAGGATCTCTGCATTTTGGAGAAATGATGTAGCTAACATATGTTTGGAATTATGCTTGCAGTTACTGTAAACCAACTGAAAAGTATTCTAAGCTCAAATGGAATAATAACACTTTCTCTTTCTTCATGCTAAGTTGTAGGCTTTTTAACTGTAATGAGACATTTTGACTACACGTAATTTTGTTTTAACACATAGAATATCCAACATTTTATATTCACTCGCTATTTCAAACACCTGATGTGTCTCATTAAACAACTCTTTTCCCTCCTAATAGCAGACTACAGAAAAATATCAAAGGATTAATATATTTTATAGTTTACATACTCTCAGAATTTCAGTATAGCATTAGCCCTCAGTATATGTCTCTTCTAGCCAATCTGTCCTCTCGGGTTTAGAATTTTCCTTCTGAGATGTTCACTTGAAGAGCTTTTCTTACCTCTTTCATATAATATTTGAAAGGTTAAACATTCAGCAAAGAGAAAGAGCAAGTTCTCTTTGAATAGAGAGCTCTAGCTCCTCCGTCAAAGACCTCATAAGACCACACAGTTTAGACACAACACACAGCTCAGGTGTGTCTTATTCGGGGGAGAAAACAATTCCTGCTTCTCAGGGGTTGTTTCAGCATCGTAACAGGGCAACACGTACAAGCAAACCGAACCCATGCTTTGGCTTGTGGGAGAATGGATTGTAAAAGAATAGAAATAGTGTGGCAGGCAATCTTGCCACTGATAAGTTGCAGCTGGGTTAGACAGGTGAACAGCATTGAAAGAAAAAGAAGCACGGAATGCTGATGTGTCTTGACCAATCACAAAAGAGTAAAAGGGCACACAGCTGTTATGCATGTGAGAAGGGTATAAAAGGTTATATAAACCTGTATTACTATGGGGAATAATAAAGTGTGGATGCTTGAAACCATTTGTGGTGTCAGCTGTCCTCAGTCAATGACTCTTGCCTTTCTGTCCAGACTACCCAGAATCATGGGTCTAGAGATATCTGTAGGTGTTTGGCTTGCCTGTGCCTGGTATCTCCAAATTATCTGGCAGAATCTGGGACCTATGATAATGCACTAAGGGAACTCAAGTTCAGCCCATTGCTGAGAGCAAGCTCAAAACTATAACTTCTCACTAATTCTGAAGATCATCCCGGCTACTTCAAGATGAAGCATCCAAATATGAAGGAAAACTAATTAAAAGGTCGTGTTTGCAGCCTCTTTGGCAATCTTAAAAAATAGCCAAACACAACACTAGAAAATATAATCTTTACACTTTTAATTTGGCCATCGTGTATTTTTCAATATGTCTCAAATATTAATACACATAGGGAAGACTAACACTTCCAAAATTATGTACAATTATTTTATTCAATAACTTTTTAGGCCTCAAGACATATTTCAAAGTATTTTAAAACAAGAAGACGAACGTCACTAATTTAAGACTGTAAGCACATAGTTCACAATAAATTGTAGTTATTGGTATGCAATTCTGCATTCCATTTTGGAGATTGGGAAACATTGAAAGTACACACAGAAATAGCTGTACTGCAGATATTTAGGGAATGATATGTCTTGCTTAAGTCCTTATTCCAGAGAAAGGTTATGATGATACAATGTAAAGAAAAATGCACTGAGGGTTTTTAATAGATACTGTAATTGAAGTTCAGAAACAAGATGTCATCCCTCTCACTGGGAACTACAGACATTTATTACAGACTTTATTACAGAAGCAGACTTTAGAATAAGTATGGGAAGACCATAGAAAAAGCCCATTTATTAGTAGAAAATATTTGTCACTGAGTTTCCTAAACTTTTAACTGAGGTGACAACAACACTTGAAGCCATGAAGTTATTGGTTGTACAAATGAAGTCAGGTGGGAGTAAAGGCATATGCAGAAATCATAAATACAGTAGATACACTGTACTGCCTTCCACTGAACCTCTACAATTTTACTTTTCTAATTACAGATGGATGAACCAGGCATCCTTTAATGAAAAATAAACTGCTGAAGAGCCTCCTAAAACTAACAAATAATGACTAGGAAAAATAATATCCTAAATTCTTTCCCAAGTCATAGTTCATAACAGTAGTTTTGTGGCCCAGTTCATGGGAAAAAGCAATTCCTACATGGAAAGTATAAACCTCAGCCACAATCAAGATGGTACAGTGGGTGAGAATATACTGCTGGCCAATTGAGTCTTGCATGGCTCAGAAGAGAGCACAGGAGACTGATAAGACAGGCATTTCAGGAAAGGACATAGCTTTCCTGCTGTCATCAAATTTTGTTTGGCTACAAAGCCAAAATCAGGGTAGTAAGTAACCAGCACAGTCTTACACTTGCTGCTTTTATTGGAGCAGGTTTGCAGGAATCAGAAAGGGATTTTTTCTGTAAATACATAGGAGGGAGAGGCTTTTCTATTTGATATATCATCACTCTAAAAGTGCATTTGGGTTTATTCTCTTCATATTTTGAACTAACTACAGTATCTTCTATGGCTACAGATAAAGGAAATAGCAGTAAACTGTAGATTTTGAGCAGGCAGATCAGATGCTGTGGGACAAATAGAACTAATAAAAACATAGTTTTATGTTTCTCCTTCTTTAAAAATATGGTCCTCTCCTTAACAGAATGAGTGATTTTCTTTATCCACATGAATTTTATAACATGTATTATATTTACAGTTGCTGATATAAATATCATGTCCACTGCCTACATGTGCTGTATGTCAGTGGCGCTTTTCTGCCTGCTGCCAGAATTTATAAACAAAGCAGTGAACAATTTAAGCAGGTAGGAAAGTCATGCAGCCTCTGGTTCTATGTAGTCTGTATCTGAATATTTATAATATCAAACAGAATAGGACTGCCTTTCCTTTTGTGTTTTGATGTGTTCTCACGGACACATAAGGAAGATGAATAGGTAGTCCTACAATCCAGTGCACAACATAAGGACTGCTTGCATGAAGAATAACTACTAAGCTAAAAAAGAAAACAATTTAATTAATCAGAAAGAATTCTAAATCAGAATTTGTTTCTAGTATGGACTTTTGGTATATATTCCACATTGTGGAAAAACCAGAAAATTAATCTAATTACTTGCCATTCTCCTTCTCAGTCAAAATGTATCACAGAATCGCTGAAGTCTACAAAAAACATCAGAAATATTACTGCAGCAATTAAATCTTAACACATTCCATCTCTGACACCAAAATGGTTCATATGAATGAATCCCAATGTACTTCAGGTTTGTACATACCAATCATTTGAATGCCTTAGTCAAACCTGGATATTTCGCATCAATTTTTCTGCAGGAGATATTGACTCCCAGAACAAAGCCAGAAATCAAACAGATGCCAAGCTGTTGTGTTTTAAATTGCCATAGTCACTAGTTAAATTAATATCTGCCTACAGTCATAACTGTTGTCTTCTATTTGACCTACATTCCATTATCTGCCAGAAAAAGAAAAAACCTTATTCTAAAATCTCATGGGAAATGGTTCATGCTGGTTTTGATAAACTTTGGATAAACAATCTCTGAGAAGTCTCATAAAACAAAATATATCACTTCTTGTAAACTTGTAATCACTAGATAGTTCTGTGAACAGAATTAAAATCTTCAGTAGAATTTCACAATATCTTGAGCTGTCAGTTATTTTCTTTATCTGTAGGAAATGTCTGTATGATAAAGATATCTCTTCAGTCCACAAGAAAAAAAAATCCTAAAAAGTAGACTAGAAGAGATTAAAAGCTACAAGAAAATTGTCTTTAAGTAAAAAGCAAGGACCCTACCAGAAAATTCTCAGTTACAGTCATCAGCTGCTATTCAGTGAGATCTTTTCACAGTAGAAAAAGATTGGCTTTTGGGGTTTGTGGCTGCTTAACTAATTTAAAGTTTTAAGTACTATGAAGAACACTAGATCTAGAGAAATCTCATCTGGGAAGAAAACTTTTTTTATAAACGAACAGCAGGCCTTAGTTTAAATCTGGTCCAATAATTCTGCCATTAGTTAAACTGCATCAACATCTCACAGTTTAAGATGACTCAGTGTCCTTCCTCTGTGCTGAAAAACTCAGATTTGAAAGTTTGCTTCATTTATTCCAAGAAGGATAAGAGACATGAAACATGAAAAAGGCTGTGTCATGCTATTTTGGGTTACTAAGAAAGAAAAGAGACGTGACAAATTGTTGGGAATGGACACTCCCTGACAGAAGAGGAAGAAAGAGCAGTACTCAATTACAAGAGTGTTCCAGGTAAAAGAAGAACACAGACTGGTGGAGAAATGGATCTTGTGGACTCCAAGCAGACTGGTGACAGCTTAGCAGCAGAACATCAGACCAATAATAAAATCACGAGGATAATAAAACAACTCAAGATTACTGAAGTCTCATCCAAAGGAGGAAGTAAATATCCAAAAAAGAAGATATACATGGGACTAAGGAATGGATGGCTCAGGACAGAGATGTTAGAAAAGCTCAGATTCCTCACCTTACTCTCTGAACTACATTTTTACATTCAGTATGAGCAAAAAATTTCTGCCCTTCTAGATGTTACAAAATTCTAAAGATAGTTTAGGCTTTCAATGCAGCACAGCAACCACAAATTACAACAATATTTGTTATACATTCAAATATTTCAAGGCAAATCATAGAATGTGGTCTATCAAGGATAATTATTATTCATTTTACAGATACAGAACAGTTTTTCCAGTTCAAAGTCACAAAGCAGATAGCAGAGTTAATTGTAAGCTGAACAAACAAGAGAGTGAGGGGAATGTGGCTTCCCAGAGAACAAGGATTTAAGTCTATTCTATTTCTAAAGCCCCTCCAGAGACTGGTATAGCTACCCTTCATTTGACAGCAGCAGCCATACACAAGATCAAGCCTTCAGAATTACCTGATTTTAGACTGATACAAATAAAAATTAGCATCCTGTTAGTCAAACAAAAAAATTCTAAATTTTACTCGCAAATTAAAATAATACATTTTGTCTTTTACAAACATTTCAGTTTTGATGCATCTTTAACCAAAAAAAAAAGTGATGTCAGCATCTCACAGCTGAAAGGCAGAGGGTGCCTTTCACCTCATTGCTGGGGAACAACCATGATCTGACGGGGGGAAATACAGTTTTGCCACATAACTAAACACATCATGAGCATTCTGGGTTGTTCATTTAGAATACAAGAAAGGCACATTCAAAACCCATCTCCCATGAAGGTCCCTAAAGTTTCATGCTATGCAGGAAATCTGAACGAACTGTTGCAGGGGTTAGACAAGTAGTTTTTCTTACTTTTTCTCCCTCCTGTAAAATCAATATAAGCATGTGGTGTGTATAAAAGCTAGTAACATTACAGAGATCATGAACTTGTGGATTACATGTGTGACTAATGCCTGCTTAATGTTTAATCTGTGTTATGAGTAATTTCAAATAGGATTTAGGGAAAGAAATAGTTCAGACTGTACTAATTAAACAATAACTGGTGTAAATACCCTTTACTCCTGCAAGTTGACTCTTGACTGAGCTGTGAATGCATAAAGACTTATCCACGTAGCCTTGTTTGGAGGCACAAGGATAATTACATAGATCATTGAAACTGCAGAGGCATCACATGAGAATGGCAAAGGTGGCTGTAGAATGAAAATGGCAATTGTCACCTGAAGTATTTCATTTGGAGCGATCAGTCATGTAAAGTATATGATTAACTCTGAAAGTTGATATGAGGCACAATAAAAAGAAGAGCAATACTTCAAACAGAAGAGAGTTCCTTCCCATGGTCTCTGCGTCACTTCAGATATAGAATTTGGGACATTAATCAGAACATCAGGATTTTCTTTGCGTTTCCTGTACAATTAGTCTAAAATGTAGGATCTCATGCATCAAAGGGCAAACTGTCTTAAATTCACTTCCTTTCACTTAAAAAGGCTTAATAAGAAGTATACCAAATCAGATAATAGGGAATTTTTACTGTGATGTGCCATAGAGGTTATGAATATTCAGATAACTATTTTAAGGTGGGCCAGGTGAAATAGTAAGAAGAAAGTGCTGTTCATCCCCTGAATTTGTGACTCTATTCTGAAAAATGTTTGGAACCAAAACTATACGTGTGTTTCAACATGTTTGGGGTTTTAAATAATTGATATGAATATACCTATTATGTTAAAAAAATTAATTGGGGAAAAGGGAACTGACTGTCAGTAAAGCTATTGCTATGATAAACCTTAAACTGGGAAAAGGGCTGGTTTTCACTTTCACTATCTGCTTTTTTTCCAAAAATAGAAAATCCATGTACAACAAGGAATTAAATGAAACTGCATTATTTACCATCACGCATGCATTTCATCATCTTGCTTACATACACTAGCTCTGAGTCAGAAACACTCACTGAAATGTGCTACTCTTGCAAGCACTACCTAACTTTGCTCTGCTATTAATCACTCGTGATGCAAGCACTCCCACCCATTTCTGAGAACAGTGTAGGCAGTCTGATAGCTCACAGGCTTCAAGCTGCCCTTATAAACTTGTTCCACTTCTGCATACTTCCTCATACTGCTAGTTTCTCGGTGAAGATGAAGCTCCTCATTTACATAGTCTTGCTGAAGTCAACTCTCCTTGCTTTAACGAATGTTTTTGCAGTTATTTTAGAAGAGGAAGACAATGCTGAAGAAGCAAAATTTACTGAGACTTGTCCCATAAAGCTGAAAACTAATCAGAAATGTGATGAAGGAGAGGATTGTCCTTATCAGATAAATTTGCCTCCGATGACCATCCAGATACCCAAAGAATTCAAACTGCTTGAGAAGACTCTCAAAGAAGTACAAACCCTTAAAGAATCAGTAAACAAGCTGAAGAAATGCTGCCAAGATTGCAAGCTGCAAGCAGATGACAACCAAGAAAGAGACAGAAGTAAGGAATTCCTGCTACCTAATACTGCAGAAAACAGTGAAAGCGAAGATAACAGAGTAAAGGAACTGCAAAGCAAAGTTAACAGAATGGCAACCAGCTTAAAAAATGCAAAGAGCCAGATCCAGACACTGCAGGGTCGTTTAGAGAAGATGAGCCTCATAAACATGAACAATGTGGAACATTATGTTGACAGCAAAGTTGCAAATTTGACATTTGCTGTGAACAACCTGGATAACAAATGCTCTTCTAAGTGTCCAGCAATACAACCAAAACCTGGTATGTAATCTGTTAATTCTTACTGCCTGTATAAGCTTTCTGTGCATTTCACTCGTTTTAGGTAAACAATTTTAAATGCATTTTACTCAAATAGCTGTGTTATTAACTTCACAAGTATCTGCTCTTTTAATGTTTATTTACACTGCTGTAAAACATTGCAGCAGCCACTAGAGGGTTACTGAGAGCTGCAGGTGTTCAGTCCCTCCTAGAATTGGACTTCATTCAGTGATTTAAAACACTAATTTTTAAAGGACAATTTTTTTGCAATTTAATAAATAAACATGAAAAATTGACTTTATTTTGCACCATAATACCCTTCATTACAGATATTAAGCATCAGTAACCTACACATATTTTCTCCTTGGATGAGAAGGGGTAAATTTTCTCTAGGTGTGCCTTAGAAAACTGCCTTTTTATTTTTTCTTACTGCAAAACTGCAGATACTCTGAAAAGGGGGTGCAAGACATCATCAATCATCAAGTGACTCTAGCAAAATGCTTAGTTTTTAACAGATAGATAGTAAAATAATTTTCTTATCATCATAGCAAACATTTGAAAGATTCAGCTGAAAGATGCTTACTAACAGCACTTCTAGACTTGGTAACAAATGTATCACCATTTTAACACTAAATATATAAGCAGTATAAAACAGAAAACATGTTACCACTGAAAAAACACTTTTCTTTTACCATTTAATTCTCCTAATAAAGGAATAGAACCAATGCTTTCTTTCTAATATTTGCTGTCATTAAGGCAATATTGAGGGTTTTTTTAAAAGTCATAAAGATTTTATATCACATATAGGAGTCCTTGAAAACAAGAAATGTTCCCTTGATTGTCAGTGTATTCTACCACTTAGATATCAAACAGAAGAAGATAAAGCTCTCAAGAGACAAAACAGAAAAAGAGCAAGCTGCATTACAATCTTTAAGGCTATTGCTTAGCATCCAATATTAAAATAAAATTGTCCTTCTATCTACACATATTGAAAATAAAAGGATCTTCAACTGTGCAGTTTAGGTACAGCTGAAATTCTTGAAAGTTATTATTTGAAAAGAGCAAATAAGTAATAATAAAGATAATACTTTTACTAAATCAGTAATCAAATCAAATAAATGTCACTACAAATAAATTATGTTCATTCAGATACAAAACATTCACAAAAAGAATAATTTTTAAAAATATTAATAATGGGCAATCAATCACATTCAAGTACAGTACTTCAAAGCAGACTAAATAACAGACTAAGTAAATTTTTGATATTCCTCACATTTACTGAAATGCTGGGCACGTGATCATGTAGATATTCCTCATATTTTACAGCAACATGCTAAAAGCATTTGTAGCAGCAATATATTCATTATAAAAGCTAGCAAGGAAAACAGCAACAACTTTGTCCTATTCAGGAGCTATTCCTGCATCCACCAAAAGTAAACCTTGTCTAAATAGGAGTTGAATTGGATTACAGAAACATTTTATCTGAAATGTATATTCTCTGTTAATAACTGTTCTGAAATTTAGTCCACCAAAGATTTTACATTAAATTCAGTGAAATAAATGAGAATTTATTGTGGGTTTAGATTCGGCTTTAAAGCCTTTGACTCCTATACTTTGTGGTTTCATAAATGCCCAGTTTCCCGGCAAACAAGAAGGCCTGACTCTTACTGCCTGCTGCAGCCTGAGATCACTCCTCCCTTTCAAGAAGTAGTTTGTTTAAATTTTCTAGGAAAAATTGCAACAGAACCTGCAAATGAACACACCCATAAATTCAAATCTGCAATAGAAATGACCATTATGGTTTTCACTCCTAACTGAGAACTTCTGAGAGCTCTCCACATCACTTAAGAATATGGAATTCTAATATCATGCTTTTGAACAGAATGACATTACTCAATGACATGGATCAAAAATGGATTTTCACTCTGAGGTAAAAGCCTGGAGGTATTTTTCTTCTGAAAAAAACACATCATCCATTGATGGGAAAAAGGTACTGTTAACAGTAGATGCTAATATTCTTCCTTTCTGTAAAGCCAGCAATGCCACATACACAGGAAAGCACCATCACCACCACCTTTCCAGGAGTCACGCAATTACTACAACAGATGTGACAATTTTATTACTTTTTTCCGGCTTCCTAAAGTACAGTCAACATTAACACACAAAGCATTACTAATGATGTTATGTTCTCTATCAAATAATGTTTACTTAACAATAGCCAGGTTAACATCATTCCCACATGGACAAAGTTCTTTCTCTGACATACTGTCAGATGGAGCTGTAAATTGTAGGCAGGTTGTGAGGCTATACATTTAAATACAAAAAGCAGCAAGTGTGTAAACACAAAGCATTAGAAACAGGGACTGAAGAAATCAGATTGAATTTACATGAGATAATGAAAGGATAAGACAAAAAGGAAAGTAAATAATCAAAATGCCCTTTTATTAGGCATTTTGATTAAAAAATGTAGTTTAGATGGCTTTTTGGACAGCTATCTGATGCAGAGATTCTAGGTGACATCTGTTATAAAGTAAATCTGATGGAAAACGTATTTTACACTTGAGCTGAAACTGCTCCAACACCATTTCCAATGTAAAAGCCTCTCCAATGCAAGTTCTGTATGCCATGTCAATCTGGGTAATTTTTAAAAATATTTTAAAATTGAAATTATGTTTATTCTAATACTACCTGTTCTTTCACCAGTTATACAAATAATTCAGAGAGACTGTGCTGACCATTACATAGCAGGAAAAAGGATTAATGGAATCTATAGGATTATCCCTGATCCCGGAAATGAGAGCTTTGAAGTTTACTGTGACATGCAAACACAAGGAGGCGGCTGGACAGTGCTGCAACGGCGTCAGGATGGCAGCACTAACTTCAACAGAACCTGGAATGACTACAAACATGGCTTTGGGAACCTCAGCAGGGAGTTTTGGCTAGGCAATGACAAAATTCACATTCTGACAAGGAGCCAGGAAATGCAACTGAGAATTGATCTCGAAGATTTCAATGGAATCAGAGAGTATGCAAAATACGATCACTTCTACGTGGCAAACGAGTACCTCAAGTACCGTCTCAGCGTCCACGGCTACAGCGGCACAGCAGGAGATGCCCTCCACTACAGCAGGCACTACAACCATGACCAAAAGTTCTTCACAACCCCAGACAGGGACAATGACAGGTATCCCTCGGGAAACTGTGGGGCGTACTACAGCTCTGGCTGGTGGTTTGATGCCTGCTTGTCAGCCAATCTCAATGGCAAGTACTACCACAAGAAATACAAAGGTGTTCGCGATGGCATTTTCTGGGGCACGTGGCATGGTATTTCTGATGATACTCCCACTGGGTACAGGCAACCCTTTAAATCAGTAAAGATCATGATCAGACCCAAAAGTTTTGTGCAGTAATTCTACGCATTTCTCTTAACTAGTTTGCATTGGATTGCACTCAAAATCATACTTACTCAGTATTATACTCAGAAATCAAATATTCAGTTATGTTTGGCAAAAGATTGTTCTAGACAAAACAACATGCTTCCACATATTCCTAGAGACTGTTTGACCCATACAATGTATTAAAACCAGCATGAAAATACCTGAATAGTTATGGCTAAAACTTAACATCAGTTAGGTCTTGGTTTTGTTATGTAAATATTCTAAACATTGCTTTTGGTGCTTTTACTGACTGTGATATACAACATTTTATGATTTAAAACTTTTATATTGTCTTCCACAAGTTGTGTCTGGATGAATACCTACATTTTAACCCAAACAAAATTCAGGGGTGTAACCAATATAAATTTTTCAACACTTGGAGAAAAACTTGCCTCTCTAAACAGTCTTTTCCCATCATCTATCTTTTACAACTTCAAAGGTATACTACAGCAATATCAATGTAAATTAGGAAAAGTACTAGAAATTATTTTTAAAGGACTAGAAAACAGAGGGCCCATGGTTTGCCCAAAGACACAAAAAAAGACCTTGAAGAATAAAAAACCAGAAAATTAAGATGATTCCTCAAATTTCAATCTTTTATTAAAGATTTTTCAAATATGTTAACGGAAGAATTGAATAAAAGCAGAGGAAATAATTATAAAATAATAGAATTATTTAGTTTGGAAAAGACCTTTAAGATCATTGAGTCCAGCTGTTAACACAGAACTGCCAAGTCCACACTAAGCCATGGCCCTAAGCGACCCATCTACACATGGAGAGAGAATGTATTGAACAACATTCTTGCTCTTTTTGGTTCCTCTATTCAAGCTCAAGGTCCTTTTGTCATTTTTAGGAGAGAGGAGCCACTATAAAGCTTATTGCACATTTAGGCAGGTGGACAGGAAGCAGGAAGACACATCAATAAGGATCCATATTCTTTGCATTAATGCCTCTAAATACATACAAAAAATGTCCAGTGCCATTTTGCTTTTTTTTCCTGAATTCTTTAGGTAAGTCAAATGTTGCAAGATGCTCTTGTAGAGACTTTAGCTCTCATTCAAATACTTCTCAATCTATATACTTTTAGACCCTAAAACAAACAAACCCGTAATTATGAAGTGTTTTATAACACAAGAAAATATACTGCTCTCTCCATTTTTAGACTACATATTTTGTAGCCCCAGAAACATAAAAACCTACTGACAATTCTAGGCAAGAAAGAGCATATACGATCAAAGATTTGTTTTTTCTAAAATATAAGAAATTTTAAAAAAAATCAAATTGGCAAATAGTACAGGAATTTCAAATTAGAGATACTGTTTTTACATCTCACATTGCAGATAGTGAGCACAAATTTGGCTGTCATATCTAGACCATGTCTCTATAAAGATAATGACCAACACTGAGTGTAGATGCAATTTATCTTAGCAAGAGGTTCTTGCTTAAACCAATCTTGCATACACCAATCCTGAGATGCAGAAAAACTACACTAAGACTCTATTTCTTTATCTGTTAAAGTGTGGTCATTGCTGGCATAGATTTTTGGATTAAAAGAGACAAAAAAAAAAAAGAATACAAGTCTACATCTGACCTAATACTTCATAAATATGATCTCTACTGTTTATTTGAGATTACAACAAAACTTTTATGGTTATAAGTTATGCATATGAAGAACACTGGCAATAGCTAAATTGTAAAATACGAATATATATTTTCAAGAAGTAAATACTTTGAAGGATAATTCAAATGTAATTTGGTTTATTATATTTCAATTTTAAAGAACAATGAAAAATTTTAATTGCAAGATGTATTATCTTTGCTTGAGAATATGTTTTGAAGCTATAGAATATTTATTTTGGGATAAAAAATAGTTGTCTAAACAAAACAAAAAAAAAAAGCAACTGATGATGTATTGGTTAAAAGAGCAAACATCTAATTGCATATGATTAGATTTAATCATTTTGCATTAAATGCTTCTATTCATTATATGATAACTAGCTAAGTATGACTTAGAGTATCTACAAGCTTCTACTTGAAAATGTCTTTTTATTACTAAATTGTTAGAAGAGAACCTGTCCTTTTTAAATCTTGTTTAAAGGAAACTGTAAAAACTAAAATTTTAACAGAATACGCAAATGTGACTAAAATCACTTGCAAAAAAAAGCTGTGTCTCATGTCTTTAAAAACAGAAAGCAAAAAACAGAAAAAGAGAGTATAACGCTGTTACAGAAATCTGACTATTACGTGCCTGGAACTGTTGTAGCTGAATTTCTGTCAATGTGTACTAGTTTTACAAAGTGTAACTCCATCTACTTGTTCTAAACATTACTTGTTTTTTCTTGGTGTAATAAAATAAGAATGTTCCACCATGAAAGCTGAACTACTGTCATAGATGTACATAAGGACAATAAAAAGTTCTCGCAGATAATATTATTGATTTTCTGTAAAAATTGAAATAGTAAGAAAACAGTGATAACCAACACAGACGACTATGTGACATGCCAAGACAGTAATTGCTAGTAATGATAGTTCCTTAGAGATCTGTTTTATCTTCAGCTGCCAGATAATACCAAGGGCTGAAATCTCATACTTTTTCTTTAAACTATTCATATTTTGGAAGAGGAAAAATTAATTGCCCAATGAAGAATTTACACAACTTCTATCTTTAACATGAAAGAGAAGCTAACCAATGTTTTGACCTTTCAGATCACATGCAAGAGTCATCAAGAATACAAATACCACCCCAAATTAAATCATACAATTTTTTATACCAAGAAAAAGCCCTTGATCTCTGCCTAAGGCTCAATAATTCAAAACATACCTTTCAATAAAAGGAAAACATCTATGTAACACTGATTAGTATATGAAAACACTTGTGGTTTTAATCCTGATAATTTTAAATGGTGAATTTTGATGGAAAAAATTACTAACAGTGGGTTTGCTAGCAAAACTCCTAAGGCTTGTTTCCAAAATATAAAGACACAAGCCCATCCGTTCAATGTGAGGAGCCAAACAGACTGTAATGTCTTGGCTTTCTACATATTGCTTAAACAAAACAAAACAAAAACTAGAAAAAAATTCCAAACAAACCAAAGAAGAAATAAAATGAAGGTTTGAAAGCACCGGTGTTTTTTTCCTTCCCTTTAAAATGCAAATATCTGTTTGCTTAATTGTGTTTATTGGGAATGACTGCAGTCAAACTTGGATAAGTTGAGAATAATATGTAGCTGGCTAAATTAGTGGGGAAAAAATCTTACTTTTACATCTTTATTTGGAAAATACCTTAAGATGGTTGCCAATCCCTACCCAGACCTCTGTTGACAATTTAAGCCAAAATCAAACAGAAGTGCCAAATTTACCTCGCTTCCATGATTTACATGTCATGTAAATACTAAAGCAGGAAGGATGCAACTTTGAGTTTTCATAGAGAAAAAAAAAAAAGATAATATAATTAAATACTGGCCTACAAAGAAAGAGGATTTAAATATGCTTAACAGACTTTTAGATTTTTTTTTTTTTTTGTGTTCTTTTACTTTCAGGGAAAAAAATTATAAAATGGTACACATAGGCCTGAAGACACTGACATAAGTTTTAAAGGAAAATGGCTGAGCAATACCATCTATAAGCCCTGCTAGATGCAAACATTTCACATACTAAATCAATCTCTTTCTTTCACTGCTTTAATTAAACTTTTATGGAGTTATAGTTCTTCTGCCAGAAGTTAATTTGGCTGTCACATTCAATGGTAACCAGAATCAGAAAATACAGTTTTAAGATGGTATGTCAAGTCCAACCCTCACACAAGTCATGAGAACATGGAAATTATGAAAGTAATAAATTTTAAGTCCTCATTCATCAGTTTTTTCTGATCTCAGTAAAAGACTAATCCATTTTGAAAATAATAACGGGTAAAAATAACCCAAATTACCTGATCATGTTCATGTAATCAAGACAAACTGGAAGTTTAATTAAGATTACATTTCAGCATGAATGGCATACCATCATTTAAAATTACAGAAGAAACAAGATGCACTTTGAGAAACAGAAATTCTCATGCCTTTCTTCAGACAGAATACAAAAGCCTCTCCACTTCACTCTGCAGTTTAACCTCCATATGCCAAATCCAAATACTAGGATTCTTTCTGATGCAGCTATTTAAGGCTCTGTTTATTCAGGAGTATTTGCACACAGGTGCTTTGAATAAGTAAACCAGGAATCCCCTTTTTATCATTTAAAGTACGTAACCTCATGTGTGTAACAGATGATTCTCCACCACTGATGTTTTTATTCAATCTAAGATTGGTTAACATTGCTCTGGCTTCCTCATCACATACAAGGCCAGGTAAACCCAATTTTTAGTAGAAATTTGCCTTGTTGAAATACATATTTTCGGTGAGAAAACAGGAAGAGGGAGATAGCTTTGGAAAACAATATAGCTATATTCTTGTCAAGTCTCATGAATATCAGAAATGGGTGAAAAAAGGCCAAAATACAAGAAGATGTGACAGTCATAGGCTATTTCTTGCCCTAGTCTCACACTAGAGAGCTCCAGTTCCTCTGAATGGTAGGAAATCTGCACACTTGACTTTATAACAGCATAGAAAAACAAGACATCATAAATACTTTCAAACAGGCTTTTCAGAAATGAACAGAAATATCACTTGCTTTGTGACAGTTCAAATACACCCAACCACTTCTGGGCCTTATTTCCCCTCAATGTCACCTGCCACTGGTAAAACGAACATCTCCACAGAATGAGCATGTTGCACCAGCTCTGTTCCCATTTCTGCTGTTTGAAGGCACCTGTAAATTCACCCAATTTCTCTACAGCTTTTTTTAGGAACGGCCAAACTTTTCTATTGCAACAATGATTTGCTTTAACATTCACACTACAAACTATTTCCTACTTGCTGGAAGCTGTTTCAAAAAGCCATACTCTAGGTTACAGACACATTATCAGCCCTAGCTGACTTCCCAAGTGACTATTTCAACAAAGTCAAAAAAGGTTTATTTAATTAGCAGTCAGATTCCTGCGCATGGAGGTGGAGACAACATCTGTCTTAGCTGTCCGAGCCAACATATTTATACGCTTTTTTGTTGGGCCAGGAGCCTTTGAAGCTTGTTGTGTGGAGTGTGCCAGGATCAGCTTAAGTTAAAAAATGTTGTTTAGTTTGAACATACTAGGCTGTGTCAAGATTTTTGTATCTTTGATAGACCACATATGTATTTGGTGAGTACTAAAACAAATTATGCACTGCTATAGTTACCATGTAAAAATATAGTGATGATATTATTTATAACAACAGAAAGCATGTTACAGAATGTGTATGGGGACAGAAATCAAAATGGTGCTTATGTTAGAAAAAATAATTCTATCCTGATCTACCAAGGTAGCTTTGCTAGGAAACATTTCATTTAAAGACAAATTTTTTTTAAAGGAAACTTGGAAACCCACTATTTAACCTAATTTAGGAGAGAATTAATAAACAGTTTGTTACCAAAAGAAATTGAAAACTACTGTAATTTCTAGAATGGTGTTATTAGATGTCACTGTGCCACTGAGGAATTATATGAAATATTGATTCTTAGTATTTACATTCTAAAGTTGTAGCCAATCTTTATGTGACTTCCTCTTCTTACCTGCAGCACAGATGAGAAAGAGGAGAAAAATCAGAAGTACTTTTCTCCCCTTAAACAACATTTAAACACATGCATCATTCTTTGACATTAAAGATCTTATAGATAGCAGATAGACCTGAATCAGCAACAGATAACCAGAAACAAAATTTGCTTGAGAATTCTTCGTCATACTGTTGAATTTTTGGTAAACATGGAGATTTTGCTCTGTGTTTCCACTAGAATTGAGATTTTGGCTAGCCTCTTTATTAGCAGTTCAACCACTTTTGGCAGTCAGGAATATAAATTCACTAATCTCAGAAAGACTGATTTTCAAAATAGTAATGAAAAATATTCATTTCTGCTTCTTGATGGCAATAGGACATTTGGACATCAAAGATGAAGAAATGTAGCATGATAGTGAGAACTTGCATCAAAAAAAGCAGCACAAATGAAAGATTTGGTGATGGTATCAGATAGGGGACACTGACCATTTTATAGGATATAGAGTGCAACAGTTTGCAATAGACCAGTCAGGAAAATCTCACAAAGGAGTTAATTCTTCTGCATGTTTAGATTTAGCAAACAAATGGATGATGTTTGTTGGCAGAAAGGGATTATTGTGGTACCTTCCAAACAAGGTACCTGCTCACTGGATCTGGAAAACAGCAAAGCACTTTTCATTCACAAGTGCACCATTCTGCAGAATTAATAGCTGCCTCAGAGTGTCCACTGCAAACACATGCAAGGTAAATGTTGCAGATTATTTTTCTCTGGTATGGTTTTAAAGATGGATGTATACATTTGACTGAACTACCTTTCTAGCCTAAGAACACACCAACAAAAGGAAGAGAAAGAAAAAGCACAAGACATTGCCTTGAATAGAAACACCTCGAACTGGGAGAATATACCCACCATTTGATTTCTTTTTGGAGTTTTTTTGTTTGATTCACTATCAGATGGGGAAGATGTAGAGAGGAGGCGTCTTTTTTTGTGTCTGGGATTTTGGATTTTGATTTGGGCAACAAAATAAAACTTAAGCAACAGAAGAGGAATTGAAAACGGTAAAAGATTACAAAGTAAACATCAACAACATCATTATGACAAATGATGTTTTATTTATTTATGTTCCCACTAAAACTGGATCAGGTAGGGGAAAGTAAAGCACAACCTGAGGGAAAAAAATGTTGCTGTGCAATATGGTGAAGCACAAAAATTATTGGGACAAAAATGAAGAGAAGGAGGAGGAGGCAATTTGTTAACTGGTCTTTTTTTTTTTTTATTTTTAATTTTCAGTCTGCATAATCTTGTCTTTTTGAGCATTTAATCCAGTTTCATGTCATGTTTGGTAGCTTTTTCTAATCAAATGACAGTTTCAGTTTTTCCTCTGCTACTTTAGCAGTAACAGCACTGTAGCAAGGATAATACAAGTATAAAGGAAGAGGTTAAATGTATTATATTACCATCTGTTGCAAAAAAACCCTACAGATTTGCAGGTAAAGGGTGAATAAAATTTTAGATAATTTTATTGAAGCTAACTACTGATATATATCCATGTAATAAAATTAATCACTCCTTAAATTTAGACAATATACATGCATGACAAAATTTAATAATTTTTTTTTGCTGCCTTTTAAGAATCAGATGACATATACATGGTCTCTAATGCACTAAAATCAAAATAAACCAGCATGATTTATTGCATCTTAGTGTAGCATTTATGTAAGTAACGTATTTCTTTCATCACACAGGTACAAGACTATGTAGTTTTCCATGAAAGTTATTAGCAGATTTATTTATTTATTTCTAACACTAGAAGAAGACAAGATATGAGGAGAGATTCACAACTCAAGAAATTAAATTAGAAGTGTTACAGTAAAGATCTTTAGTCTAAGGACATAACAACAAAGGCTAAAAGAAGTGTAAAGTTCATTTTGTGAATGTATGGCAGTATCTTAACCAATAGAACAGGAGATGTCAACTTGGCAATAAATAAAAACACGTGGTGAAAAGAAGTAATGATTCATTGGGTGGTTTTTGTTCGAACTTTATCAAGTCTTTAATATTACTACCTAGCCCACAAAACTAAACAATGCTACTGGTTTATTAAAAATTAAGGAGAGGGAGTGTGCATGCTTGACTTGTTGCTCTTTGTATGTTTGAGTATCTGCTGCTTACATGAGAAAAACAAGACTGCCTTGACAGG
The DNA here is from genome assembly GCA_013186435.1 of Turdus rufiventris. Classification (NCBI taxonomy): domain Eukaryota; kingdom Metazoa; phylum Chordata; class Aves; order Passeriformes; family Turdidae; genus Turdus; species Turdus rufiventris. The sequence continues at coordinate 9,273,123 of PYHW01010409.1, read as the reverse complement.
AAGAGAGCATATATCTGTTTTAAAAGAAATAACAATAACTTAGAATAACAAAAGGTGTCTCTTCTGATAAGTATATGTTGTGCAGGCATAAATGACCAGTCAGTGGAACAGAAATAATACGATATAATTGTGCTTCTGTGGAAAAAAGCCTCAAAGTTATTCCAAGCAGTCAAAGCCAGCACCAATGCAAGAACCTCTGTGGTGAGTGAAGTCTTACATTTATCCCTGAATTATGTGTAAAGTTCAACAAAAGAAAACGAATACGTCAGTGGAAGAGAAGAAATGTGAATAAGTGATGAAAAGCCAAATTCACCAGTAAAGTACAAGTGCAAGCAGTTAAAAATTATGGCAAAATAAATAAGTCATAATTCTCTTCTAGAAATCAACAAAAGGATCAGATAATCTCATTTATGAAATATTATGCAAATTGCTTACTTTGTTTTTCCACAGCATGTTTTGGTTTTGAGTTGCAAACTCTAAATATTAAGTTTACCCTATATTTGCTATTAATGGTTTACAATGTTATCAGTGTTAAACAAGTTAGCTTTAAATTTGATATGCAGAATAACCGTTTTGGAAAGATTTTTTTTTTTGAGAAAAAAAATCAGGCAAATAATCTAAAAATTTTTCTAGAATAAGTCTAGAAAAATTAGTTTTTACCATGATTAAAAATAAGGAAATCAAAGAAGAAATTCAGAATAAATTTAGAAGGGGCATAGGGGCACTGTTGCTGTTGCCCTGGACTGAGAATAAAGGGAGTTTGTGCTGCAACAATACTGGAAGCTGTGGGCTCCCCATACACTGGCACTGAAAGCAGCAGCTTCAAGCTATGTTTAGTATGATCTAATAGCAGGATAGCAAAGGGCCACTTCACTCTTCACTACAAATTCTTGCCCTGTGCTTTCTCCTGACCTTAGATTGCAGGCAGAGAGTGAGAGCCAGGGTAGCAAACTGATCTGACAGATCCAAGATGGAAAGAGCCCAAGGTAAAACAATTTCTGGTAAGAACGTCAAGAAAAGCATGAAGTATGAACAAAGCCTGATAAGGATACGAGAGATGTACAATTTTATTAGAAAGAGGGCAGAAATTGGCTGGTCTCCCTTTTTAATGTGGGAAAGGAAAGAAGAAAGCTGCATTACTCACTGCAAATGAAACCTAATCTGGGATATGGAGAAAACATTTTATAAAACCTTGGCAATGCCGACATGCTGGAAAAGAGCTATCTCCACCAATTAAAGATTTAAGAACAAATTAGACAAATACCTGCAGAGAATCTACTTCAGTGCCAACTTTGGATTAGATTATCTGTTAATGACTCGTCCTTACATTTTTAAGGATTCTATTTGATATATATTTGATATTTAAAATTTAAAATACTTGTATTCAGAAAGACTCCTTAACACAAAAAAATTGCAAAAGAAACTGCGCTCCAAAAGGTTTCTTCTATCACCATCCTCAATTAATAGTGCCTCAGGAGCCACTTACCTGTGATTTTTCCTGCAGCTTTGGAACCTTTTAAAAAACCAAGATGCAATTACCTCTACAGATAGACTACTATAAGACCAAAACCAAGACCTCTGTATTCTCATTCCCCTCAAGGCCATGATCACAGAAAAAAATAACATGATTATCTATCAAGCACAGCATCCCCAGCAAGAATATGACACTGCTTCACAATTTTTTTTTACCACTTAGGAAAAAAAACCAAAGAAATGGTGATGATATAGATAGTCTATGGTAACAATCTTCAGTTATTAACAGCAAAAGATACACTTCAGAATAATCACTTTGCACTGTTACAGACAGAGAAATCTGGGGCACGGTACCTCATCTAAACACTGAAATGCAGGACTTGCTGTTATGTCAGTGGATCCCTCGTCCTCGCTAGGAGCTGTTGGAGTCAGCACACGGGGAGGTGACTCACTCTCAGCTGGCAGTTCTGTGTCACTGGACTCTTCTTCATCAGCCTGACTCATTGTTTAAAGCTCTAGAAAATAACAAAAATACCAGTACAGTTCATCAGATCCAGGGATGTATATGACAGTCAAAGATAAATGTGCAAGTGTAAAAACAACATCAACATGTCAGACCCACATTCAAGCCATGGAAGTCACAATGTGAGCAAATTAGGTAAGTCTACAGTTACAACTTCATTAAAGACTTCATGCAAGAGGATGCACTATCACTCTATCATCCTCTTGATTATTTTTAAAATATCCTGAAGAAAACTCTTATTCCAGTTAGGTAACATAGTCTTTCAATAAATGCACAGAGAGAGAAATTAAAGAAGGTTGGAACAAGCAGGGTTGTTGGAAAACATAATTTTGCTATATTTATATTATAGAAAATCCCATATTCATATTTGTCATTTAGGAATAGAAATTTCTAAGATACTTTCATTAGAAAGAGTTAGATCAAGGACACTCAGTCCTTACTTCTCAGCAAGATCAGACTTAATGCCACAAAGTTTCTATAATTTCACTTTGTTTTTACTATCTTGGTCCAGTACTTGAGAATTATGTTCCCGATCTTCAATCATCAGAACTCTTTGAGGTGTATGAAAATGCCAAGGGAAATAGGAGGTGGAATACAAGGGGATAGAATGTTCCAGGTACCCTGATAAGACAGCAGTGTTCATCAGGTAAGGCCCCATCATTACATCAAATGTGAATTAATGCCATGCCATCTTCTGGTGTCTTAAGAGTTTTGTATATCCAAAGTGTTTTAAAATACAAACGTTTTGCATAAAGAAGCATGAAAAGTGACAAAAAACATTTCAAGAGAAAGATATAAGAGACATGAGATGATCCATCAGAGGCAATAAGCATCTTACAGAGGGAAGAGAGGGGAAGAGGGACTTGTGAGGCACACAGAAATCTTGCCATGATGTGATAGCGGAGGCATTGGACATTTGTAGAGTAAAGCACAGTTCACAGTGGAGACGGAGTGTAGATGGAGGAATTCAAGAATTCTCTCACAAGTTCACTGAAGTTGTTTGTAGATGACAGGAATGAACAGATCAATATCAGAGTATTTTAGAGCAAAATATTGGGAGAAAGATCCTCAACTTTCTCAAATGTTCACCTGACACCAGAAGGTCTTTCTCCATTAGCTATTATGCCAAGGACACTTCATTCTGCTATGGAACCACATCATTATAAAATCCATATCAGCTGCCAAAGATGCAGAATCCTCTTTAATTTAGGCAGTCTTGACATCATTCAGCCTTTCACATAACATATAGGAGACCTTTCTCTTTTTTAAAAGAAAGCATCTTACCATAAATCAAGGACAACCAAAATTAAAACAATAATAAAATTAAGAAAAAAATTTTGAGACTATTTCAATAATATATACCAGATCTTTCCAATGAAACAGACAGTGCAATTTGCCATTCCATGGCCAGAAAGCTGACTGTTAAGAAAAATATAATTTCTTTTTATAATTGTGGTGGGAAAATGGATACAAAATTGTGTTGTTTGTATTCACCTTCTGAAAAGTCACTTGTCTAAAAAGGTAGTGAAAGTTAAAATGGCAAGTTTATTACTTTCTTCAGTACTGTTAGGAATTCCTTCAGGAACATCCTGACTTTTACAGAGCTTTCAGTGCCTGTATTTGCTTATGGAAAAAAAAAGCAATTACATGATCCTTCCTGGAGGGGTCAAAACATTGTGAAATAACTGTAAACATCATAGAGGCCAAGAAATGAACTCTGGGTTACTGTACATAAACATGTTCACACATTTATAAATAGGGAGTGATTTTTCATCTGTAAAGAACTGCTGAATATTTTAACATATGCATTTTGGGTTTATGGCTACTGATGCTTAATTTGTTCCTCTCAACTTAGAATTTAGACAGAGGGAAAAGACAGAAACTCTAATTAGAACAATGCCAAAATGTAGGAGTTTCATGGATGTAGGCACATTTGTTGATATTTGTATGTGAAACATACAGTTGACATCAACCAAAAATATACCTCCTCCCGGTACAGTAGTACAAAAGAATCCTCACCAGGACTCCAGTTTGCTGGGCAGGGAGAGAACAAAAAAAATCTTCTGAAGCTGAAAAGTTTACAGTTTTATGTTAAGACACAGCTATAGAAATCTGAGTCAGAGAATAACCATTAAACCGCCTCAGCTATTGTGACAAGCCCTTTTCTCCGCGTGGTTTTAAGAGGGGGCAGACATAAACAAAGCATATGTAGGTTTATGGGACATTAAAATGAGACAAGCATTCTTCCATTACCTACTACATTACCAAATATATAATTCAGCTTATATAAAACTGGATCTATAAACTCCAAAAAGCAAAGTGGAAAAATTTGTGTCTTTGCAGTATCTGGTAAATAAACTGTCTAATTGAAATAAGAATTAAAGTTCACAGACTAGCCCAACAAGTATGGTTGTTTTCAAACTGTAGAACTGTAATATCACAGCCTTGATCCAAGACATAGAACTGCAGAGAATGGGAATTACAAGGCTGGTTTGGAACCTGGGTCAAATCAGGCTGAGAATTGTCTTGTGAAACAGCTTCAGGGCAGCAATAATAATAAAAGTCTGAATTCAGATTCCCCAAAGTAATTTCAGCACATTTACTTCTGTCTCTCTCTAGCAAACAGCAATGTTCAAACACAAATCAGTGCAGAATCCAGGTAGGTGACTCTTAGCTGCATTGATTCTTTTCAGAGTGATAGGTGCAAAAAGTAGTAAAATTTTATTCTGAGCATAAAGAGATGCAGGTCCATGTATGAAGATGAATCAGCTGACTGCACACTTCCAGCCTACAACTGGATTCCTGGGGAGGGACAGAAGTACCCACCAGTCATGGTGTGATGATGCTTCCCTGAACCCATCTCCTTTGTCCTTGAACTCATACAAAACTTTCAGTATTGGTAAAATTCAGGGAAATGGAGATTTTCATTTGACCTCAAATGAATAACCAGTGCTTCTTGTTGCTTTTGAATCTGGCTCCTTGCTGTCACCTAGTTCTGGATGAGTCACTGAATAATCACAACTTTTCTATGTCACTAGGTTTATTCCTAATGTGGAATCATCATTTTACAATCCTTTCTCTAATCTGACACAGACAATCCATCTGCTGTCACTGGCATGAAAGCCCTTGTCTGCCTTTCACTTTTCTCACCCTTCTCCAAAACTTCTTCAGTTCTACCACATCCTCCTCAAAGAGAAGGGATGAGACCTACAGATAATATTAACAACAGGAGCACCATAGATTTATTAAATTACACAGTGATCTGCTTTCCAAACCCTAAAATTTTATTATTTTATGCTTTTTCCCTAATGTTAAAATAGAAGACCTTCTGTTTTAACTGGGCAGAGCCTGTGCTTCAGCATGAATGGATGTTGTTAAACAACAAAACCATGCCAACATTAAACGATAATTGACTTTAAAACCACATCATGTACAATAGGGCATTATCATTTGCATGTGAATAAGAATGGATTGTTTGAGCAGACTGTACAACCTCACCACTTTGGGAAAATGAGAGCACACCATATACCTAAAGTGCTCAACAATTTCTGTCTTAAGTTCTGCTGTTTTCCCTTGTTTTCAAGTCTCTGCTATTTGGGATAGAACCACCCTGAGCCACACACAGACTTTATCTGCTGGAGTTCTAATTACATATAGCTAAGATAAGGAGAATTTGAAATCTAAAATATGCCACTTCCCATTTCATGTGGTTTCCATGAGGAACTTAATTTCCTCAGAAAATTTCTGGTAGTGTGACAAACAAACAAAAGAAAAAAATCCCAGAAATCCAAACCATTGTGTGCTTTGCAAGGCTAAAGTACAGAGGAGGAAATAAATAAAACATAATTTGCCTATCTACTGAACCCTAGACACACCTTGAGAACTAAGAAGATTCAAGGAAGCAGTTCAGAAATGCACCACTAAAAAAAAAAACCAAAATACAAATAAAGGTGGCTCTATTTTCTTAAGAAATGAAGTCACATTATTTCTTCATTACAATTATAGCAAATGGGTAAAATTAATCCTGCCCAGGTAGACTAAGTTTATACCATGTGGGTACCAGCAGCAGTCTGTGATTATTCTGTGATAAATTCCAAATAAAAAAAGTTAGAAAAATGTATTCCTTCTACAGCCTCTCCTGTAAATACTTCTTATTTAATTCCTCTTTCCTTGAAATCTCTCTCTCACCTTAGCCTAAAAGGGTAATGCTGATAACACTTTGGCTTAAAATCTGTTTTATATAACTTTATAGAATTTCTTTGAGTTCTAGGGTTTTTTGTTCTTCTGCATGAAATACTGAATATTCTTTGGCATACAACACCAGTATCTGGTAAAATGGCAAATAAGAATTGTAATTCACTAAGAAATCCTGCAGCTATCAAAAGGGGAGTTCTAATTAAATTGTCACTTTAAATAAATAAATAAATAAATTT
>PYHW01010409.1:9179117-9265644 GCA_013186435.1 Turdus rufiventris | reverse complement strand
AGTACTTAAGTAACAGGCCCAGATTTCATTATTTCTTGTTTCATGTTGCAATCTTGCTAAGACAATGCAGCTTTCAGTGCATTTTTCTTTCTCGTTATTGGCAGTAAACAACAACCGTTACAAGAATTCAGCCCCTAACTGTACATCATATATTGCTCACATGCCCCACCTCATTTTTAAAAATTGTTTTACAATGATAATGTGGGCTATGAAGTCCAGAAGAGTCTTTCAAACTGAATGAAGTGTTTCCCTCCTTGCTTGTAAACCCTGTAAGGACGATTGTCTCATGGTGTATTTGTGCAGACCTCAGGAAAATATTTATTTGCCTGGCTCCAGTACTACTAAAAAGCAGTACAACACATAACATATTGACCAAAAATTACTGACAAGGAACAATTCTGGTGCTTTGTGATATCCCTTCAAAAAACCAACAACAAATAACTGGTTTTCCACCTCATCTGCCAAACTGCTTCTACACCGGCTGAGGAGGATATTTCAATAGACGCAGGCTCGCTGCAGGTTTAGGAGCAGTGAGGGACAGGCTCAGGGGTACCTCGGTCTCCTCACGCGCGGCGCGGCACTGCCCTGGGCCCTGCACGGGGGTCGCACTCCCTCCCCTCAGGGACTCCTCGGACAAGGCTGTGGCGGCGCTGCTTGACTTGCTTCCCGCCTTGACGTCGGACCGCGGCTTTGCCTCTCTTGGCCCCGGTCCCGACGTCGGCCCCGGTCCCCTCGAGTTCCCCCCGGCCGCCGCAGAGCCGGGCCCGGCCGAGCGGCGTCCCCGTCGCTATGGCGACCCGCGCACCGCCTTCCGCCCGCCTCAACCGCCCCCGCTCCTGATTGGCTGCGGCGTCCAGCCCCGCTGTCCAATAGCAGCAGACTCTCGGCCATGCCCCGCCCTCCCCGCTCTCCGATAGGCCCGTGGGCACGGCTGTAGTTCCTTCCGCGCGCTGCAGAACTACGGCTCCCAGGAGGCTCCGCGGCGCAGCCACCGCCTGTTTACCGGCCGTGCCGGTGCCGCTCCCCGCGTGCAGCCGCGCCACGTGACCGGCCGTGGGTCACCGCCGCCAGCCCGCCCAGAGCGGCCTCGTCCCGTTTGTCCGTCTGTCTGTCCGTCCCGGGCGCTCCTGCTCCGCCGGCGGCAATGAGGGCGCTGCCCCCGCGCTGGGCGGCCCTGGCTGTGCGAGCGGCGGGAGGGCGGTGGGCGCCGCCCGTTCCCCGCCGCGGTCGTAGCGGCCCCGGTCCGCCGCGGGAGTGGGCGCTGTCGGTGAGCCCGCGGGGGCGGCTGCGGGTGCGGCTGCCGTGCCAGGTGAGCATCCGCCCGCTGGACCCGCAGCGCTGCCCGGACGCGGACCGGCTGCTGGTGGCCGTGAGCGGCGGCAGCCCCGGGCGGGAGCGGGACCCGGTGCGGGTGGAGCACGACGAGGCGCTGGGGCAGGTGGCGATCGTGGCGGACGGCGTGGACAGCAAGGCCGCCGTGGACGTCCGGACGCCGGCCAAGTTCGGTGAGAGCGGGGGAGGCGCGCGGGTCGGGGATCCCGGCTGGGCTGGGCTGGAGCCGGCTTTGGGAAACGGCATCGCGCCCTCGCTGGTTCCGGACATCCCGGTTTGTCCCCCGTGCTCCTGGAGGTGCTGGGTGTTCGGATCCGTGATTTGGTGCTGGCTCCTTTGCCAGCAGGAGTTGGTGCGGACGCTGGGGCGGCTCTGTGAGCGCGCTGTCGTTTGTGCTCCGGTGCTGCTGCTCCCGAGTCTCGGCTCCGGGAGCATCCCCAGCACGGGCTGGGCACGCCGGCTCTCCGGGACTGTGGGATCCGCCAGCCCCGCTCGTGTCTGCTGTGCTCCATGGCTGTCCGCAGCATCGAAAAAGCCTGGAAGGAAACGGTGCGGATGGAATACCGGGAAGGGCTCCCTCGTCCAGTACATGTGTTTGGGCAGCGTTTCTTGTTTGGAACACGGTCTGGGAGAGCAGCTGTAGTGGCTGAAACCAATAAACATTTCTGCTGAACTCACAGTGAAGTTCTGACAGTGGCCCTGAGTTTAGGGACTGCAAACTCAGAGATTTGTGCTCAGTCATTAATGTGTTTCTGGCTTTTTCCTATGGATTTGAGCAATTTCCTATCAGTGCAAAATGTTTCACCATGCTGAAAAAACTTTTTGATGTATGATGCACTTGGTCTCTTGTTTTGCTTAAAGTTATTGAAGACGGCTGCATTATCTCATTTAATGCCCTGCTGCAGTTGTGATATGAGAAATGATGAATAATCCCACCCTACTTATCATCATACATGTAATATATAACTTTTGTTGAATATAATGTTACATACAGCAAATATATTCTGCACCGTTCATCTTAATTTACTTTTTTCCTACCCTGTGTCTTTCGGAAAATTCTGCAATATGCTTGCTTTCTTTTTTACTTGTTTGCTCTTAGAAAGACCTGAACCATATACAGTTCAAAATGGTGAAGTCCTATGGGTTTGACATAACATCATTCTCACATTTTCCAGTCTTACTCATCCCTATAATTTACTTTTTTTTAAACTCTGCTTATAACTGAAGGGGTGGTCCTTAAATATGTTTATCATAACTTAGAGTCTGTTTTGTTTCCTAGCAACTAATATATGCACAAATATTTTGTAGCTAAATACAGACTATTTGTACATATAATCTCACCCTTCCTGCCCTCAGTGTGCTTTGCTCTGTCAGAATGCTTGCACTGATTCCTACCATGACCCCAGCAGCCTATTGCCCTGTCTCTGGTCATAAACAGATGCTCTGGGAAGAGTAGAAGAACAGAACAAATATAAATCATATTTCATCTAAGCATTCTCTTAGCTGTCAACTGTTGTCATCACAGGAATTTCAGAGCCTGATACAGCTCAACCCCTCAGTGTATCTCCCTGCTGAGTGTTCTTTTGCAGATGGAAATGGTTTCAGGGTGAGAGTTTCCTGGTAAACTCTCTTGGCGGAGTACCACAATTTAATTTCCTGCTATTTTATCATTGAGTATGTGGTATTCCAAGGTCCTCCTGCAATTTGTCAGTGAGTTTTTAACTAGTCTGAATAATTTGGTGTTATTGATAAAAGTTTTCCACCTTGTTACTTGTGCTGATTCCAACTTTTTGTACTGTTGAAAGTGGTGCATAACTTATAGCTGAAAGACAATATGCAACTAAGGGTATTGTTAAAGACATTTGAAAATCCAGGTTTGTTCTCTTGAACAGATCAGCTGTTACCTCTGTATTCATTGGCTGTGTCACTGAACTGTAGCTGGACTGTCTTCTCTAAGAGTCTTAGAGTCTTGATTCTTACCTGAGAATTTTCAGTTCCTGTCTTACAGCTCTTTGTACTTTTTTCCCCTCCCTTGCTTGACAAGCACAAAGATTACTTTGGCTTGTCTGTAGCACATTCACAGAGTCCATCTCATAATTACTGATAATCAGAGAAACCCAGTGTCCCATTTATTACCCTTCAGTTCTCTGGTTCCAGGTGTGTCTGATACTGTAGTTCTTTACTATTTCGGTTTCTCCAGGATCTCTGAGTGACTATTACAGGTAATTCCAGAGTTGGTTATTCTTGAGGTGCAGAATTCATTGCATTAAGATGTGAAGAATTTCAGCCTTCATAAAGTGTTTCAATGTGGGGAATCTTCCTAAAAACCTTGATAATGAATCCTGATTGATAAAAAGCAATCATTTGGCTTTTGTCCTGTCTTTGAGATTCTTACTATATTCTGAATGTCAGCCAACACTGCAGACGGTCTTAGGGGCTTTCTTCCTCCAACAGGTTTTATTTTTTTGTAGATTTCTAAGCTGTTCCACTTGGGTTTGCGGTAAGCTCGTACAATTCAGGTTCCCTGGACAATCTGTGGATTATAATGCCCTTTCACAAGTTGCTCTTTGTCACTCCATAATTAGCATGATATTAGTATCGTTCATGCTGTCATCCAGGTGCACCTAGAGATATATTTACAAAAATGTAAGGTTGTGGGGTTTGGGTGTTTTAAGATTTTACTCAATGAAGTAGAATTTTTGCTTGCCACTGAGCTTCTACTTTTAAGTGTTGTTCCAGCTCTAGTTTGTTTTTTTTTATCTTCTGAGTTTCTCTGTTTATTTATTTTGAAGAGAATTACCCATGAAATATCATTGCGCAAGCAAAAGATCTTATCCCTTGTAAAAACACATCTCAAATGAGAGAGGAACTGTTGTTGCTTTGGAAACGTTTTGGCTTTTCTCTGGCTTTCCTTGGATGCATGAGGAAGATGTTAACTCTGTTCTGCTTAGACGATTCTGCCTGAGCTCTATCAGTTTCTTAGAGGTTGATGTGAATCTCTTTTCAGTGTTCTTGTTTTCTTCACTTTGAAAGTTAAGGCATTTCATAACAGCTTTTGTAATTTAGGTTGGAGCTTATCCAGGAAACTGCAAATTATCTCAAACTCCTTAGAGCCTGAATGAAGAGCATCTGTGGAAGATGCTGAGCTTAAGTGTGCATTTTAAACCAAAGGCAACCTCTAGGCAGAATAGTAGGGCAAGTACCAAAAGATCCCTTGTCTTAGTGTCTAGTTTTGAGCTCTGTATAGGATTTCAATATCACACATGATCTGATAATCCTCTGATACATTTAACCTTCATCAATGGCAGGTGTCAAGGAATTTCTGTTTAATCAAGCTTATTTGGTTTTGCATGTGTTAATTAAACCTGAAACCAGCTCTTTGATTTCTGGTTACTGTACTTTGACTACGTGTGTACGCAGAAGTAAACTGAGCTGAAGGCTTGCATAACCATAATTTGAGATAATTCTAGTAATCGAGGGCTGCTGAGTCATCTGAAAAAAATAATTATCCAGTCCATTTCAAGAGTTATAGCTTAAGGCAGCTTAATAACTGGGGTGCTTAAATACCCTGCCTACTTTCTGATACTGAACTGTTTCCTTTTTCTTTTATTTCTGATACAAATCTTTTACACCGTGAAGATCTTCATGCATTCTTTGTGGTTTATGTGGCTAAAGTTGGCTTCAGCCCTTGTCTTTGCTAGGGAGGAATCACACTGGCTATTTTTGGAGTTTTGGCACTGAAACAGGTTGTATCTTGTTCTTCCTTGTTAAAATTTCATTGGCAATATTATCCAGCTTTCAGTCTGCTTCTTTATGGAGTTGTTTATCTGTGGTTCAGGAACTTAGAGGGAAAGAGACACAGGGGCTCAATTCCTTGTCCACTAATTTTTGTTATACCAAGGCTAGCAAAGTGGCATGACTCCACAGAGGATCAAGGCACAAAGTGTATTTCCAGAAGTCCCTTAATGACATGTTTATGAATTTCCAGACATATGATGGCAATTATATGCTCAACAGGATCTGAATTTTTTTTATTAATCTTATTCTTGTAAAAGTCATAGTGAGTTTGTATCATGGCTAAACTGAGCACTCTCAAGCCTTTTCCTCATCCCTTTGGACAGAAGCAATAAGAGCAGGGTAGTTTCAAGCTGATTGAATTCAAAGATTTGTACGAGCAGACTGGCTTTTGGGATTCAACTCAGAAAACAAAATAGCAAAAGTCTTGGTTGTAGACCTTGTCAAGTACTGTGTAGTTGTCCAGGGGTTGAATTGAGCAGTCTGGGCAAGACAGCTTATTCAAAACCACCATTGCTTTCCAGTCTACCTCTTGTAGCCTTTTTTCTTAAGGAATTGTTACCTTTGAACACAGTCTACATCCTTCACTAAATTTAACCTCTTGGCTTAATGTAGCTATCCAGGTAGCATCCTTGCTGGAAAGATGTTGTGTTTTAGCTCTGTCTCTTGGGTTCCTCTAGTCTGTCAGGTGACAGAACTTTCGTTTGCTGTTAATTGGAGTTCTCAGTCTCTCATCTTCATGGTCTGCAAGCTTACTGTTGTCATGGTTCCAGGAAGCACCTGTGCTGGGCAGCAGTGTGCCAGTATTGATCTGCAGGCTCTGCTGGGTCACGGGTCTAATTTGGGAGTCTCCTCTTGATTAGCACATTCTGATTATTCTTTTTATCTTTCTGATAACCTTAGCAAGCTGTGGCAGTGAGAGAGACTTTCACATTTGCTTAAATGAAGGTTTCTTTACCAAATAATCTCTTTATTTAGGGAGTAATGGGGCTCACTGTCTCTTAGTCCTTCAATTGTGTCTTGCAGCAAACACTTCTGATTGTTCTTCAATTTTTGTTTTTCTTCTTTTTTGCCTTTTATCCTTAGAAAAACAAAATCGCTTTTTTCCTCTCCTGTATTTACCTTTTGCCAGTCACTATGGTGGTCATTTATACAAAAAATGAATAAAATTTATTATTAATAGAGACAATCTCTAAACACAGGTTACAGTCGTCTTCTGCTTCGTAATGTTCTCTCTTGGAGCTGGATGGCTCCTACACTGGCTTGCTAAACATTCAGTGGCCATAGTTGACAATGACTGCTCGTGCCATTCCAAGTGTGTGGCCAGACACAGCAGGCAGGTTCTTAAATAACAAAGTTGGTTTTTTTCCTTACTACACATGGTTACTGTATAACATGATTAAATACTATGTTAAAGACATCTGACTTTTTTCATTCTGTTGCTAATAAAACTCTTTTAATTCTAGATTTGGATATCAAAACTTCAGGGACTGGCTGCGTGAAGATTCAGAAAATAGAATGTGATAACTGCAAAATAGAAACAGAGAAGGGGACTAGTGTCTTGCAGTCAATAAAGGTACAAAGAACCCTCCCCCACTGTTTGAAAAGGGATTGCGTGGTGGGATATTGTCAAAACTTAAATACCAGCTCTGGAGATGAGAAATACTCCGGTATTTTTCCTTGGAAGACTCATATTGCTCTGTGTGTAGCACCTCACCTTTAATTACTGCATACAATTGCAGCACAAAGTCAATAAGAGTAAATAATGTGCAGTCAGAAGTCCATGTATCTGTGATAGCCAAAGCCAGCAGAAACACTGACTGCAGTAAGCCTTCCTGTCTTCCCTGCCCCTCAAAGAAAAAGAAAAATAGACTGGGATTTCCTGTCTAGTAGGTTAGTATTTATGCCTGTTCAATCAAGACTTTGCAGCATGCTGCTGATTTTTATTTTTTTTTGTGTGTGTGGGTTTTTTTGGTTTTTTTAATAGGTGTATCAGTGCTTTTGACAATCCCTTTAAGTTAATTTTCAATCGGAAGTTACACATTACATGTCCAAGATACCTGACTGAAATATATCTGACATATACTATATATATCATAGGCATGACCTTGATTTTTTTAAGTCTTAATGCTTCAAGTTTGCTGATATAAGCTGTTGTAAAATTATTCAGTTTATCTGACTTAGGTGCTATTTGGAATCAAATTCACTTGACTGTTTTGGATTGCACCTGCAGGAATTGGTATAAATTCAAAAGAAGGGCCACTTTTTTTGAGATTATGAAAATTTTTCAACATTTTTCTCTATTGTGCTAAGAGATGATTTTATAACAGACATAGGGAAAACTGAGCTTAGGGAGGGGAGTAATATGCAATAAAGTTAGATTTACTCTACATCTAGGGAACTATAGACAACTTGAACCTTCCAGATTCTGTGTAATTGATCATTTTACTCTTATAAAAGTACCTAAAATCTAACAGAAATTAATAGTACTATGTGATCCCCGTCTAAACTTTTAATTTAAAATTATTCTGTTATGTAATGAAAACAACAGACTGCTAACTTCTGGGAACCTTGTTTCAAATACAATCCAAGATGTGAAATACCTTGAATATTAAAAATCAGGAGCTGGGTTTTAATCTAATCTTGTTTTTATGTCCTGTATCTCTAGTAAGGTGACTGAACTCATTTTTTCTAATAGAGAAGCAGAATTATGTAGGAGAAATAGAAGTATTAGCCTTCAGGGTTTTCCCAAAACTACTAAAAATCATATGGACCAGATGCTGTAGTGAGGCCTAAGAGCTGACTCCCTTTTAGGGAATTTACTGAGCAAATTGAAGTGATAGTGCCCTCCCCTGGATGGATTAAAGCTGTTTTAATGCTGGTTTCCTGTTATTAACAAACCTCATTAACTAACAAAGCAGGAGACACTTTCTTTACAGGAGAGAGAAAAAGATCATTGATAAATGACTTTAAGTGAAAAAAATCTGGTCATGTAGGGATTATTCAAGAGCATCAGCAAACAGCTTCACAACTGCTCATTTTTTTTTAACTTTCAAGAAGTTTTTTGTATAAATTGTGACTTTTAAAAAATTATCTATAGTGTTTTTACAAAAGACTTAAGAGATTTGATGTCTACATTGCTTAATCATGCGTACTAGTAATTGAACAGAAAGGAGGAGTCTCTATGAGGCTTATTAATGGATCTTGTCTGGCAGTTTTTGTGTGGTAGACCCAGTCAGTGAGATATGTTGAGAGTGGTTTTATTGACTTTTTTTTTTTCATGGGTGGTGGTTGTTTTTTAACTGGCTGAAGTCCAGTTCACCCTATCCCTTCCAAGTCTCTAGGTCAACTGATAGCAACAGTAATTCCAAAATACGTTTATGGCATTTAGGTCTTCTTCAGAGTATGAATTATTCACATATTCTTTATTGAGAAAGCAGTGCTTCTTTTTAATTTTTTGTCATGCTACTTATTATGACAGTGCCAGCAGGGAGACCCTTTAATCATGTTTCTATGTTCCTCAATTGCTCCTGACGCCTTGACTGTGCTGATGGTAACAAGAATTTTCAGGCATCTTGCTCACACTGGTGGAAGACCTGCCATGCATCCTCACCCCACACCATGTCTGAGCCTGATTCATCCTGCATCAGTGTCCTTCTCTTCTCCTGAACAAATTTTCCTGGTTTTCCTTTGACATTTGTAAAGGTCTTGACAGTCTTTTGTCTCTTCCTTATTCAAACCTTTCTCCCTTGCTCAGAGAAGCCCTGTGAAAAATTAGTGCTTTTTTCTTTCAGCTGGTGGAATATTTCCTCATAGTGAAAAAGCTACTTGAAACCTACCTCTGAAAGCCTACTCGTTTTTTTTTTGTTTTGTTTTGTTTTTTAAGAAGATATTCTAATAATTTGTTATGGGGGGAATTAGTGTGCATGTTGTGGTTTTATTTTACTGAACTCTCATGGCCACTCTGGTGAGCCCTTGCTATACACTAGTTTTTCCAATCTTGCAAGTTCCCATATTCTCCTCAAGTTATATATTTGGAGGATTTGCTGTTTAACCATTATTGTGATAACATTATTGAGATATGATGTTACTGCCTCAAAGGAGTTGTGATGCCACATCCAAATACTTAATTTATCATGTTTTTGTATAAGGAGAAAACACTGTATTTATTTGAATATGATTTTTTTTTTTCTCTTTTACAAATGGTTGCATTTTATTCTCAAGACCTTGTGGGGATTTTGGCTTTTTGAGATTGGTTTATGTGTGTTTCTGTACTTTCTTTTTCTCTTGTTGGTTGTATGCAGCAACAGCTGAAAGATGTAAGGGCTATAGAGCAGTTTTTACTTGAAACCTGGCTTATTTGTTAAAAAACTTGAGATTTGCCTTTTGCAAAACAATTTTAATTAGAATCTGTGTGCAGTGAAACACTGTAGAATATAGTCCTGCTTGCAGGACTAAGGCTTCCAGTGGTTAATGTGGTACAACTTGGAAAACAAGATAACCGTAACTAGAGAACAAGTTACCCTAATTGTATGTTTTTAATTTTTTTTCAGAGCCATAAAATTGATATACGGACAAATGGTGGCAAAGTAATTGGTCTTGGAACACTTTATGGAAATACAGATATTTGTGCAACAGAAAAGGGGGTAAGTAGGAAGTAAAACTTTCTCTTCAATGGCTTATTCTTATTTGTTGTAAAAGGACTAAATTCAAAGGATGTGCTAAAGAATATGTAAATAACTCTCACTGGTTGTTTGTAATTTCTCTGTTTCTTAGGTTTGTCTGTTAAATTATATTATCCTGTGCTTGATGTGGATTGATAAACAGACTCCACAGAAAGCAGGAATAAGTATGTGATCATTCCATCAGTACAGAGCTTGTTCTACTGATACAACCCATGAGCTTTAGTTATAGAGACTCCTCACAGCATTCCTAAACTCTCTCCTTGGCTAATATGTAGGCACTTGGATTCTGCAGGAGTTTAATTTAGTCTCATGGATATTTGTAAATACTGCACACATCTAGTGTTACATAGTTGTAAGCATGGAAGAGTAGAAGGGTTTGCAGACTTCTTTGCAGCTGAGGAAATAGTCACATGTAATCTTGCTATGAGATGCAGTGGGAAGAATCACAAACAGAACAGCTTTATCAAGAACTAACTTGTTTTTTTTCAGTAGATGGCAGTATGAGACTAACCACAAACTACTCTGATTTTGTTGCTTGACATGAGTAGGCAATTCTTCCTTATTTAAAAAATGTAGAGCTGAGCTCCCTCCAGCTCTCACACTAGTCTTGGTTTCAGGTATTTTCAATGCTACTGGCTGCATTAGGATTCACTAGACCTGAGGCATTGCTATGAACATGTGGAGCCAAGCCAAGTTTGAAGTAGCTTGGATGTGCTCTGTCACAATCCATAGGCACCTTCAAATCAGCAGCACTGGAAGAGTCAGAGTGGGGGTAACTCCTCTTGCCAAGGACAGGTTTGTGACCAAACTATTCAGTTTCAGGCATCCAAAGTTATCTCTGTAGTGTTTGGCACTGTTGTGCACCTTGTAGGCTGGGTTTCCAGATCAGTTCACTTACCTAGAGTCTGCTGTGAGCTCTTCTTAATGTCCTACTGTGAATTAAGCAACTTGCCATTGGATTTTCCAGAAACTGTTTTATCTATGCTTCTTTGTAAGTGGGTGTGAGACTGCCTTTTACGTAATAAATGTAATAATTATGTCTGCATGGGTTAATATAGTTCAAAATTTTGTTTTACTTTGAACCTTTAAATGCTTTCCAGCATTTAAAAAAAAATTTTCAGAAACACCATCCTTCTAAAACAAAACACATCATACAGATGAAGTTGAAGTGCTTATTCGTGATCATAAATATTTGTATATAATGTGTAATATTGCAAGAAGTCAATCTTAGAGTTGTAAACCTGTAGTAATTTGAGTGAAGTGAGTCATGTTAGCACGAATTCACAGCTACAGAACAATATTTTGGCTTATGTTATTGAACTTCTCACTAACAAACTTTGTGGTGTAGTTAGGAAGGACAGATTTCTCAGTTCACTTCTGTTAATAATCAGTCAGCCTTATGTCTCCTCTGTGTGTTCGTATGATATGTTTCTTCCATCAGTTGCAGTCATCGTTATGTAATTATGGCTCTGTCAGCATTTCCAGCTCCCTCCTGGAGGTGGGGAGGGAGAGGATGTGGTGAAAGGCACTAAGCACTTGAGAAATGAAGAGTATTTTTTAAGACAGTAGTAAAACATTTGAACAGTGATAGCACAGAAAGGAAGGCCAAGAGCAGGAATATGTGGAGGAGGAGCTGTTTATGTCTTATTTAAACACAGAAAGATGCTAACTTTTGTCTTGAAACTGTGTTCATGTGTAAAGCCTTCTCAGTCTGACTTATGCTGATGAAATCAATGGAACCTTGAGCATGTGGTCAGGTTCAGTAACTGCAACCCCCAAGGCTCTAAGCCCTTGGGAAGGAATTTCTTCCAGAAGATCTGGTGGTTCAATGGACAAAATTAATGACATTTGTTTGTCTGGGGAGTTATTAGCTAATCTGTGCCATGGGGACTTTCCTATAACACTTGTTTAGTGGAGCCAGACATCAGTGTTCTGCCAAAAACCTACAAGAGTTAAAGAATTTGGGATTGAAAACAATCATTTTCATTGAAAAAGCAATCCTATTTTTCCATGCTTTCCTCATCTAAAATACTTTTTTATTCTTATACTTGAGCAGTCTGGCTTCCCTCTCCTCCATGCCCCTTCCCTGATTTGGGTTGTTCTGAAACATTCTTTGTATTGGTAATTTTTGTTTATAGTAACTTCTTTTGATCTGGAGCTGAGACAACTCTTTGTTACTGTGTAATTTTAAGAAAGGTAGTTGAGGCTGGTAAATGAGTTGATATGTGAGATGTTTACAATAAGGCACTTAATTTTTAAATAAAATAATATATTAAAATAGAGTTAAAACTCGCATTCTATAGTGAGAGGTACCTTTTTGAACTTCCCTTTGCCTGGTTAGGAATGCCACAAATCAGCCAGTTTGTATCGAAATTATGCAGATATTTTTATTTTATTCCTCCTCCTTAAAATGTGCTTTGTTTTATTTTCATTGCGCTGATATCAGTGATGGCCCTGCTCAAATGGGAAATGTTCTTTGCAAGTCACTTAACTCTTCGAACAGGTCAGACCATAGAGCCTAAAATGAGAGTGGCTTTCCTTTTACTTGTTGCTGTGGCCACGTGTCACAGCAGGTTTGCCCTTTGCCATGCAGGGTGAGTACTTTGTGGAAGCATTCTTAGGACAGATGCAATGTAAATTAATGTGTGAGATCTCTGGTTATTATGGTTTTGTTGCAAGCAGTAGAAGATGAAAAGCTGAATGACTGTCTCTTTCAGTAGTGACAAGTTGTGCCTTTTATTATTGGATTTTGTTTATATCTGTAGCATAGTTCTAAGCAGCAACACCTGCAGTGATCACAGACATTGACTATCCTGTATTTCTATCATAGATTATGCCTAGCATTTTGATTTTATTAAAGTTTAATGTATCTTGATAAATTATTTGATATCTAATCATCCTGGGAAAAGTCTCAAATCCATTCTGTAATCTTATAATTTAGTAGCTCAGTATGAGTAGGGATGAGTAGGGCCAAAATATAATTTGGTTGTCATATAGTCCATATTAAATCAGCCTCCTCAGCTCAGTTTTTGGGATACAGTGCAGCATTCAGTTTGTGTGGCTGTTTGTCAGAATACCTCTTGCTTCATCCATAGCTTATTCTTTATATAATATTGGATTGGAAGGGTTGACAGACTTATTTTTTTAATATCAACTTTTTTTGCATAAGATGGCAATGCTGAAATGACAAGGAGGATTTAAAAATTGAGTGAGGCACATTTTGATCTAGAAAGCAATGTATTGTTTTATGTAATTAATAAGGATTTTGTGCAAATCACTGGAAGTCTGCATAAGCAAAATAAAACCAAATTGAGTAGGGGTTCAAGTATGAACTATTGCATGCTTCCATCATAAGTCAAATTTAACTGAGAATAGAATTCAGTTACATGTGATAGTTGCACAACCATGTGAATTGTTCTATTTTGTTCAAATAGATTGACATTCTTTATGTGACTCCTCACTTTTACAGAGAAAATCTCATCTGTCACCTTTTATTTCCCAAATCCATACTGCAACTTTTCATATTCTATCCTTTCTCTCTGTTTCTGTTGAAAAGGAGCAGAAATGGAGATCTTACACTGGTTTTTCAAGGCTTTGTATGTTTTGAGGCTTAAGTCCAAGAATAGAAGTCTGAGTAACCAAGGTAATAGGAAAATCATACTGAGAAAAAGGGCAGCTGGGTGGGGCTTTTTTTCAAACCTTCACCAAAGATATATCTACAAAGTAAACCAGTTAAAAATCTTTATAAACAGCTGTATGTGACAAAGACAGAGGATGTTTGTTTATGGTGGCAGAGAATTGATCACCAATGCTCTAAGAGTTGTAATGCTGTATGAAGATTCAGTCTTCATAGTTGAAGTTAATCCTTCTTTTGCTTTTGAAAATGAAGTGTTTAATTTTTGCAAAATAAATCAAGGTTTCCTTTCATCTGTTTGTTACTACTTGATTCTTCACCTGAATGACGGATGTAAAGAGGAATGTAATAAAGAATCATTAGTTCTAAAGTCAGAGCTCTTGGATAAAAAGGTTTTTGTTTTGTCCTATATAGATTTTAACTAAGAACCTGATTCCATTTCTCCTGTACTAACAACTGCTTTCATTTGTTTTGTGTCTTAGTGGTGTTACTTCCCACTGCTTTTTCAAGCTGTGATGACAAATTTCCTATTATGTTTATTTCTCCTAGAGTGTAAATATAGAGAAGCTGCAGGGGACAACCATCAATATATCTACTGAAGATGGGGTGCTGAAAACAAAGTATCTCTATGCAGAATCAGCATCTCTCTCCTCAGAATCTGGTGATATTATGCTGGGAAGTGTTCATGGTAAGAAGGAAAATCTGTCATAAATCAAGCTGCTTTCAAGGTATTCAGTTGTGTTCACAGTAACAAATGGACTCATGCAGTAGACTATCACTAAATCGGCTATGCACAGGATATGAGCAACTTATTTGCTCTACGTCTCTTTTGGAGACTTAATTGATTTTTTGCCACCTAGCAGACTGCATTTTTGAAAACAGTTTCATAAGCACACTTATTAATAGCAAAAAGTGTATATTATATGAAAGAAATGTCATACATGCTAAGAACATAAAAATATTCTAAAACTAAGCAATGAAAATTATACTAAAAGTTATCAGGAAGCTTCTCTTCCCCTCTCCCCATCCTTTATTTTCTTCATAGAAGAGGCAAATCTTAGATCATCTACTGAGATCTAAGGAGAGAGTTGTAATTAAAAGTTTTTATTAGAAATAGCCTGTGTGTTTGCTGGCACTTTATATTAAGAGTGGTGACAGTTTCTGTTTTTAGAAGAAGTTCTTAGAACTTCTTAGCAGACTCTAATCCATTCACCCTTTGGTGTCCATCCCCTAGATCTAAAACTAATAAACTACAGAGTCTTTTTATTTAAGCAGCGTTTGAGGTTCAAATCTGGTGTGGTTTTCTAATCTATCAAAATTCCCACTGAATTCAGACTGTGCTGTAATGCATTTGTGATGATTTAACATTGAGTAAAACAAACTGGAGGATGAACAAGGAAAATTACTCAGCTCTGTCAGAGTTCCAGATTTTCAGCTATATCCCTTAAAAATAATTTCTTAGCAATTTTATGTTGTCATCTTGAGAAATTACTTGAGAAATTACTTTCTTTCTTGAAGGAACAACTCCTCTGTGTTGAAAATGGTTTCTAAACCTTTTAGGTAAAGTTAATTTTAGCATGCACTGACAGAAATGAGCTGCTTTTTCTCTTGCTATTGTATTTTCCTCATGTGTAGACTTGTATTATTTCTGGAACTTCTGTCTGATAAGCTGTGCTGGTTTGGCTTTTTCTAACTTTTTGTAGTGCAATGGTGTTGTGGAGTGATCAATTTGTTAGCAGGTTCGTGTCTTTGTGCACATCCAAGAGATTGTTTTTATTTTCTTGTTACAAAAATGAAATCATAACTGATTGTAGTTAATGATTTACTTCCTTCAGTAATGCCTGTTGCCATTAAGCTGAATAACAATATGGAATCAAATAGAATTGTATTCAAATTATGCAGATATTTTTTACATCTGGTTTATTTTTTTGACCTCTCTACTAAATGGGTTTGGAACACTTAATGTTTTAGCTGTATGTTTTAAAAAAATTGCACATTAACATTTGTTTGGTAATTTTACCCTATTTTTTTTGAGGAAAAAAAAATCTGAAAATACCATGTTTCCCATGTTTTCATAGTAAGAGCAAAGGCTTTTAAAGTACACTTACAAACATGTATTAGCAGACAAGATAACTCCTACTATAAATTTCTGCTAGGAAAAAAATGGTTACTTTCACTTCTGATTTTTGCTGATGAGGTCGCTCAGTTGCAATAGTTTTGTCTGTAAACACCTGGACAGATTGTGTCTTGTGCAACTGAAGTCACCATTACCCTACAGCTGACACTATAGATGGCATCAAATCAGCACATCCTGCACGAAACTAAGCTAGATTTCATTGGTTTTGCACTGGGAGAGTTGAAGTTAGGTTTGTTAAGTCTGTGCTGCCCTATCTGAGACACATTTTGTGGTTGAAACTTAGGCTGTACAATCACAACACTGGTACAGCTCAAACTTTCACAACTACTCATTTGCATGCTTCATGCTCCAGTGGCAAATGATTAATGCATTGTTTTGAAAAGGAGTTAGCTTTGGGTAATTTTCAGCAACTTCTGTAACAGGCATTAGAGATATCAGTTGCTATTAAGCTTTTGAGTTGACACCTGAAAAAGAAATTTGATCCTGAGAAGTTTCTTTATCTAAGTGACAATAACATTACAGTGAGCCCTCTCTACCAAGAGACACATGGGAGGAGCAGGAAACCACTGCTTTGCAGGTTCCAAAGTCTTGGGTTGAGTTGCATTAACTATTAATTAATTTTATAACTGTAATTTAAATTTGGACTAGATATCCAGTTCCTTCCCAACTAATGTGGGCTCAGTTACACCAAGCTTGCTCAAGGCCTGGTCTAGTTCAGCTTTGACTATTTTCAAGTCCAGAGACTGTGTGACCTTTCTGGACATCTTGGTCCACTCCTGAATTCTTCTTTTTCATCATAATTTCCATTGTGACTTGTATCCATTATTGCTACTTCTTCCTCCTTCTTGCTGCATCACCATGAGAAGAATGTCTTGTTTTCCATGTTCCCATTAGGTAGTTGAAGGCCACAAGAAGACACCTTCTCCTTTTAAAGCAAAATAAACAGATGCTCTCAGAGCATCTGTAGCTTGGTCTGGGGCCCTGATCTTCTCAAAAGCCTTCTCTGGCCTTAGCTAAGTACACCAGTGTCTTTCTTGACTTGAAAGCACAAAATTGGGCACAATATTTAAGTGCAGCCTCCCAGGTGTCTGCTCTCCTGACCATACAGTTCAGTGTGCAGCTGCCTTTGTGTACTCACTCCCACTGGAGATGCCATCAAGATGCCCAGGTCCTCACCTGTGAAGCTTCCTTGTAAACAGTCAGCACTCAGCTTCTACTGCTTTACATCAGTAAAGCCTGTGATGGACTTTATATTTGCTCTTGACCTTTTCTTCTGCCATAGTCTAGTAACTATTCAATTATCTAAAAGAATTACACTGAAAAATAAGGTTATTGAGGCTATTATAATGTATATATAGGAAAGGGTGAACATACTGCCTTGTCAATGACTTGAATAAGACAAAGTAGAATATCTGCCATCTTCCAAAGATAGTGCAGTCCAGAACTTGAGCTTGGCATTCTATAATCCCTTCAGAAAATAGATACACCTCTTCATATACCAAAGTGTGTTCCATGCATTTCAGCTGCATTTCTCGACTCCACTATATGTAGAGTGGAATTGTAACTTTGCATTTTAGAATTTCATCAGACTAAATTAGACATGTCTATAAAGAAGTGAAAATAAAATTAATTTCTAAATTGGTTAAAAGTTGCGTATTGGTTTGTTTTCCTTTTTTGTGCATTGAAATAATCTTGGCTAGTTGAAAGCCTCCAAAACAAATTGAAGGAATATGAATAACACAACATAAAGCGTTGCCTTTACATCCCAAAAGCTGTCTTTTGCCCCTGGTACTATAGTGATCCTGACTGGAATACTGTAATTTGAAATTTTATGATGTTCATTGAAGAAACTAAGATTGCAGATGATAGAAACTCTTTCTTCAGAAGCAACAAACCCCAAAAACACTAAGGCATTAAACAAGGCAAAAACACTCTCGATATTCTGATAAAATTACTATGTTTTGGGTACCATATTATTGCATTTCAATACTGAAATTGGTTGTAATAATCAATTATTTGATTTAATTACCTTTAGTCTGTTCTTTCTCTCTTTGCCCTTGATATGCCTAAGAAATATTTACCTAACTTAAAAAACCTAAGTTAAGTGTTGGCCTTCAGAGAACAGGTACATGACCAAAAGTGCAATGTCTGTAGATAGTGCAGGACATTACTGTCTGCTTCAGCAGCAGCTCTTGTTCTAGCTAGATGTTTGAAGTGAGCTTTTTCACACCAGTGTGTTGTGTTGACAGGGCACAGGTGGCTCTGCCATATAAATGTCTAAAATGAATTTGATTTCTACATGTTGAATATTTTTCAAGGATCTTATTAGAACAGCAAACCCCCAGAAAGACAAAGAACAGACCCAGGGCAGAATATATAAACTACCTTCAGCTGCTCCATGGGAGCTGCCAGCTAACAAAATCCTAGGTTTTTTTGTAGGTTGTACCAAACTAAGGGCCAGTTGTGATAAAATGAGGAAAAGGGTGGGATGATTATAGCATGCCTTTTCAAAACAGCAAAGATTGAAGCGAAATGTCTTTCAAGGTCATTGAAAAATGCTTTTGTTTCTGCTCTGATTTTCAGAACTCCAAATTATTTTGTACTCTATATGCTTGAAAAGATGAATTTAAGACTGTTGATGATAGGCTGCTTTTCTAGCTTTCAGCCTGTGAACCACTAAGAAAAATACAGGTTGTATACAGTGGAATGCACTCTGCCCTAATGGTTGTTTACTACTGTGTAATTGCATAAGATAAGGTAGAGTTTAATCCATTTGCAGTTTTTAAAACATCTTCTGAAAGGTCTGAAAATTGACTACTGTGTATTACTAAACTGTAGTCAGTTTCTGTGATCAGCCTTTTTCTTCATTCTGTCTTTCTCTTGGGAGGATGAGAGAATGGCAGGGATGACATGGTGTGGTTTAGTTTTTAATTTCAAGTATTTTCTGTGACACATTTATACGTGGAACTGTAGAAGTTCCTACAATTTAGCTAGACTGTTCGTAGAGTAGATGCCTCTTCTATTATGTCTGTCATCCTTCCAGAGTCTCTTGATGTTGTAGGTGAAAAGGCAGAATAAGTATTTTGAAATTTTAAGGCTGGAACACCTGTGGCTGTTTATTTGATGCAAGTTCAGTAGAAGATCATTCTACATTTTGTGTCTTACACACTTTGTTTGATCTTTTCCACTTTGCCCAAAATACTCTGACTGAAGCCAATGGAAATGTTGACAAGGAGTTGTCATGCACATAAGAATAAGTAGGAAATGTTCAGTGGGTCCAGGAAGTAGCCTTTGCAGATGACACACAAGATTCCTTCCAGCAGAGATGGGATATAGGTATATAACAGAGGAAAATAGTAACTGTGTTATTCATGCAATTGAACTTAAATCATCCATAGGCTGTTGCGGCATCAGAGCAATTAACAAAAATTTGCCTGAAGTAAAATAAGACAGTATTTTGTATTAGCCTTGCACATGCATCTTTATGTTTTTTTCTCCCTCAAATCCAGGTGGTGTCTTTGACTTAATGTTTTTCTTGTCTGGAATCACATAATTGTTACCCACATCTGTTGAGACTTTTGCTTGTAAAGTATCACTATCAAAAATAAATACATAATATGTTTCAATAATGTTTTTAACATTTTCCCCTTTTCATTATAGGTAATACCAACCTACAGACCAAAACAGGGAGTATCTCAGTAGGTAAGCTCTTCCTTCTCTCTCTTTTTTTCTTCCTTTCTCCTTTCTAAAAGCTAAATATTCACAGGGAAAGTAAAAAGGATTTCACAGTGATGTTTTTGCCACCTTTTCAGGAGTAGCACAGATAAGTGTGGCTGAATATGACCCTTTCTAAACTCAGCCTTTTGTGGTTGGTTAAGGCACACAATCTCACTTGATACCCAGTACTTGCTGGACTTGGCACAAGTTAGACTGAGTCTAGGTGTCATCTTGGAGATAAAGATGGGATAAAAGGACACAAGAAAATTCTTAAATCTACATGAAATGTGGTTATGCCTTTAATGTAGTTCTTTATCTTACATTTATTGCTATCAATGATTAGCCATGTTTAATTTTTATATCAAGAAGCTAATCACTGATGTGCTATTTATCTGGGGAGGTGATGGGAAGGCTTGTGATAATTTCAGTGTTTTCAAACTATTATCCTAATAGTTTTCCCTTCAGAAATGAAAATGGCTCATAGACCATTTTTTGGGAACCTGGGCATTGGTATGACAGGATAGCTCAGAACTATCAGTGCATTTTTTAGCACACAAACTCCAAAGTGAGAAACTCAAATTCTAATTTTTGCTATAGCAGAAAACTGAAGTAACAGAATCATAGACAGGGCTCAGTGTATTTTTTGAATGTAGCAATATTTCCTCAGGCCCAAATCTTGAAGATTTCTGTTGATGGTGTTAACTGTAGTCGCTCACTAACTGTATTTCAGGTTCAACCTCTAAGAATTGTTCAGGGACCGTTAACAACTCTTCTTATGTCTCTAAGAGCTCTATATTAACATTCCTGGAAAATGAATGCAAGACACATTCTTATGCATTAGTCATTAAACCACAGAATTAAATTCAACTTGCTAAGCTGTTTTTACTTCTCTTAAATAAACTCATAGGATATGAAGAGTGGTTAAATAAAGGTTTTTTTAAGTAGCTTTTTCCATCAACAGATGATGGTTATTTTCCTTAACTAACTAGGCTCAGCTTAAGCATTAAGACACATCTTACAGTTGAAGAAACTTTATTTTTCGGATTTCAGTTATGACAGCACTAGTTAGACTTCATCTTTTCCTAAAGAGTATTAAACATCCCTGATATTTTTATGGATTTTTCTAAAGGTAAAAGACTTTTAAGATCCAGACTTTGAATTCTAAAAATGTGAGAACAGCTCCTACTCAAACAGTTTCCTCAAGGCCTTATCCCTTATTTCAGTTGGAAGAGACCTGCAATGATCATCCAGAAAAACTTCCTGGCCAAGGGTTGACGTGTCTTGTTTAGGGACTCCTGAACACTGACAGGCGTGGGGCACAAGCAGCTCTCTGGGAACCCTGTTCCAGTGTTTGACCACTCTTTCTTTAAAACATGCTTCCTAAAAAAAAAGAACCATTCCCATGCAACCTTTAGCTGGACACCAGGGAGAAAAGCTCAGCACCTCCTTGTGCCCTTCCCCTCCTCCAAAAGCTGCAGAGAGCAATGAGGTCACCCCCAGCTTCCTTTTCTCCAAACCAGACAAGCCAGGTGGTTTGGTTGTTTGGGTTTTTTTGGAGCAAAGTAATTTATCAAGAAGAGACTATGGCCTTTACAACCAATGGATATAACTGAAAATTAGGGTAGGAAATAGATCATTAAGAGGTAAAAGGCTAGACTGGATAATTTAGTTAGGAAAGGAATTGTTTTCATGAAATATTTCTTTGCTTTGTGTATTGCATCATTTGTTCACCAGGTCCCTGTGGTGAGTATGGTCAGGACTGCTAAGGATTTTTCAGTAGCGAATTCTAAATAATAAATAATAGTGAAGTCTATTTAGTGAATACCTTTCAGTTTCTTATAATACTTTTCATATGACAGTTTTAGAACAGTGAACTAAACCAAGACTATTTGTCAGTTTTCTATCAATAAGAAATACTAGATAGCCAGCTGAG
Organism: Turdus rufiventris; assembly: GCA_013186435.1. Lineage (NCBI taxonomy): Eukaryota > Metazoa > Chordata > Aves > Passeriformes > Turdidae > Turdus > Turdus rufiventris. The sequence goes on along the minus strand of PYHW01010409.1, from coordinate 9,244,411 downwards.
TGGGAATTAAATCTTCATCACACTTCAGATATGTTGGAATTTTATGCTTCCTCCAGTCTGTAATCAAATCATAATAAATGATTTATGTTCCTATAGAGGTTGATTTTGTCACTGATTTTACCATGAACAAGATCAGTCTTTAGGTGCTATTAGGAGAAGTATGTTTTTGATTAGATTTAAGGAAAGATCATTTGTGTTTAATCCTTTCTTTAGTGCTTGGCTGATAAAGTGAAGGGAAAAATGATATGAAATGTCACCTTTGTAGGCCTTTCACTGATCTTTTTGTGCAGTCTTTCTCAAGTTACATGACTTAAGTTTTATTTTTAGTTTTCATAAAACTTAACAAAGACTTTTGTCCTTGCCAAGGACATCTTGCTTCACTGTGCCCTTTTTTTTTTTTTCATCTTTTTTCTCTAGTACCAGTAAATTCTTAAACAGCTAAAGCTGCTCAAGAGTGACCATCTGTTCAATTTCTAGTAAAAGGCTTTGTCCTTGTTCTCCCCCTTGAAAAATGTGGAGAAAAGCTTTTTCCTCTCAGTCCTTAGCAAACTCTGAATTCAAACTATACATTTTTTCCTTATTTTTACCTTCAGGTATTTACATTCATATCAGCTAGCACTGGGTATTTATTTTAAAATAAATTGCCTTAGGTTTGAGCTGTCATAACCATAAAATATGTATTGTCTCCATTGTCTACATCGTTACATATTTTATCAAATCAGCCTGTGCTTCTTGGTATAGGGTAATTTTTCATACTCAAAATATTAAATTATTTAGATTAGGGCACTTTTTTTTCCTCATCTTTGGGGATTTTAAAATCAATTTTCCTTTTATTCCCCTTTATTTGTTAAGAGTTGGAGACACAAATATAAACCAGCATCTTTGTGGGCATTGCAGAAGTGATGAACAATTCCATGTTTCTTGGTATTCTTAATTGTATCTTAAATTGTATCTTGATCTGTCAAGATTATGTGGAGAGCTGGCAATTGGCTGTTACTAAATTTGATGGGGAATGTCTGCAAAAACAGCTTTTGCATGAAAACTTATAGTGATTACTACTTAAAATGTGCATTAGAAAGGTCATGCATGTCAGAATTTCCAGTTCTAATGACTTTGACTTTCCAACTTATGAACAACCTTTTAAAAAGGTTGGTTAAAATAGATTTTTCAGTTTCACTTAAACAAGCAAAACTCTTAATTGTTAATGAAGAGTTAATTTTTTTGCAGATTTCAAACAGCTTTTTAATACAAGTCTTGAGATGGCAGAAGCATTCACATCCAGTTCTAGTTATTAATGTTTTCTTTTAAGCCAAAGCCCTTCTCAGTTTCTCAGCTGACTAAGTATGGATTATCTGCCTTTTTAAAATTACTTTTCTCTCCAAAGAAATCAGCTTTAGCTGATTATTTTCTGTGTTTTTGCTGTTGTAAGCAATGCACTGATCTTTGGCATCTGTGCTTGAAACCTGGGATCAGAAAAGCTCCAGATGAGTTTGCTTAGAGCTAAAACTGTATGGCAAGCATAAAATATTAATGGGACATCCTTGTTATGATTAATCAAGTTTGTTCTCTCATAAATGCTTTTACTTTTTAAAATGGGAAGTTTCATTCAGGTTTCATTTTATTTTACCTACTTCTAACAGTTTGACTGTTGGTTTTTTCTGTGGATATTCAGAAATCAGTCTCTATCAGTATCTGAGGATTCTTGCCAATACTTTAATTTCTAGCATTGTCTCTAAAAATACTTCTCAGGTACTGCCTTTTGCTCATGTACAAATATAATTTTTTTATGCTCCTCTAGAGTTTCTTTATAATTTTTTTGCAATTTTTATTAGGTATGAGCCTGTTCAGTAGTTTTAAAGTAAACTCGTTGGGACTTAATATTGTGGAAGTCTGTGAGTTAAAATTGGAGTTCATTGCAAATAAAGACTACTCAAGTGTACAATTAAAGCTTCTTAAAGACTTTCTATTTGTAAAAAATGCTTCTTAGCAAAGCTTTATGATCATAAATTTCTGTTAATGAGGTATAAAAGAAAATTTAGGCCTCCCTATTCCAGGGCATAGAACAAATGCCGTTTTCCTGCACATATTAAATATTTGTTGATAATTCGGATGTAGTGACTTTACAAAGCCTGTATTCAGATATTCTGTGTAACAAGTGTTGCAGTGAACAGCTGCTTGGTTTTTGCATGGGGTAACTTTCCTGGGTAAAGATTTCCCTGCACAGAGTCTGAGCAAATGAACTATTTTGGAAACTAAAAGAAATCTTAGTATTCAAGTTTTATGCTTGATTTTCACACAAAGATAAAGACATTGCTGTATAAAGATGTGCACTGCAGTTGGGCCCTTGTAGATGTTGTAGAACAACTACAGAGCTACAGCCTGGGGACCAGAGTGTGCCCCAGTTCTGGACTGGGGAGATGCCTTTTTTTTTCAGAAACCTGTTATTCTAAGTGAAGGCTGACATTCTGTAAAATTACTATGATATTTCTCAAACACAGAAGAATTGATAACAATCAGTTTGAGGTATAAAGAAAAATTCTGGCAAATTATTACTTTAAAAGAGTGAATGATACACAAGTTCTTTTCTTTTTTAGATTCATCAGATGGAAGTCTAAAAGCTTCTACGTATCATGGGACAATAGATGTTTATGTCAGTCAATTAAGAAAAGTGGATCTGAAATCCAAGAAAGGTTAGCAAACAAATTTTTTTTTTTGTGGCAGATTTTGATGTAAAAGAAAAGGAGATGAGGGTTTGTTTGGGGTTTTTTTAATCTGTCTGTAAAAAAATAGCATGTGATTGTTGGTTATTTTACTTTTTTTTTTTCATCATTATTGGAAGATGCCTATAAATACTTGAAATACAATAAGCTCTGTAAGGGACAAGAATACTTAAGATGGATTAAAAGTGTTTGTGTTTTTCAATGTTTTTTGTCCTGGCAATATACTCAGTAGAGTTTTGCAGAGTTGACTAGAGTTACAGTGTTCCTTTGCCTTGAGCACAGTTTTCTCCATGATGCTGTATATTCAGTGATAGCTGACAGACATAATTTTTTTTTTCTTTTCTTCTGACTGTAATGTCCTACTATGAAAATGTGAAGGCAGAAAAAGATGGGAGAGCCTTACATCACCATTTTCCCTTCATTTTCTCTCCTATTTACTCACTAAAATTTCTCTTAGAAGCTCACACCTGAAGTTGAATTCGTAGAAGATACAATACTGTAAAGTACAGAGCCCTGAATGCATCTTGTTAATCTTAGTTTGGGAGGGAAAAAACCAAACCAAAACACCAAAAAACCCAAAACACAAAAAAAATCTAAAACAAGCCAAAACACACTACAGACAGCATTTTTATACTTGACTTTAATGTCATATCAGGCACTTGAGGTGGTTTAAATGAGCATGTATTTGGTCCACTTCTGTCTCCTCTGAGACAATGCCTGTGCCCTGTTAAAACCTAATGGTTACTCAAAATGGAACTGATGGTATCAATGAATTGAAATAATCTGTGAGTCTTTCTGTACAATCTATTTTGGTTTCATTAGTGCAAAGAAATTAATTTTCATATTATTTCTTTGTTACCTTTTGTATCACTTATTTTGTTAAGTTAATGTCTCTCTGAGCTAGACAAAAGAGGAATGTATTTAATAAAAGCTAATTAATGTTATTTTCAAAATATTTTCTGACATCTCTTCTGGCAGTACAGTTTAGTAAAGGCAAAGTTGAAGTTGTGTTTGTTTACCCTGTAAATTCAGAATAACTGTCGACAGCTGCAGTGTAGAAAAAACTCCCTTTTGTGATAAACGAGCTGCATGTGTGTCGGGTTTTATGACTCATCACTGAGCAACTCTCCAAAGAAGACCCAAAGATGAAGACCTTTTCCCTTTCTTATTCTAAGGTTTTTGTGTATCCAGCAAAATGCAGGCCTAAATTATACTGGAAGTTATTTGTTCATCAGAACTGTCACAGGCAAGTGATTCTGCTGGGTCTAAATTGCTTAGCTAGGGTTGCTTTCTGGAGCTACTTAGCTGTTGTTCTTACCATGTTCTGCTTAAGTTTCTGGGATGTGTGTCATGAAACTGGTTTGTGTTTTTCTAAAGTGAATATTGAAATTGAGCAAAAACTAAGCACATAAAAAGGAGCGAGCATATTCTGAATTTTTCAGGTTTTTGATCTAATGTGTGAGAGAGAGCTTTCAAACTTCGTGACTGAATTATTCAAAAGATGACTAATGAGGGCAGGTTGGGGGCCCAGTGTCTGCCTTTGGTCTGAGGCATAGATGCACATATTTAGGGGAAGCAGAAGTCAGAATTTCTGGTGGTAATCTCAAAGTAAAATTATTCAGGCCACCAAAGCTGTGATTTTACTACTAGTTTACATTTTAGTGATGTGTAGTCTAAAGTGGTTAGTCAGTTTTGACACTGTGTCTGTTGGAGGATGTGAACAGCTGGCCCTAAGCAGTACAGCAAAGAATCACCAGTGTTCACAGTAAGTGAGCAGTGTCTCATCCTGCCAGAGGAGCAATTCTTTCATCACGTGCCACGCAGTGACTGGGTTATTTTCAAGTCTGATGCCCTGTCCTTGCTCAGGAATGCCAATATGCATCTAGAAGATGAACTTAAAGTGGAAATACCTGTGAGATCTATTATACTTGCTTTCTTTGATCATTCCTGTATAAGATCCTCTATGGAAAGACATTGCTAGTAGTGTATGTCACTATTTATTTTCATATCTGTGAAGGAAATACTGTGATACCATTTTCTGTATGTGACATACTCTGTTTATGATAAATGAAGATACCTTCATTTATCATTTCAGTGATGAAAAGAGAGGTTACTCTTTCTGAAGACTTTTTAAAAAATCCAACCAAGCACAACCAAATGATCATTTGGTTCAAGTTAGTGAAATAATGGACTATATCATGCTTTGATCTCAGGGTTAAACTAACTAGTTTTCATTTAAATTCATACCAGGTTCAATTACAGTCAAGGTACCTGCATCTCTCAAAGCCTATTTAGAGCTTTCTGGAAGAAAAGTGGATGTGAGCTCAGAGATCCAGTTAAAAGAAACACAGAGTGCCTCCAAAGATGATCATGTAACTCTAAGTGGTAAGGCTTACTAATCTTGGCTTCCAATAAATGTCTGTCTGGCCTAAGTCAAAGGCATCCACATTTCTTTATTAGTTTATTGTCCTTGGCGGCTGCTTGTTTCATGTTCAGATGTTTGCTTTGGCTTTTGTACTCCCCATGTTATTGAATGACTTAAAAATTTTATTTGGTGAATGACTTGTGAATGTAATCAACTTCTTCTAACAAAAGTCTTAAAGCCAAATTTCTCCTTAGTGTTAGTCCAGTGAATTTGTGGGAGATAACCCAGAGCCAAATTTGACCCATTGCTTTGTTGGCTTAGAAAGTCGCAGAGACTTTCCTAGGCAATCTGTTATATTAAAAATATAATTAAAAAAATCTGTCTGTTTCGAGTCAAAGGGAGAAATAAAAGGGGTGTGTGGCATTTTTATAAATATACAGTAGTGCAGGGTAGGCTGAGAAATGATGGGTGGGAGATGAGAAAAGCAGAAGAAGCTGGAGCTGAAGGAATAGACAGAGAGAGTACATGGAAAGGTACCTGCAATTACTGGAAGTATTATTGTAAGGAATTTGAAATTGAACTTAGAATCCCAGGTCTTGCTGTTTCCTGCTTTAGAAAAGAGTCATACAATTCACTACAATTCACTGTCAGGGTGTGCATTTCTCTCCCCAACTCCAGATGTGGCTATCTGGAAGTTAAGGCTGTTGCTGCACAGTTTGCTCTAGAGAAAACATTAACTTAATGTGTCTGAGGGCTCCAGCTTTATGTTTGAACGTGTTATGTCAGTGTGACCTGATGTGATAGCAGATTGGGTAAGGCTTGAGTTTTGCTCTGGTTTTAAGCCTAAGAAAATATGCACAGAAACTATTTGTCCTCCTCCCCCATGTAATATGGTAATCTCGAAGTCAGGAAACATTAGATGTGTAATTACATAATTTTAGTATGTAGCCTGCTTATATATCCGTTCTGTTTAGTAGTGGCTATTAAATGCAGTTTCTTTAAAAACCATATTTAGAAGTTCTCAGGCTAGAAATCGGTGGAAGGACCCCAGATTCTAGCAAGACTGAGGAATTAATCACCTCAGCAGTAAAGCAAGACAACTCCTCAGTGAATGAGGACCACTGGCCAATCAATCATCTTGCTACTTTGCCAACATTAATGATAAGAGTGATGTTTCAAACATACACAGCTGAATAACTTCTCTGGTTTCACAGCCCAGTCAGTGTTTGTGTAGGACAGTCATCACTGAAGCAGATGCAATTTTTCAACCCACTGTTCTGTATGGAAATGATCTTGGTACTTGAGGCCAAAAGTGACTCTGATTAGTTAACTCTCAAATATACACCTCCCAAAGGCACAGAAATCATCAAGAATTTATGCAAAGGCAACAGCATTAGGCAAATGATCATCAGTTGTTTAAAGAAGTTAAGGCATTACATAAAAAGGGAGATACTTCCTGCATCTATTTCTCTTTATCTTATGGTGCATTCTTTTGGTGGGCAAAGCATTTGCCCCCTCACTATCAACAATTGCTTCTTCCTGAAGGTGATATTTGTTAATTTTCTTATACAAGTAGATTTTCAAATAATTGAAAATCATTTAATACCATTTTTGTATCCCGAGAACATTATTTACTGTTGAAGTTTCACATACAAGGTCTGTAGCTATTCTGCTGCTGTAACTGAAAAAATGTAAAATACAGAGTGAAGAGGGGTTTTGCCAAGTGGTTAAAAACTGTATTACAAGAGCATGGAAGTTTAGGAGTTTTATGCTTTTGAGTTCAAAGATTAGTTTAAAAACAGATTATTTTTCAAAAAATCCTGTTCTCATGTGAATAACAAAGGAACTGTGACCTTTTAAGAAGCTTTGCTTGCCTCTGGGAATATTTGAAGGCATCAGAGAGAAGGCTGTGCAGTGGGAAGACAGGGCACAGTTCTGACTTGGGTAAACATGCACTTTGTCCTGCACTTTGCTGCTCTAGGAAAGGCTTCCCTACTGCGTTAGAGCAGTTATCGTGTACATGCCCCCCACTTGCACACTGAGGGGGAGTCAGTACACTGCAGTCCCACAAGCACTCACATCCAAGGTTTTTCTAGACAGGCAAGGAATAGAGTGGGATTTAGTGAAAGCAAGATGATGGAAGTCTGGAGTGAGAGCTCTAGAGACAGAGGGATGAGAGTGTGAAAATGTGTTTTGCTCTTTTAGGTAGAGAAGGGACTTTCCTGCAAAATTGAGATACTTGCTGAGAAAGGGAGAGAACTAGAGAGCAGGGCCAGGGAGTTTATTTTTTGAAGTAATTTGCAAGGGCAAGGCATCTGTTTCCATTGGCATCAGTAGGTAGTCTTAGAAGTAGTATGTATGGTATAATGAAATGTTACAAAAACAGAGTTCATGCTAAGCACTGGTCCAGCTTCCATCAGTGGAAGTCTTTGGCTGGCTGCCTTTGGAGTGCTTGAGTAATTACAGTAATTTCTAATTGCAATCATGTCATGGTGTTCCTTCTTTTCCCTGGCAGGAAGGGAAGCCCTTACTGCTCAATGTCTTCCTTCTCCCTATCTCCAGGTCTGCCTGTGTTCTTAAATCTTATGCCTGTGGGTAATGGCTATAGGTACTGCATGTGGTAAGAGAGAGTAGCAGGATAAAAGGTGTTAAATATTTAAGCAGAAAAGAACTTAGGAGACAGTTATATCAAAGAGGTTGCAAACATGTTGAAGGTCAAGGTTAAAGTTCATCTAATTTTGATTTACATGCTTTTTAGGCCATTTTCCAATAAGTTAAGTTCAAATAAGGAGGTAGGAACAATTACCTGTGTAGACCCAAGAGAAGCAGTATTTAAATAATATCAGGAAACAGTAGTGTTGCACCATTGAAAACAAACAGCATATTGACATAATTGTTCTGTAAAACTCAAAATAATCCCTTGGCTTTACATGGCATTAGTAATACTTTGCGGGAATGTGTCCAGTTTCAAAACTGTAGAGTCTCTAAAGGAGAACATGTGATCAGAGTCCTAAAATCACGAATAATGAGAGAAGATGAAAAAGTTCTGGTTTTGTCTCAAGAGAAGACAAAGGGAAGAGAAGATGCATTTTTCTAGTACATAAGAAGTTGCTACAGAGAATTAAATAAATAAATTGTTCTGTCCACTGGCAGTAGGACTGGAAATTGTAACTTGATCTTATGGTAAAGGAAACTTAGCTAAATAGCAAGGAAAACTTCCTTGTAGCACTTGTTTGGGGAGGCAGTAGGACTGTCAGTACTGCAGATTGTGAAGACCAGGTGATGTGAGCTCTCAGACCAAATTCACTGCTTCCTCAGGAGAGGCTTTCAGCCCTGTTTTCTCTTGTCTCAGGTTTCTGTGACCATCTGCTCCCACCCACTCCACAGTAACAAAGGATGGTTATCAGGCATGTGGGTGGAAGGGGACTAAATTAATTGGAGCCACTGGACACACTTGAGCCACTTTGGTTGCCAACTTGTGTGCTGACCACTGTAAACTTGCTGGAAAAAGTCTTGCAGTCATTCAGAGTCCTTGTAGCTAATGGAGTCAAATTTCACAACCTAATTGTCTGGAAAATAAACCATGTAAATCTCATCTCTGACTGGTGCCTGATTTTGGGTGTTTCTCCATCGCTGCCCCACTTCTAGTGCCAATTTCATATCCAGTGGCAACCTTTCACCTGATACCATCTGCTTGGTGCTGAGTAATCTTTTAACTTTTTATCTGGTTTGCAGCAGCTATGTGAGTTTCCATGGTAAAGGTCCCACCATGCCCCAGGTGTTCCTCGGAGGCTGTGGATGTTTGTTGTTGTTATTGTGTCTCCTTGTTCTTACCTTTTCATCTGGCAAACCTCTTTGTATTTTCCTTATTCATGGAGCATATGCTTTGGGAGTTACTGTTTTCTCTCAAGCTGAGACATACTTGCTCCCAGTTGTCAGCATGACAACAATTGCAGCAATTAGCAGGACTTTCAGGTTTTGGTACTAGTCCCATCCTGACTACAGCACAAGAGCTTTGCTGAGCCACCTGAGAGCAGAGTTCCTCTGAGCCATGCCTCTGGTGACCATGCAGGTAATAGGACTCTCCCATGTTAACTTAGGGCTTCCTTCAGATGTGTATACAGGACATGGAGAGGAAATCCCCCATTGACTTCTCTAACTCTTTCAGATACACATTGTCTCTACCTTATGGAACGATCGAGTATCCAATTATTCTTTTAATACTGCAGAACTTCTTAGCTGGCCTTCTTCTTCTGTGCCTCTGGAGAGTCAGCCTGCCTGTAATTACCAGATTCCTTTGAAAAAATGGACATTGACACTACTGTCCTTTCTCTAACTTTTCAGGTTTCTATTACTAACATGCTTCAGGTCTTCTCATCCTGTCTAGTTCTCCCCATAGATTTTGGTGAGAAGCACCTTTCTCCTTACAACAATCATTCACTTAGGCATGCACTGAAATATTATAATTTTCACATCTGCCTGATGTTCCCTGCTGGAGCAAAGGGGATCTAGACAGATGTTTCCTGCCATCTGGAATAATTACTTCTCACTGTTCACTCAGTGGTCCCTCATACAGTAGTACTGGGAGAGCAGCCTATGGAATGCTTTGGCCTTCCTTTAGGATTGCTTTAAAGCCAGTGTGCCAGAGGGAGCTGACTGCATGAGTCTCTTATACCAAGCATAAAGCTTTATGGATGGATGTGCTTACAAGTCTTCATTATGAGAAATTCTGTATTGTTTACTCCAAGGTAATGTCTGTGTTTTTAGCTGCCTGGAGTTCAAGGGTTGAATACAAACACAGCTGAAGGGGCAGTGAATAACATGAGACAAGCAACTTGCCTTTAAAAGGGAAATAACTGAAAGCTTGTATTATGTCAGTCTACTGAAACTTCAGGTTTTATTTGAAGCTTACCAGCTGCACAAGTGTAGAGCTCCTTCTCCCACTGTGCAGCTGTCTTGGGTTTGTTGCAGTCAGCATTGCAGTTCTGATCCCAAAAGTAACACTATCTGCTGTCATGCCCCCTCCCCTCCCGTTTTGTCTGTTCTCAAGGCACTTCAGAACTTTCCTTCTTTCTTAGAAGTAGTTTTTATTGACTCTTGGCCACTAGAATTGAGTGGGAAGAGCTTTGTTTTATAATGTCCCTTTACACACTGCCCTCTGTGAAGCCTTGATCCTTAAGCAGTATCTTAAAAAAAATAAACAAAGACCCAGGTTGTATCTGGAAATGATTACATTCCTTTGAGTCAAATAGAAAGTTCATCCAACTTTTATTAAACACATTAGATGAGATGCTGTCCTACAGACTTTTATTGGTTTCAGCTTGCATTCAACTCAAGCTGTTCACAGCCTTTTGATATATACCACAGTACTAATGCCACCAATGAATGACACTTAAAATATAATCCTGTTCTTGTGTTTTGTGGTATGAAAATAGAGCTCTCAACTTTTCTAGTCTCCAGGAAGGCAAGTAAATAAACAGTCGTACTTGACTGTTCAAGTTTTGCAGAGGTAGGTGTAATTTTCCTTTAAACATCAGAAGGAGTTTAAAGGGGTGGGACGGGGGACACACAAACTTTTCTCTGGGCATTAAATTGAAAAAGTGGCCACACAGCTGAATGGTGTATCTGTCTCATCCTGAGCTATGCTACTGTCTTGACTGGTGGGTTTTGAAATTAATTTTTCCCTGGCCCCATTCTCAATCCAGGAGGCTGTTTGCTTTTGTGATTTAATCAAGTTAGCGAAGTCTTCCTCAAAATCCACTTATGTGCTCATGGTGTTCAGAGTACTGGCAGTGAGTACAGTTAAGACCCAAGCGGTCATCAGAAGGTCTCCAGCTAAACCTTGGTGCTTGATTAGTGCCTCATACACAGCTATTTAAATATCGGAAATAACTTTGAACCTCCTACTAGTGATGGGCTTAATAACCTTAATATTTGCCTCACAGGAAACTTTCCAGAGGAAGTATAAGTAACAAAACTTTTTTTTTTTTACATTCACATAGCAAAAACGAAATGAGAAACAGAGCTCAGACAATAATTTAGCTTTAAAATGGCTCTAGTAAATTTGTCCTGTGTTCCCTAAACTCTTCTTTAACTTTTTTTGCCAAGGTGTAAGCAGTTCATGAAACCATTTACAGCACTGATTTTGTGCTTCAGTGTTTGTTTCTCATACAGAAGTGCAAGCCATAGTCACAAAAACATGAGAGAGGAACTGGGACCAAGCACTCTACTATGCACTTTCTGCAAGTATATCTCTGCCCTACACTAATTGTGTTCTCTCTCTCTAGGAGAAAAAGCTGTATTTTTAGTGTTCTACAGCTCTGTTAAAGGATCAGCTGAGATTTTCCTTTATATTTCTTTATTGGTTCAATCTATTGTCACTTGGAGGCTGTTTCCTGTTTAAAAAACAGACTGATTAAATGTTTTAAGGGCTATCTATGCTTGAAAGACAGATTCTGTTTTAATTTTCGTTCTGTACTCTCTGATACAATAGTATTGAAAATCAGTGATTCAGTTTAATGGATTCCATAACCAATGTGTATGTCCGTCCAACTTGGTGATTCATCACAGATTTGTCTGCAATTAGATGATGAGTAAGTCTGTGGATTCTGCTTTATTGTAGCAATGATACTGACACTGAGTGTGATTGAGACTGCTGCTGTCCAGAGCACTGAGGAGTGCAGAAATTGTACTAGGACATCCCCATGGAAACACCTGAAGGCATGTTGTAGTCTGATTTCAGGGGATACTGAAGTAACTCTGACATTGCTGGACTCCTCTGAGAACTCTGTACTTCCAAACCATACCTCAGGCTGTTGTGAATTGCTGTGGGTTTGGCCCATGAACTTAAGTGAATCCCACTTAGAACTGCTAAAGCACTGAAACACTATTGAAAGGTTCTGGCACGTAGGCCTGACTTGTGGAAACCAATGCAGTGATGTCAATTGGAGTTTTGCCACTGTTCTTGCTGTGGCCAGAATTTAATTTCAGCTGTGTTACAGGTCAAAGCAGAGCATGTTTGCAAAGTTGGTTCAGAATCTGCTTCCCTGCCATCCCTTTTGCTATTCCAGGCTCAAATTAGTTCTAAACTTAGAATTCACAAAGTTAAATGAACACTGAAATAATGATAAATGATATTTTGTGAAGATAAACCAAAGTGAAGGTTGATCTTGTGATAAAGGCACTGATTTTGTACTTTAAAGATCCTAGTTTAATTCCCAATATGGACACAAATATTTTGTATAAATTTGGTCATTTATTCCCTCTTGGCCCCAGTTTCTTAATTATAAAATGAGACTGAGTTGAACTCTCTTCTTTGTTATACAGTGAGCTTTTCAGAGCATGACTGTGAATACAAATTTTATGTGAAACACTTCAGGAGATTGATACCTCAGTCTTGTGGGGTTGTTTTTTAGGCCATTATCACAAGGAAACAGTAATAGTAGCAAAATGTCAGGTCATATGGACAATTAGGTCGTACTATGTCTCTTTTCAGTGTTTACAATAACAATTAAAATCTTTGAAATTACTTAGCCAGATTAGTATCTTATGCAGAGTCATGGTTTAACCAGAACTGGCTATTGAGCACCAGGCAGCCACTCACTCCCCACCAATGTGATGGGGAGAGAAGCAGAAAAGTAAAAGTGAGGAAATTCATGGGTTGGGATAAAGAGACTTTTGAGATTAAGACAGTTGGATGGATAAAGCAAAAGCTGTGCACACAAGCCAAGCAAAATAAGGGATACTTTCACTACTTCCCAGGGCAGGCAGGTGTTCAGCCGTCCCCAGGAATGCAGGGATGTATCTCATGTAACAGGTACTGGGTCAGCTACTATTAAAAAATTAACCCTATCCCAGAGAAAACCAGTGCATGTAGTTTGTGTGGCAAAATTTTAGTGGTGGCTAGAGGTGGCTTCTGTGAGAATCTGCCAGAAGCTTTCCCTGTGTCCTACAGAGCCAGCACCAGCATGCTTCAAGGTGGACCCACCACTGGCCAGGGCTGAACCCATCAGTAATGGGGAATAACACAGTTAAAGGGGAAAAACCCTATCACACTGCTACAGCTGGAGAGGAGTGAGAATATGTGACAGAAACAGCCCTGCTGATATGCAGGCCAGTGCAGAAGCAGGGGCAGGAGGTGCTCCAGATGCCAGAGTAGAGATTCCCCAGCAGCCCCTCCAGGGGTGCAGAGATTCCCCTGCAGCTTGTGGAGGACTCCATGTCAGAGCAGGGGAAGAGCATGAGGAGTTCTCCTCCTGCAGATGAAGGTGTGGCAGAGATAATGTGTGAACTGACCAAAACTCTCATTCTCTGTCCCCCTGTGCCTCTGGTGGGGAGGAAGTAGAGAAAACAGCAGTGAAATTAAGCCTGGAACAAAGGGAGGGGTGAGTGGGATGAGTGGGATATGTTTCTAAGATTTGGCTTTATTTCTTATTACCCTTTTCTGACTTGATTGGGAATAAATGAACTTTTTTCCCCAAGCTGAGTCTGTTTCCCCTGTGACATCAACTGATGTCTGAATTCTCCCTGTCCTTATTCTGACCCACAAGCCTCTTTTTATATTTTCTCTGGCTGATTCATTTGAGGAAGAAAGTGGTAGAGTGGCTTTAGTACCCGATACCCAACCAGGGTCAGCCCACCATAACACATTAGAATTACACATTAACACATTAGCTTAGAATAAAAGTGCAGTGCTATATAATAAAAACTGCTACTCTATTGTAAAGATGTATTATGGGAAATTAGATTAATGTAAAAAAACTATCAAGAAGAAAATATCTGAAGTTTTTGCTAAAAGTACACAAATTCTACCAAATAAAAGTGCTGTTAGTGCTTCCAGGGAGCTTGGAAAAAAATGACAATGTGAAGATGATATATTTACTGTGTGTCAAATTAAACTAAGACAACTCTCTTTTCCAGGTCACATGAATCAAAGGGATGAAAAAGACAAATGGATTAAGGCTGACACACAAAATGGCAAAGTGTATCTTAAAAGCCAAAGCTGGATCCAGTCTGTCAAGCTGAAGAGTTCTTAAAGGTGAAATAGGCCAAAGAGATTAAATCAAGAAACTACAAAGGAACATTTCTGTAAAATTATGGAACTTTTTGGATGAATATTAATAATATAAAAGAGAAACTATTAAAAATGAGAGCATTTTAACCCAAGATTTGCTTGTGACAGTGCTGGTGCTAAACAGTCTGGTTTACTATTAGTGCCTTTTAGGAACAAGATGATCTTACATATTCAGAATTTATATAACTTGACCCACTTAGCTTTCAAACAAAAGTTTGGAGTTGTCATTTTAAAATAAAAGAAAACCAAAACGTTTTCAACACTTCCAAGATGGCATGCTTTGCAAGCTCTGTTATAGTTTTAAATTAAATATCTCAATATTGTGAGAATGCTACAGTTTATGCAAAATGCAGAGAATTTTCTTCAACTAAATTGTATCAGATCACTTTCAGAGTAGTTCTTACGTGGTCTTCTCATTTGATGTTTGAACCCTGAGCAGTTTCTGCCTGGGTGATGGGTGCTGCCTGTGTAAAAACACTTCTGTGAAATGGCAGAACTTGCGCCGTGTTCATCCTGAACCTCTGGTTTGTGGATAGAAATAAGAACTCCAGCTATATTTACCACTGCTCATCTGCAACGAAAAGCTTTTAAAATAAAAAAGAGTGCCATGGATCGGGCTGATTTCAAGGTGGAGCACTCCTCCAACTGCTCTTCAGGGAAGAGTCCACATGAACATTCCCCTGGAGGAAAAGCTGCCATAGACAGGAAGTGTTGCCCCTGTAACTGAGAACTGGAATCTCTTTGCTCTGACTTAGGGCCCTGTCCTGCAAAGCTGCCAGGCAGCTTTTGGAGGCAGGAAGGCAGAGGAGGAAGGTGAGGGGAGCAGGTCTACCCTGCACAAGGGCAGGCCAGATTTTTGTGGAGGATCCTGTGTTACTGAAATACAAGCACACAGTAAAATAAATGGAGGTTTTAAAAGCCTTTCCATACCTCTCTATGGCATCTTATAAAAACAGTACTGAAATTCGTGTTGTAAGATGAAATGTAACAATCCCTGCCAGCTGACGGGATGGTGAGGAGCAGGAGAGGATTCAGACTGTCAGCTCAAGCTTTAAGTTTTGTATATGTGTGTATGTACTTTAGGTCATAATGGTGAATTATGAAATTAACTTCTCCTTTGCCACAGGATTCTGCAGGAGGTATAATTGCCCCTGGCTAATGGAATTCAAGAGTCAAGGGCAGCATATCTACTGTAATTCAGGGTGGTTAAAAACTCCACTTCCTATTTACTGTTGTGTGTACTGTTTGTTGCGGTGAGGTAGGCAGTGATATATATGACAAATTATATGCATTTTTAATATAAACACTAATATATAAAATATTTCCAATAGTATTACTAAAGGCATTGCAATACTATTAGACACAAGTTATTATTATACTTTTTAAAGTTACAAAATTAATAAATTATAATGGCTTTGGATATCTAGAAAAATATTTGAAACTAATGATTTCTATGCCCTCCTGCAGCCAAAGCGGAAAATGCACCTCAAAATTCACACCCCATGAAAACATAAAAACAGTTTAGTAGGTACTTCACAAGGTCAAATCCTTTAAATGGTCCTATTATTCACCTGAAATACAAAGCCTATCAGCCTCTGAGGTTAAGGCTGTGTTCAGGGAGAACATAGTAAGAAAACAGGTTATTTGTTCTACATTCAAAAGAAAGCAAATGTGGGCTTTGAATTAATTAATTTTCTAAATCTAGCAATAATTAAACATCAGGATTGTTAGTTACTTGCTTAAAGAAGTTTAAATCAACCAGCAGAAAAATTGTGCTACCACTAAAGCTACTGCCTCTTTCCAAGTCAATACATGTTGAGACCAGCTAGAATGTTAATATAAAGGTCAAGAATGAGTTGAAGGAGGACAAATCCTTGGGAGTTTCCCCAAAGGCATTGAACAGTGTCTTGTTCTGCTATAATGAGGTGAAACTGTATTTTTCTCTAGACAAGGAAAGATTAGTAGGTTATCAGCAATTAGAATTTGAATGGTGAATCCCCTTGTGTGCTCATATATCTTTTTTGTCCATTTGATGAGAAGACATTCTTGTAACTGGAACAAATTTATAGTGTAACACTTTTTTCATCTGTGCTCCCTGTAATTTGGTTCTCCTGCTCTTGCATCTGCCAGCTAGCCCACAGTTCAGATCTGCAGACATGAACATCAGCTTGTTTAGAGAGCTGGACTCAGCCCAAGAGGCTTTTGTGAGAATGAGGGCTCTGGGTGCACAAGTGACTGTTGAGAAGTGGAGAACTGTGCATAAATATATGGGTGTAGTTGTGTATTAAAGAATCTGTAGTCACTACCTACTCACTGCTCTCAAATCCTCAAGAAGGCTGCACTTGATGAGTACCAACCACATCAAGTGTGAAGTTCTCTGGGGAGTCAGAGTGTTTATGTCCTGGAGAGGACCTTCATGGCAAACAAGAACCTCAAACACATGCAAATTTATTCATTGCTTACTCTGCACAGAACTACAAAACTTTCATTATTGAAGGAGGAAGACAGCTTGAATCAACATCTGAGAAATAGCAGTGCTGTCTGAGTGCAGCTGTCTTGCTTGAAGGCATTCATACTCCTGTGAGAAAGATTTGCTATGCTTCCTTACTAATGCAACAAATGGCCTTTTATTAAAGAGTGATTAGTTTTAATAACAAATAACACAGTGGTCTTTTCATGCTCTAGAGAAAAACCCTTGAACTGTAGAGATGTTGCACAATTTCTTCATTTTTCATTTTGAAGAATTTTTTTTTCAGGCTCTGATGTGTATTTTTTGGTGAAGGAGCTATGTGACCATCCCAGTCATATCCAAGCCAGGAAGGAGGGTCAGCATCATTATGTTCCTGTTTCTCCAGTTCAGCTGTGTATTTCATGACTGCTTGTCTACAATAAGAGTTTGAAAATAATAATGACAAAATAAATTTTTTCAGAGGCTTTTTGCAAAGAACGCTAAGATCAGTTTAATGAGGAAAAGTTCCTTGTTTTAACAAAAGCTATCAATATTATAATTTTGTTGTGGAAAGTAAACCTGAGGATAATTGGTTAGGTCATAGAGTCACAGGATGAATTAAGTTGGAAGAGGCCTCTGGAGAGTATTTCAACCTGATGTTGCTTTAAATGTATCCAACTAGACCAGGTAAGTCATGGCTGCCAGATGAGTTCTGAGTATGTTTAGGGATGAAGGTTGTACAGTCTCTGGGATCCTCTTCAAGAGTTTGACCAGCTTCCTGGTTAAAACATTAAAGTTTCCTTGTTATCAGAATATAATTAGAATTTTACATGTGCCACTTGACAATGGTCTGGCTCTGTCTTCTCTTTCTGTATGCTCTGTTGAGCTTTAGAGACTGCAATAATGTGTCTTCCACCTTGAGCCTTCTCCTGGGGCTTACCAAAACAGTTCTCTGAAGGTTCTTCACACATCACATGCTCCAGCACTTTAATGGTCTTGGTGGGCTTCATCCACACTTGCTCTATCTAGTGTGTCAACATCTGCCAGAACACAGATCTGAGTAGGTGATACCACTGGAATAATAACATTCTCTTTGGAAGGAATTATAAAACAAAACAAGATAAATAAACCAGCTACATCCAAAGGTATTACGACATCTCCAGGGTGTTTTCTTGTAGCTCTGTTGGAAGGCTATAGTAACTACAGGTCCCTCTGTCTGTTTTTCTATTTAAACCAGTGTCTGTGGCACCTCCAAGTATTTTTATCCTTTCCTCATTCACCTTCAGCTTGCTTTTTGGCCAGCCTCTCTACTGTAGTCATCTTCTGTCACCCACCTCTTTTAACATGTATTGTTTCAGAAATATAACTCGGTACACAACAGGCAGTGCTACAAGAGCCTTATGGTTACCTACATTTACTGGCACTGGCCCTTGACCTGTCCCAAAGCTGCACAGAAGTTTTGCAGCTTCTGTGACAGCTGAACCAGAAGTGAGTTGTCTGTGATGCCCAAACCTACCCATGACCCCTCAGATCTCTCTCAACATTTTGTGGCCACTGCCTTTTTGCAGAACTAATAAACTAGATCAAAATTTGAGAAAATCAGGTCTCCTGAGTAAGACACTCTAAAAAGAAGGCTCCTCTTTTCCAACTCTCCCTTCTTTTTCAGGAGTGTCAATCCAGCAATTTTCATTACCTTCCCAAGCTGAAGAAACTGAACCCATCACTTTCAGTCTTGTGAATGTCTCTTTCCATGCCTTGTGTGACCTGGCTGCCAGCCTGGTCCTGCTGAGCAGAGCACCCTCCTGCCCAGCCTCCCCTGCTGCCAGGTCTGTGCTCCAGAAACACCCCCGTGCTCCTGGGGAAGAGCCAACTCTGCATCTCCCATCCTGTCCAGGAGATTCAACCTGTTCTGGTGTGTCACAACCACAGCAAGGCAGCCTTTCACCCTGCTGGCCAAGCTTGGAAAAATATAATATACAACATCCAGACAATACTAGAAAAAAATACAAATTGAAGTGCTCTGTTATCTGCCAGTAATGCTGCTACAGTGTTTTTTGTGTTTGTTTCCCAAAGTGGAAATGCTGGAGATGGTTACAAGAGGCAGATGTGCCCAGCTGTAATGCTTGCACCACTACAGCAGGAAGGGGGAAGTGGGCAGGAGTGGAAAAGGGACAAAATTAGTCAAGCAAGAAAGGCTTGTTTTCAACCACTGCAGGATATTTTTTTAATGAAAAGTCCAACACTGACACACTCTATGAACCACATGAACACAAGGCTGCATCTGTTTTTATATTAGGGAGGCCTGTGCCATTGAGGAATGTGTGCACAGTTTATATGAGCTATAAGCTCTGACCTATAAAAAATCAACTCATCCAAGTCCAAAATCCTGTTTTTCATGGAAACTGCAATGTATAGCGGCTGTCTGAAGCATGTATAAGGGGAGCTGTTACTATTTTTTTGGAAACTCATGATGTCCCATGCCTGGAGCTACAGTTGAGTGGTTTGCCAGAAGCAGCCATTCATTAATCATCAACACATGGTAAAAAGATTGTTTGTTTAAGATATACTGTACTATGACAGAGCCTGTTTATTTTGTTTATTTATTTATTTGCTGTCTTAAATGAGCACATTGATGAATAAAAGTACCTCAGCCAATAATTACAATTATCTTTGGCAAAACAACTATCTGTTGGTATAAGTCAGACAAAAGTACTGGCCCAAACACAGGGCTTGAGCAGCACTGGAATACCTAATTGAATCCTTACTCAAAGTTTGAATCCATTTCACTGAGAGAGAGTAACTGGGAAATCCAGTTCTGCAACATGGTCTGAATCCTGAGCCATTCCAAAATTCAACAGTTTTTCAGAATCACAGAATGTGCAGAGTTGGAAGGGACTCACCAGAATCATCAAGTCCAACTCCCAACTCTGCACAGCACTATCCCTAGGAGTCACACCTTGTGCCTGAGAGCATTGTTTAAACACTTCCTGAACTCTGTCAGGTGCTGTGACCACTCCCCTGGGGACCCTGTTCCTGTTTGACTGGGTCCATCATAATAAAAAGCAGAGGTTTTGAAAAAAACTTTTTGAGATGAGGTTACAGCAACCAATCAACAGTAAAAAGTTATGGAAAACAAAAACTCAAACATGGGAGAAATGGTTATAGTGCAAGTATAGGAGAAATTAAGCAAGTGGAGGCAGGGAGCTAATGGGAAAAACAGGAAGCATCCTACAGGAATGCTCCAGGTTACAAAATATGGTAAGACTATATAGTATCTGAACTATTCTGAGATATATGTCAGCTGCAGTAGTTTTATCATTTTATGGCATCCAGATCCTGTGCACTCAGTGGCTGAAACACAGCACTCCAGGAGCCTCTGTTTTACTTCTTAAATGAGATTTACAGCCAGTGAGAAGACAGTACTGTATTCTGCTTGTTAAACAGAAGACTTAGGAGTAATTGTTGGTTTTTAACCAAATTATGTGTAGGAGGTCTTCATTTCTGATTTCATGTTTGTTGGATCTTTCCTGCCTTGAGACCTGAATATTTGGGTAACACCTAAGAAATTCTGTTTTTTCAGGAAAAAAAAAAAAAAGAGTTCTTGCAATCTCCTTTCTAACCAAACAGCAGCCATCAGAAAACAGAGCAACAAAACCAAACAAAAATGAGAGTCTTCTCCAAATGTCAAATGTATTGTAATTATTATGACCTAATGTAATTTTTGTTTAAAAGGCAAAAATTGTAAGAGGAATTTTTGAGGGGTTACTTGTTAATGGTGTAGTCATGAGTTTAGGAGAAATGCAACCGGTGTTATGTTAGTGCAGGCAAAAAAGAAGGAAGCACCTTATTTTGCTCTCAAAGAAGATCTTTTGGAGGAACCAAACTGTTACAGATGAGATGTAGTTTGGGGAAAGCACAAGACTAGCTGGCTTCTCTGTCAATGACACATTTCCTTTCTCATTTTGCATCTAGAGATGTTAACACAATGTTTTACAGGAAACAGAAGCATTTCTCTAAAGATGCCAGCATGTTATTTCCTGTAGGAATAGTCTTAAGCAAATCAAGCTGACAACCTTTTCCTACATTTTAGAAAGCCGTGAGTTACGTTTCTTTTCCTCTAGCAGAAGAAATCAATTGTACCAGTACTATGAACTTCCACATTAGACTATCCATGATTATTTCTGCCATTTTGAAACTGGATTAACTGAAAGGTCATTAGCCTCTGGATACAGAAATATGTAGCGGGATACCAGGCCACAGACCTTTTTTTTTCTTCTAACATTTATTAAACCTGGAAGCAGGGAAGTATGTTGGCAAATATAATCTCAAAATCTACCTGATACTGGAAAGAATGAACAGTTGAAAGTGCATAACTGTTTCCTATGAAGCTGCATTTGACTGAAACTTGAAGAACTTTGTGGCTCCACATGTTTTCTATTTTAATCTATCAAAGCAGTAAAAATAAAAAAAAAAAAAAAGTAATGTGGCACAATACAAGAGATATGACTCAATACTTGCAAGGTTTAGTCTATTAAGAAATGTCTGCTAGGACTGGTTAGTGTTTAACAATAAATAATGGGGAATTCCTTTGGAACAATGAAGTAGTATTTTATGCCATAGATATTTTAGGGCAACTTTAAACTAAAAACATTTTTCTTCTATTGCTTATTAGAAGCTAGGCCACTAGCATATTTAATTCTCCAGATGAATGTGATTTTTACATAGATGACCTCTTCCATCTCCCTAAACAGGGAATGAAATGTCTCTACAATGTAAGTTTCACACCCACAGAACATAAATTACATCGGAAACCAGCCTTTACCTTCTATGAGAATCTAAGAACCTGAATATCGTTTAAAGAGTTAGTCTGAAAACACAGAATGAGGGCCCATTGTTTGTCTTTCTGACAATCTGTTGCTTGTCATTCATTACTAAAAAACATAAAGGTTGTGAAAGAAACACATAGTTTTATAGAAATATGTGACGACAATGCTGTCATTGCTTTTGATGTTGTTGAAAACCTACTGCAAGATAACTAACTATAAAATCATGCCATATTTTACCATGTTTTTGATGTAGTTATTGGCAGAAGATAAATTTTTTATCATCTTTGCCATATTGGCCTTGAACTGCAATTTTAAAAAAAGATTTTCCTAACCTGAGAAGCTTGCAGGATGTGGAACATATCTGAATGTAGCTGTGAACTCCCTTTTGTCTTCTGAATATCATTCCATCTGGATGCAGCCAGTATATTCTGTGGCCTGGCATAGTCTAGGGTGGGGTGGAGTGTCTTTGGACCTGTTGGAAGGAACAAGCAAAAAATGTTTGGGACTACATTATTCTGCATAATCAATCCACCCAATAGGTGTTGTCCCACACTTAGAGGGTGCAGAATAGGAGTCTCCTATCACTAACTATATGGTGTAAAGAGTTAGAGACTGAGGCTGGCAAGGAAAAGAACCATACACTGTCCAGAAAATGAGACTCAAGAAAATAAAATTGGCAAAGTTTACCTAGTTCTAAACATAACAAAAAGGGCAAAGATAACACTGGGCGGAGATGTGTGTCTCATGGTTGCTTTTTTGTTTTGCAGAGATGTGTAACTCTCCAGGGTTATCTTTAGAGTAAAAATAACTGATTGGGAAATTCCTTGGCTGAGTTAGAAGAGTTTAATCAAGACCTTTGGAGAACCCATTGCACGTGGGACTCTGAGGCAGAAGCATAATCCTGGGTCATCCCAGGCCACAATAATGCAAATGGGTTTCTGAGAAGTTGTGTATGCTACCTGATGATGGCTCACCCAACATAAATTGTAATTTGCACAAATTTCTGTTCCCATTACATCTCACTTTTACAGGAAGATGATCAGCAAGCAGAATCAGAAAGAACTGATGTACTGTTGCTGCTTTAAACAGAGATATGAAATCACAGAAGAAACAAGTCAACAACAGTAAACAGAGGAAAAAGAAAATCTCTCGAGGCTTAATATGAGAAAAACCTTACATCAGAAAATTATGAAGTGATTAAATTAATCCAAATTAATTACTTTTTTCAATTACTACTGTTGCATACCAAACCTTCAAAGCACTTTCTGTATCTAACAAGGGTTTAATTAGAAGTAGAGATTTTAAGGGGGAAGTTCTGAGATGACATTGAGAAAACTACGTCTGAGAGAAGTGAAGATAATAAGACCAATGACTGCAGAATTGTTTGTGGTAAGACAGGAAAATAGTAGAGGAGGGTTTGGAAAGTGTGAAGAACACTGGAAATACCTTTTGAGTTATGAAGTGCATGTATTGGTCTTGTGATCTCTGAAGTGACTATTACATGCTGGAATGGTTTAGCAGGAAGTACAGTACTTACAGAGGACTTAGAGTACAGTTAAGAGTTCTCCTAGTATAGGCTGTCTACACAAGATGGTATTATATATTTCTTACTCTTATAAAGTTTTATTAAGTTATTTACTCAGATGTATCAACCATATCTAAACTTCAATTCCTTTCCAGTTTTGGGCCTTGTGGCATGTCTGGCCACTGTGCTGTTTGAGGGCCTGGTCTGTAACACTCTTAACTGCCATGGAAGGGTGATGGACATTGAACTCACATCTTTTGAGACTCACAGGTGAAAAATCAACTCTCAGCTCAGTTCTCCCAGTTTTTAAGAAGTGTAAGAAAGAAGGCTCCAGCAATTACAAGCCCTCCAGTCTCACTTCAGTCCCTGGTAAAATTCTAGAGAAGGTTATTCTGAGAGTAACTGAAAAACATTTGGGAGACAATGTAGTCACAGTCAGCATAGGTTCAAGGGGGAAGTCCTGCTTAGCCAACGTTATTTCCTTTTATGCCAAGGTCATCCTCCTAGCTGACCAAAGGAAGCCAGTAGATGTGGTGGGTTTGGATTTTAGCAGAGCTTTTAATACTGTCTCCAAAAGTATCGTGGATAAACTGTCCAGCACTCAGATGAGCAAATCTATAATACACTGGGTGAACAACTGGCTCACAGATTGGGCTCAAAGGGTTACAGTAAATGAGGTTATATCAGGTTAGTGGCCAGACACCAGTGTAATGTTGTAATGTTTTTATAAATGATGTGGATGCAGGAATTAAATGTAAAATGTGCCAATGATACTAGATGAGAATCTCTGCGGGGTAGAAAGGAGCTACAGAGAGATCAGGATAGACTGAAGAGCTGGGCAATTGCCAGCTGCATGAAACTGAACAAGAGCAAACACTCAATTCTCCACCTGGGATAGGTTAAACCTGGTTATACATATGCACTGGGGGATGAAAGGTTGGGGAAAAGTCCTGCAGAAAGGGATCTGGGAGTCCAGGTTGATGGAAAGTTGAACGTGAGCCAGCAGTGCCCTGGCACCAGGAGGGCCACCCGTGTGCTGGGGGCATCAGGCACAGAATCACAGCCGGGCAAGGAGGGGATTATCCCCTCTGCTCTGAGCTGGGACAGCCTCACCTCCAGTGCTGGGGGCAGTTTTGGGCACCACAATGTAAGAAAGACATCAAACTGTTAGAGAACATCCAGAGAAAGGTGGCCAAGACAGTGAAATATCTTGAGCAAAAGAATTACAAGGAGTGGTTTATGTCACTTGTTCCTTGGAGAAGGGAAGGCTGAGGCAGATGTGCTGACCAGTGATAAAGCACAAGCTGTGTCAGTGGAAGTTGAGACTGAACTTTAAGAAAAGGTTTGTTACTGAGAGGTTGGTCAGTAAAAACCAACCTGGGAAACTAGTCACAGCAGCATAGCTTGACTCGCTCGCTGTAACCATGTTGTATTCTGAGCACAGGCACACATCTACTGCTATACACAGACATTCAGTCATTGGGAAACAGGCCCCACAAACCCTTGGCGTGAGCTCAAGAACACAGTGTGGATGGCTGATAGCATTAAGCCCAGCCTGGTTTTCTCATTCATGTTCCTATGTGTCCTTGAGGTAGTGTCCTTTGTCTGCAGAAACTTCCCTAAGAAGGCATTGTCCTCCACAAAGAGGGACAGAGTCTGTATTTCTCTTCACTTCTGGCTGACACTAGAATATGTAGATAATCCACCAGATTACAGGAATCCTCAGGCACCAGTGTGGACAGCCCCTAGACAAAGAAGCTAAATGGCTCGAGTCAGATACCTAACATGGCACCATGATGCCAGTGAAGAAAAGAACCTTACGCTTTGGGGTTTACATCCACCTCTGAATTAAGATTAGGAAATATTGTCTTGTTAATTTTTCTACAGTACAGTGTCGTGAGAATCTGGAGTTGCTCACAGCCTTTCCAAAGATATTTCAGGTATTGTTAGTAGGATGAATACCACCTGAGAAGCCCAAGAAGGAGAGATAATGGCAGACTGCAGCCAAGTATTGGACACGTGTATCAATCATCCCTAAATGAAGCAACCAGACACACAGAAGTTACAAGATTATTGAATAGATAAAAAAACAAACAAACAAACAAACAAAAAAAAAACTACAGAGCACAACTTTAGTGTCTGATTGGTAGGAAAACTATCTTTTAAAATTGAAGTAAGGTTTCTGGCACAACAGAACTCTGAATCTCTGCAAGAGGCTCCACAGCAGCTGTCACTTTCTAATATTAGATATTAGTTAACTGTGATTCCAGTCTAGTTTAAAATATTGTGGGGTTTTTTCACCTAATAAGAATGGTTTAACTTTCCCACCCATATATGTGCATGCAGCACATAGAAGCCTTTAGTATTCATGCTATTGTATTGCTCTCTCTAAATTATTATGGTGCAGTTGTATCACTTTTTAAACTCAGTTCTCTGTTACAAACGACTGTCCCACACCAAGACTTCTTGAATGTGTGGCTGGTTTTTTTAGCTCTGAAGCACAGCTGCTTTGTTTCACCTCACAAGTCCATTTTTCAGGAACTGATACTCGTTGCCATTAATGGTGGGAGCTGCATTTGAGAAAAACATAACACAGAGAGTCTTCAAGGTACATAAGCAGCCATGCAAGCTCCTAATTGCTCCACTGACCTCACCAGGAACAAGAATACATTAGGCACATACTTTAATTACCTTGTTTCTTCAGGACCAAAAAGCAAGAGGAAACATAGTAAAAACTTGTTAAAGACATTTGATTAAAATTACTGGAGCAGGGTGGAAGAAGGAATCCTCATCAGAGATGAGGATTTTATTTATACTAAACAGTCAGTCTTATGAGAATCTATAAGGGATAAGGAGGCAAGATAAGGCTGGGGCCTGGGGTTGTGGAACAAAGGTTAGCACACCATCTCATGATAGTCCTCCTGGTATGTAGAGGAATGTACATGTGCTTTGCTTATTGCAGATCTATTTATATGCTCGATATTAAGATCTGCAATAAATAGATAAAAACATTATTAAGTATATTTTAGATAAATATTCTTGTTTAAAAAAAGAAGTTGATGACTCTGAAGTCAGTAATTGGTATCAGATGCACTTAGAAAAATCTACATTTGTCATACACTGGATCCTATTCCCTTTAGAGGACTGAATAACAGAATTCATTGTTCATTCTATTGTATCTTCAGAGCTTAGCTATTTAAAAGGCCAATCCATTGAACTAGAGATTTATTTTCAATTCTTGCTGTATTTTTTTAATGTGTAGAATATTTCCCACAGCAACTTAATTTTTTCCCAATAAATAAGAATTAGCCCTTGAATCAGGATGATTCCCTGAATAAGGCTCAGAACAGAACTGCTGAACATTTTATACAATCAGCATTTGCACAATTACTTGTATCTGCCCTAAGTATACAGAACTGTGACACAGAGCCTCACAGTACCTCCACTGAAGCAACCGGAGTTTGCTGAATGACAATTGATTTGCCTCAGAATATAGGATTAAATTCTCTTCTAATTTTAGAGTAATCTGCATAGCACATTAAAAATATTCTTAATGGACATCTATTTCTATATTAATTTAATATTTTAATATTATGTATTAATTTTAATATTATTTTTCTTAAAAGTAAGATACCTGATGTTGCAGGACACATTAACATATATGCTTTGGAACAGCTTCATTCTGACTTTAATCTCCTGACCATTTTTAAACAGTTTCTGAGTGGAAAATATTTCTTTACTTAGCAGCTGGATACCCTCAATTTACACTACAGATTGCCAAAGGATTTGTAAGACCCATTAGCTTTAACATCCACAGGTGTACCCATCTCATTTTATGGAGCTGCAAGCTGGATTCAAGTCAAAGACTTGTAAACTTATGGGTTTATGTGGAAGAGTCTCAATGCTCTTTTCTGAAAATAGTATTAGCATTTAACAGATTGGCTTTATAACTGTTTAAAGAAAAGATACCATCTAGGAACAAAGTGTTGGAAGGGGATTACTGGGTCAGTGAGTTGACTCATTTTTCCCATTTGCAGGAACTGCAAAATACAATCTAGTCCGTTCCCTTACCAAGAGCCATACTAACATTCCTTAACAGTTTGCCCCATCTCCCTTCCCAGAAAGCTGTTTCATAATCCACTGCTGTGATAACCAAAAAATCTCTCAATTGCGAGCCTAAATGTTTTAACTTACATTTTTTTGTTTAGTTGGTTTTTTGGTTTTTTGGGTTTTTTTATGTTGTGTAAAGCAAGCGTGGCAGACAGGACTGATTGCAGCACTACATAACTTCAACTACTTCAGGAAGACCTGTGTGTACAACTTCTATCACCACTGTCATTGTGGAAAAATAGGTGAATATCTATCTAGACCCAAAAGATACAGGAGATTAAGACCCATGTATATAATAATTATTTGTGTACAATAGGTATCTGTAAGATATAAACCAAGGGCTAGTGTAAGATGCAGAGTGGCCTCCCAGATCTGAAGCACAGCCAGTGAGTTTTGGTTTGGAGGCTGAGAAACTTATGTACAATTGGAAGGCAAACAACTTGATCAGAGAATATTTAAATTTAGGCTTGGCTAAATTTAGTCAGCCAAATAATCTCAAATTAGTCGTTCAGAAGGCTGTGTTCAGCCACTGCAGAGAATAAGGGGATGTGTGGAGGACTGAAAGAATAGTCAAGGGTTATGGAGATGGGTGTTGGTGAGGAGAAAGGCAGGGACAAGTGATGGCTGCAGACTTATTATGGAAGGAAACAGGACATGGGCATTTCAGTGGGGAAAAAAAGAGGAAAACCGGTTCAATGAGTGGCAAAATTTTAAAGGATAGTTCAAGATGAACATTTCCAAAAGTAGGAATAAACTTGTTCATTGCCACATGACAGTGACAGAAGCAACATTATAACTTTTCCCATGAAATTTAAACAGAAAATGAAATCAGCATTTTTTAAATTGTGTTTGCATGCTTATTTTCAAAATTAAGCAAGCATTTTATTTTGCTGTTAAAAAAAACTGAAATTGCATAAGTAATTAAATGCACAAAAGCCAGAGCTATTAAGTCAGAAAGTACAGGGAAGGGATATAGGCTTTCATAACAGCAATAATTTCAAAACGGAGTACACATTCAGATACAGCAAAAAGATAACTGAAATGCAAGGCTTTAGTCAAAAAGAAAGGATA
Organism: Turdus rufiventris; assembly: GCA_013186435.1. Taxonomy (NCBI): domain Eukaryota; kingdom Metazoa; phylum Chordata; class Aves; order Passeriformes; family Turdidae; genus Turdus; species Turdus rufiventris. The sequence continues at coordinate 9,216,272 of PYHW01010409.1, read as the reverse complement.
TAGGAAATACAAGAAGCAAAAATACTGTAATAGAAGTTCATGATAAAGAGGAACTAAGTTTCACTACAGATGAATCTTAATCTAAATAATTTAATTTCAACCCGGAGTGCTTCAGCTTTTAAGCACCTCTTCTATTTCAAAGTTGTCACCGCCTTGCCATGTAAAGATGCAGGTATTAAGGTCTAATGCCCCAGTTTATTCTTTGCTTTTTCAGAAAAAGCACTGGGAAAAAAAGCATGAAAATATCAAGAGGAAGTAAAACAAAGCTACAATCCTTTCGAAGCACACAAAACACCAGAACCTGGGAGAGTATTTGCAGGAAGTGGTATATAATGTGAAAGCTCTTCTCCCTTCACCCTTCTTTGGACATCAACCCCTGGAGAGAAAAACTTTTACCTGATACAGTGTGGACACCTTTATACTGTAACTGCTATTAGAAGAATGCCAAATACTCCGAAGTTTTGCCGAAGTCTCAAAACTTAAAACTCACAGAAAAGCAGATGAATGATGCCAGCAGGTCAAATTTCTGGATTAAACAGTAATTCTTTGCAATGGCAATCCCAGAACTATCACCCAATTTCTTATGCATACCTTTGGGCAACCCACTGTGTTGACAGATGCCAGTCTGTGCCAGTGAAATGCCATTGTTTTCACAGCTTCATCTGTCAGATGAGGGCAATAAGAGACATGGCAGTGTTCCAGGTGTTCTGTGCCCTTGCAGAACTCAATTACAATACATGTACATCAATCCTTTGATCCACTTCAGACATTCCAGTTCTCTAGGTACCCTTCATTGGTAGTGAAGTCATTCTGCTGTTGACTGGGAATTTCACTAGAAAAAGAAGAGATGCAATAAGGGGCTATTTTCAATTGCTTATGTATTAAACAGTGGGTTTATTAGACTAACATTTATGTAAGTTCCACTATATGTATTAAAACATGTTGAATTTGGGTTCTTTAAATTGTGCACAACTGTGCTTAGAGAATCAGGCCCTAATACATTTATTCTACTGCTCTCTGCAAATGCCCATTTTTGTGCATAATAACTTTTTTCTTTTTCTTTTTTATTCTTTTTCATAAAAGAAAACTGTATCTGTACAAATCACATCATATTTTTGGAAGGGAATGGGTAAAAACCTCAGGATTGTCACTCAAGAGTTCTGGGTTCTGATTTGCTCCCTGGAACAAACCAGTGATACTGGTTGACTACAATTTCTATTCTAGTTTTTAGAGTGAATAAACATATGCAGATCCTACTGACTCCAATTTCAGCATCTTTATAACTCAAATATTAGCTTTTTCATATATTCTGTAGAGCAGATAGTCTTGGAAAATAACAATGGAACTCCTGTAGAAGGTCACATAGATTCTTGAAATACGCTTTTCTCCTTTGCACTCTGAAACTTTTTTTACCTTTCAGAGTGAATCTTTTTCAAGCCTGAAAACTATCACTTCTAGGCCTGCAAAGAGAAGTTGGACCTTCTATTGAAACCTTCTCTGGAAACTTCTTGAAAAGAGATGCCTAAAATCACATTTCTTCACCTGACAGCTCCATGACATGAGGATCACAGGACAGCCTGCAGCTCTACCAGAGGTTTTAGCTTCAGTCAGAATCTCTCCTCTTTTGTCATGTCCAGCCTAAAACCGTGGTGAGATGCCTTAAATGTGTCACTGAGCTAGCTTCCAGGCCTGCTAATATTGGCCTCAGGCCAGAGTAATTTGTCATTTACTGGAATAGCAATTCTACCTCTACAGGGAAGACAAGGAAGTTTACATAGTAGATTGAATAAAAACCACTGGTTGCATGAAGCTTTCCAAAGCTTTCAAGTATTAGTCCTGAAGTCCCTAAGCACCACATAGATAAATAAAATAAGTACACACAGAGAGACATAAAAATTCATGTATTTATTATGTACAAATGTTATATATTTATCATTCTGAGAAAATTACTTCTGCAGTAATCAGGCTATTGCCACTAACACACAGCTAATTTTTCCTTATGCTAAACAGGAACTTACACTATAACACAGGGTTGATCACTAGAAAATATTATTTTTGTTATTTATGACAAGAGATTATGTGTTTCTGTGTGATTTTCATAAGTCTTACCTAAATAGATGCAAAAAACTTATCAGATCTGAAATTTGTTTCATAGACCATACTTTTAAGATCTTTGTCTGTATCTTCATTCTGGTTTCATTTTCTCTTGTCTATTGGTACAGCTATATCAAGTTCTTCTTGGACTTTTACTTCAGAAAATATTGTAGTATCAATGTTTGAACCTAGGATTGGTTAAAGTGGAAAATTCAGAATATGTATTAATTGGCTTCTCTACCCTTCCTATTTCAATCTTGGATTTATGGGCTGTTTTTCACCTGTAATACAGAAATATTCTACACCCAGCAACTAAATGTTTTTCATCCATGTGCAAGAAAAACTGCACTCCTTTCAGAATTAGGCCTCAAATGTGATGATTTAATTGTTACATTCTCAACTAGGGTATGTAACACAATCTGAAGCCAAGATTTCAATGCCTGTTAGATATGTTTATCTTGTTTTTACTAGCATAGCTTGTCTACATACTTATTTAAAATATCCTTCTAAGTTGGAGTCTGAATTTACTCTTAATTTTAAGTCTACCTCTACATGGTTTTGCAAATAGCACTCAAATTATATTTGCCATCAAAAGAGATGGAGCTTTGTTTGCTCTCTTCATCTCTGTATCCCTGGTTCTTTGTCTATAGAGAAAATAGCAGAGGAGATTGTGAAGGTAGATTATATTTGGAAGACATTTAAATACTATAAAAAGTCAAATGCCATATGAAGAGAATGTAATTTTCTAATTTAATTACACAATTTTAATTCTGTATAAATAAGGCCTGAGGATACACACAAACATCAATGAAAAGGTCAAATACTAAATTGCTGCTAATTAAGTGAAGTAATTTTCAAAATACGGGGTCTCATAAATGTTTACATACTGTTATAATGCCTGGGAACAGGCAGTGTGATTACAATGGGATTACTCTCTGCAAATTTTCCATAAAATCATATCCTTAGATTCAATTTACAGGAAAAGGACTTGTCATTTTTTTTTGAGTTATTCTGTATCTCTTCTTTCTCCTGCATTCCCTAGATCCATGAAAACAGGGCTTCTGCAACTCCTACATATGCTCCCTTGCTGCTGCTTTCTTCCTCAAAAAGTTCAAATTCATTTGGCAAGGAAAGTAGAAACACTTCTTTTAACAGTTCTCTTTTTAACTTACTCTGTGTAATGAGACACCTGAAATAGCTTCTTAGCCATGGGCATGGCACAGCACAGAAGTGAATATTCTCTGAGAGCAGCAGCACTGGCACCATATATGTTTCCATGAGGTACACAAGATATACATACTTGGTCATTATTAAAAACATGGAACTTTACACAGAACATTCATGAAAGACGGGACAGAAATTATTCCTAGAGAAGCAAATCGCCTGACGTGTATGTTGGGCAACAAGATTCAATCCAGATGCAGCTCTTGTGGTACAATAACTGGCTCATTTTTACAATATATGGCTATAAAATGATGGGTGTCGAAGATTTATAATGGAAAAAACGTGCAAGCTGAAGACTTGGATTATGTGATGGCATTGGCTGTACCTGCAGCCTTAGGATCTGCAACTTTTTATGGGCATGAAATCAATACCACTAAAAATACATGACTTGAGCATTTCTGTTATATATAGCTAGGAACGATTCTCAGTTACAAAAAAAAGTGCTCGTATTTGGATGTCAATTCTTAACAAGATGGATGGTTCTTTCTACTACTGTAAAGTTACCTACTACTGTTTATTTCTCATATTGTTCTGAAATACAAAGTAAATCTATGCAATCATATCAAGTTTGTCAAATCTCTGTAAGGATTTTGGTAAACTTCAAGTAACCTATGATAAGGACAATTAATTTCACAGTTTAACCCTACATTTTGGAAGCAGTCATTTCCCCTTCATTTGGAATTTTCAAACTGAGTGGATTTCATGCCCACTAGATTCTGCATGGAAGTAAACAGAAAAAACTGCCCTTTATTCATCCTTTTCAAGCCATAATTGAACAGATCTCAGGCATATGGTGCTGTAGGAAAGAAAGGATAGAATTTTTGATGTAGAATGGTGTTATGAAGAATGAAGGATTACGTGTAGAACAAACAAGATCAGTTTTGGATATGGTTAATTTAATGAACTAGAAGGGCTTCCAGGGAACACCCAAGAAAAAGACAAAATTTTACCTGAATCCTGTTGTCACAGAAGTTTTTGCATTGTGATATAGAAAGTTCCAATATTTTTCCATTGCAGCCAAGGGGTCTCAAGCCCTAAAAAAATCCACAAAAATTAATAAAGAAAGATAAAAAGTCTATTTTCCTACTTCCTGAGAAACAAAGAAACTGAAGAAAGATAGTGTGGTGTGAAATATTTCCACCAGCAAAACACATTTACAGATCTCCTCCAAAATTTGGGGCTGAAGAACTTTTCAAAAAAATTTTGGGGGGGTGGGGGGGTGTTGTTTGTTTGTTTTTGTTTGTTTGTTTAGAGTTTTTGTTGGAAGAACAAAATAGTACTTGCTAAGACCAAATGTCGTAAAATTACTGCCTTACCATTAAGGGTTTTATGGTTACAGCTATAGCACAAGACAACATTTGAAATGGTGCTGTCACACTCGAAAGTGTATGAACAACCCCCATATCCAAGACAATAAGGAGATGAAAACTGGTAAATTCCTAAGTCAGGACTGCAAAAGGATCTAAATAAGCTTTGTGATTTTTACTGGTTCTATACCAGGAAACTGGGCAATGTTCCAATGCTAAATGTTCTAATTTGAAGGAGAATTAAATGTTGATTTTGTAAAATTCATTTTGATAATCACAGCAGAATATCTCTGTACCTCTTATCAATAAAGTAAACTTTACTGGGAAAAAAAGTTACCACTTTATTCCATATGGTTAATAAGTTATCTACAATAAGACAGTGAGCAGCACTGCCTAATTGTAGGCAGAGAGGAAGTATAATCTTAAAAAAATAAGTGCGTGTAGATAGTGTCTGGAAACCAGATGTGGACATTGTAATGATAATTCTGGAAGAGTGCGGCTGGAGTTCAAATTTTGCAGATTCCTGAGATCTCACGAGCTGAATTGATACAAAAAATGGAACAACAAAAGAGGTTTCCAATCCTTATGGCTACTTATGAAAACACAAAATTTTATATTTTTCTCAGCAGACGCAGTTATCTGGTGAAAGTCACTTTCAACTGCTTTGTGAAAATCCAGATTTCAAACTTTGTTGACCAGAGTACTCCTATTCAAGACAATAAAATAGTTATGTGCTTAAACCTAAAATGGGTTTATGCCAGAACTTGAATTTCTTACAGCGAAAACGGATGGTCTGATAGGTATAATTTCAAGGACATAATTTCTTCTTGCTTTTTTCTGTACTTAAAATTGGCACCATTTCAATGCACTTGCTAATGAAATACTAAAGAATATAATAGAGATTTTTTTTTGCTACATGACAATTAATGCTGCTATCACTTCAAAGTTAATTTATAATAATTTTATATTACTAAAGTGACATTAAATCACAGAAAAACACTTTTTTATAAATGAAAATCAATGTCTAGATTGAGGTATTTTGTTAATAGCTACAGATTTAAGAAAAAGAGTGAAGACTTGAAAGACAAAGAATGTCATTGGGACATTACATTTAAAACAAACTATGAAACTTTCATGTTTCCAAAAAGAAACCTCTTCAAACTATCTCTATAGAGGAAGCTTAATCTATATGAATTTTTAACTATTATTTTTGTATCTAACATACATACAAAGGGTCCATTTTCACCCATTTTATTAGACTTCCTGTTTTATTCCCTGATAAACAATGTCAGGGATTGCCATCCAGGATATTGACCTATTTCTGGAAAATTTCATCTTCTATACTAAACCTCTTCACATTTAAGGAAGATGTGGTCGGAGCTATCATATTGGAACTCCCGGAAACAGATGCTGGCAAAACAAATACTGTGCAACACACAGACTAGGATCACCCACTCTAGTATCACCCACTGTCCAAAAACCTTTCTCCTTTAGTGTCAATAAATGACTCCTGTTCTTGGATGCATCTTGTTGCTATGGAGGAAGGGAAGACTTTGTCCAGCATCTCTTCTATAGCATACTATAATTTCCATTTTGAAAACAATTTTGAAAGAAACTTCTTAATCCTCTCTAGCTGCTTTTTCAAGTAATTTTTATGCTTTTGTTCTTTTTCAGCTACTTTATATCACAAGTCCTAGAGACATTTGCAGAACATAATCTATTATTGTTTCACCATGGTTTCTGTAGATGAGAAAATGAGTATTGACTGTACCAGGTGGTGAGGGTCTTTGCTTGCTAGAGACAAAAGCCATCTGAGGCTATGCCATTCCAAAGAGTTTGTTCATTATTTATATTCTCATGTTGAAAGTCTCTGCCTTTCTACTGCAGACTGCAATGAATGTACTGTCTCTCTAACAATAACTAACTAACAATAACTGTGTGCTAGGGTATTTCTAGCTTCTGAGATTTCACATATCTCTTTGCAACCTTCAAGGTCAGCATCTGTAATGTATCATCATGTTCCAGAGATATACAGATGTTACTTCCTGTTCATACTCCAAACTAAACAGATTGACTCCAAAGTGACTCCAGTCCTAGTACAGCTCTTGAGCTGTCTCCCACCATCCATGTCTGAGCCATTTACTATAAAATGACTCAATTCATTCTCTAAAATGCTCAGATTTCTGCACAGATTAGCCACAGTCAGGCATCAGTGTCATGGATTGAACACTAGAAGAGAATGCAATTCTTACCATGCAGATTCATTTTGCCATTGAAAATACATGTGTGTCAGAATAAAGCTCAGATTCACATAGTAAAAACCTCCTGGAAAATAGGTAAGTTCTTATGGAAATGCAGCTGTACTGTTTCTAATACCCGAGTTAATATAAAGGTGGGCCAGATCTGTTTTCAGGAACTGTAGGGATATTTTTCTCTTGCAGTGTAGAAATCCCCCTGTATAATGCATGCCATAAAATTTAATTTCTTTACCTTACACCATTTGTGGTTAAATTAAATCATAGCTTGCAAACTACGATTGCCAATGTTTCTTGAGACAGTCCAGACAATAGGGATTCCATTGCAAAAAAGAATCCTGTAAAAATATCAAGCCCGATTTTCAGCATTGCTGAGTACTTTTAATTGCAGCTGATTTGTATTGGGACTCCAGGTGCTGGCACATCTGGTATTGATCACAATGACTCTGTTTTAGTATTTCTTATTTCTATGCAGCATTAAGTTTCTAAATCTCCAGATTAAATTCTCTCTTTCTCCATTCTCCCAAGCAACCTGGAATTTGGACCCCACTTTAACATACTTTAACTTTTCCTTACCTTGGGAATGCATGGGATTTGCTACATCCTTTCCTTTGGAAATCAAATGCAACTAATTAATTTGCAGTCTGTAGCTGGTTATATCTATTAGACACAATGATATATTTTTCTTAACCATTACAAGGCTATTCCTCAGTCCTACTGGCCTCATTTTCTAACAGAACAAAAAGTGAAGCCAGGCCATGGATTCAAGTCGCTGCAGATTCAGAAACCCAATAAGAATAAAAAATTAGGCTAAAAAATTCCTCTAGATTATTGTGGAAAGTCAAAATGCCACTTTTGTTTGGTCACGGTCCCTATTTAGAAACTTATTATCAAAATATTAAAAAATATTTATGTTGCCACCTGGCCTTCAGGAGCAGTCAGGATCTGAAGATCATTAACACATAAGAAATAAAAATGGAGCTAAACATTTATACATTCATATAACCTATATTCTGGAGTGCTCAGTGATTCCAAAGTATCCCCAGCTTCAAAGAGTAACTACACACACAGCAGCAATTCAGTGAGAAGAGAATATGGGGCCTTAGATAATCACAACAGAAAATTTAATGCATGACAGTCATTTGATCTTTGATTTCAGAAGCATTTCAGAGTTGTTCCCATTTTTAAAGTATTGTACCTACTTTTTACATTTCAGGCTATTTTTTTCCTTTCTAATTATTTCACTGCATATAAGTCACCCCTGATACTGAGCTTGCCTGAGCCTATGTTAGGGCATCTGTTGTTTTTGTTGCTGGATGCTTTTTGTAACTCAGGAGTCAACTAAGACTATTTTATTATTCTGTACTATGTTTTTCTGTCTAAATCCTGCTTGAATAAAGATATTTTCTTCAAATGTCCTGACAGTTTAATACGTAATTACTTTTCTAATGTCCCAGGAATACGGGTGGTCCAGGCCATATGCATCAGCAGCTTGTGTTGGAATGAGGGAAGTGGGGCAGCTGCAGGCTCTCAGGCTCACCCTTGGAGCAAAGCTGCCAGAGCCTTGTCATGTAGACACTGGGGAGAAATCAAGACATTTTAATAAACATATGGGGAGTATGAGAATAAAATTTGTGACTAGAACTGCTTCTCTAACTCATGGAAGCAGTTCCAGTGAGTCTGCTTTCATAATACAGACAGATTTTGGTCCTAAGTGCTAATGTTACCATCTCTATAATAGAAGCTCAGACCCCTTGCATATACTGTAAATAATTTTATAATGATATCTAAAATATTTGAGAATTTTCTCAAAGATTTTAAATTTTATTTTCCAAAGAACTCAACATCTTTGTTTTGTCATTGCATTGTTGCTTTATTTTTTTAAAGAAATGTCTCAAACTTGCAAATATTTTCATTTCTAAGATTCTTTTAAGATTTCTATAATTTCAAGAAACTAATCTTGAGTACTTCAAGAATGAAAAAAACAAATGTCCTTCTACTACCAAAAATATTATTGAGACTTAAAAAGTGTATGTTGTTTAAAAAATCTATTTTTAATAAAGAAGGATATATTTTCTGAAATGTAAAAGGATGAATGCTAAAATTAGAGTGAAAAGAATAATATTTAAAATGTAATTGTGTGTGAGTTTAATGTAATGTTATGTATTTTCCGAGAGTTAGAGTAATATAGTCAAAGCCCTAATGAGAAAAGTACAGAAACTTCATTATGCCACCAGTTCCTCACATGCTTGGAGTTCACTTCCTTTTCATTGGATATTTGGTTTGTTAATGAATGGTCTTATTTAGCAAGACACTGAAGCACACATGCAACTTATTCATGGCATGAATTAATTCCCCTTTTCTAGCTGGTGTTCACAAGTTTCCCTAGGCATTTTTTCATGCAAAATGTGCAACTTTCTATGCAATATCAGAATCTGAACATATGCAGTGATCACTTTTATTCCATTTCTTATTTTTAGTTGACAAGCAGGCTCAGGAAAGGTATAATAAATTTTCTCCAAACATTAGACTTTTAATATCCATGTTTGAAGAAGCAACAGAAGAGAAAGGCACCAACACTGAGGGAAAAACTTCCATTTTGATTAAGTCAGGCACACCTGAGACACAAATGTATAGAAAATATAGCTCTACTGTATCTTTTCTCCACTATGTTAAGTACGTGTTATCCTTATTGCAAGAAATTCTGCTCTGCTTCGAAGGACAGAATTATTCTGCTGTCATTTGAAAAAACAGAAAGGAAAATTCTCTAGTGTAGTGCAAATCTAATTTGCACCTTCTAAGTTTTAAACACTAAACAGCAAGACAGGAAAAGTAGGAGAGATCTGTTGCACAGACTTCTGGACAGCACATGAGCTTTACAATTTCTCTTTAATTAACACAGTATATGGGTATTGATTATTGTACATTAAACACTGTGCTCTCTGTTGCATTTTTTAAACTAATACTTAGAAAGCCCAAGTTGAAAGAGATCATAGTATGACTTCTTCTCTATGCTAATAAAATGTATAATATAAAGTCAAAGCATAAAAATAGTAGCTTGTTACAGAGCAGACTGATAGATTTCCTTTTATCAAGTAATATTTTAAGACTAGGAAAAGTATTTTATATTAAATTTATTTCTTTTATATGTGCATGAGTTTTACATGCTTAGATACAGCAAACAGCTAAAACCAGAGGTTTTTTCCTAGTGTAGTACTCAGAAACTGCAAATGTTAAAATGGTCAATTTATCTGTCTTGTGGGAGAGAGAAAACTGCAAGCCTTAGCAACGCAGTGTAAGCAAAAAAAGCTTGGCTTGTTGCCAAGGTCATGAGTTGTGCTATGTGAAAACTAGAATAAGAAACATAGCATTTTAAAAGACCAGTTGTGGCAGGCAAAGAGAAAGAAAACATTTTTGTTGTAACATTGTGGGACTAAGTTCAAGGCAGCATACATTTCATTCAGATATAATTTTGTGATATTTTAAATGAACACATTAAGTGAAGTCTTCTTGGATTCCCTAGCGTCTTTATTTAGCTTAAGTTTCTGGCCTCCATAAAAGATACAGGCATTATAATTTTTTTTCACGTTTTAATTTTTTTTTGCACAAACTTTGTGTTAGAGCCAAATAATGAGGTTCTTAGTCAGAATTGTGTTTGGACAGTGACTGAGTGAATAGTCTCTATGGAAAGTTTTATTGACAAGGATTCTCTTAGATTTCTGTGTTCAGTGCAAAGAGTTTGTCCCAAAAGTAAAAGAAACAGCTTTTACAAGGCAGGACCTGCCAATGTTTAACCTGACACCCCTCAGTGCTGGTTTTTTTTTTGCTTTCCAGTTTTAACAGCTTGACATTGAATATACCTTGTTAATAATTCTTTCATTGGCAATTGTTTTCTAGACAACAATGGAGAGCAATGCCTCTATTGGAGCTAACACTCAGCTCTCTTAGCTTAGCTCCTGAAGAACCTGGTACAAATGGCCTCACACTGACTTACACTCCATTACTGACCCTAAAAGAGAAATGTGGGCAATATTTATAATTACTACTTTCCCTAATCTGTTCAAGTCAATGCACGGTTTGCATTCAGCAGCCAACACTGAAGATAAGCAAAAATTAATGATGCTATTTTTAAACTAGACCTTTAAACCCTAAAATAGTGAGAATAATTAATAGTTTAATGCTCTCTAGAACAGCAGGAAAACTGAGCTTTCTGGAAAAAAGTCTGTTGGAGATACTAAGAAATTCCATTAGTTCCAGCACTTAGAAATTATCACCACTCCAAAAGACAGAGCTTGGAAAACAAATCTAGAAATAATCAGAACCTGTTTAAACATTTCAGAGTAATATTTGTAGTAATATATTTTTTTAAATTTAAGGACCTTAAATAATTTTAAGGAAAAATTACCTAACACAGCAACAGCAAAGGCCATTCGCAGCATTTGTGTGCACTAGCTGTTCTGTACCCTCCATGAAGAGTTAACCTGAGTCCTTCCTCAGAGTGTTTCACTTAATCAATTGCATATCTTGCACATGGCTAACTTATAACATACACAGACGTTATAAAAATGAAGTCGAGAAAAATACTTTCAGCCAAGTTGAGAGATTTGGAGACTACAGCTTGGGTGTTTCAATACAGTTCAGATCTCTGGTATGTTTGACATTACTGTACAATTAACTTTATGCATTCCCAGTATTTCTTTTGTGTTCCCTGATGAATAAAAAATTAATCCCAGAATTCTGTAGGACAGAATCATATTTTGGCTTGTACAGTTTGTTGCAGCACAAAGAATCACGGCAAATCCCAAAGTCTCAGCACTACTAACAAACTGATAACCTGAACAGGGCCTCATTGTGTGACCACAATCTACAGAAGAAGCTAGAATTCATAAAATCCCCCTGCAATCATTCAACCACTGTGACAGTTTGGGTGTTTTTCACAGTGCAGGTTTTTTTTTTTTCATTCAAGCGGACAGATGAAATTAAGAAATGCAACTTCAGAATAACTAACTGCTACAAAGTCCGTAAGGAACATTGAGCCTGGCAACAATCAACTGAGTTTTAAAAGTAAATATTCTGTAACCACACTGAGCTTCAGAGGTGAAATGGCCACATTATAACTTTTTAAATAATCAAGACATGAATACACAGCTGATCAACTATGTGACAACACGGGCCATACACTGCTTTGCCATACATGAGGACAAGAATGCATCACTCCTAAACTGGAATCACGTGCCAGGGAGATGAGCCATTACATTACCTGTTAAAAACATAGACATGTTTTTACTCACATCTCTTAGTTCTAAAAATTGTGATCTATTAATTTTATTTCTTTGGTTTTCACATGCAGTCATTTCCTGTGATTTAAAAATTCTGATTTGGTAGATTTGAAATCCCCATTCCACACTGCCCTGTGCCACTGAGGGGAGGAGGCAGAAAATTCAAGGGTGAAGCTGAGCTCAGGAAGAAGGAAGGGATGGGGTGAAGGTGTTTTAAGATTGGTTTTATTTCTCATTACCATACTCTGATGTGATTCGCCACAAATTAATTTTTTCCACCAGGTCAGGTCTGGTTTGCCTGTGACGGTAGCAGGTGACTGAACTCTCCCTGTTCTTATCTTGACCCACAAATTCTTTGCTGTATTTTCTCTGTCCTGTCCACTGAAATGGTAGAACAGCTTTGGCAGGTCCCTGGAGCCCAGGGTCAACCCACCACATATCTAAATATGTTAAAATCTGTAACTTTGCTAATGCTGAAATGTTTGACAGTGTCTGGAAAAGCAATAAAACAAGTGTGGATTTCTACAATACCTTCACTAGTGCTTAAAAACTTTTGTTAGGATAATCCAGCCATTCTTCAGCAGTAGAAGCAGTAGACACGTGCAAACACACTCACAGCTCATGATTTGGCTGACAGACTGGAAAACCCAGCCTGCTAAATGTTAAACCAGAAAATGCAGGCAGCTGTCCCACCTGCCCAGCTAAACTGGATAATGTGGTATTGCTCCAGCAATACTTTTCAGTCATCCTACAGGCAATATTATCAGATTTTTATATGCTAACAGGCACAAAAAAAGCTTTTGTTACCCTTTAAAGCAGAATCCCTAAACCTTCTCCTGGTGTCAGAAACTTTGGGATCAACAACAATTTCAATTTCTTTGTATTATTTTATAGGTATTTTAATTTTGAAATGTTTGTATGTTTTGCCTTCTCTGTTCTCTCTCATCCTCAGCTCTATCACTGTGCATAAAAACAGGGATCAAATGTGCAGCTTTGGAAGTCCTTTCATTTGTCTTTGTTTCCACTGGTACAACATGCACCTTAAGTGGAAAACAAGTCTTTACAGAAAATATATTCTTCCTCTATGCCATACATTACAATGTTTTCTTGATAATTGTAAAAATTGGCAATTTTATTTTTTATCTTAGTATTAGACAGTAATAAAGTATTACTTCAATATTCACAAAATCAATTAATAACCAAATTTCAAGAGAATTGTGACAATGGAATTTTCTTTGGTTATCATATTCTTTTTCATAGCCACATTCCAGCTGTATAATATGCCATGGCTATTAAGTGACACTACATCCACAGTTAACTCTTTTTGCTTGAACTGGAGCAACAATGAATGGATTTTTGAAAACATGATACACGAACAAAAAACTATATATATAAAATATTTTTTAAAATTTTAAGATATCTTACATTCTAAGAAGTTATTTTTAAAACTGAAAGATGTGTTAACAGGACTCATTAAAAGTAAAATTACGTAACTTTAGTACAATCCCTTTGCAATGGTTACAGAAATCTGATGTGATCTAGTACCTTGTGCAGTCTGCCATATTCAGTACAAGAATATGCTTCAATGGTGAAATCATCTTAACACCAACTTCTGTAATCTTCTGGCAGTCAGCCACATGAACGTGCCTGATGTATGAGCAGCATTTATTCATCAGTTTGAAACTTAAATCAGTATTTTGGTTATTCCCTGTTGAAATACTTAAGATGCAAGTAACACATCTGACATACATTAAGAGCATGATCCAAAAACCCACTGAAATCAGCTGAAAGATTTATTTCAAATTATCTGAGTGAATTGTAAAAATACGTAATCCTAATAATTTTTTTATCATTATACTAAACTCCAATGCTGACCTTCAAAAGTTTACATTCTGCAAGGGTCTTAAAAGTTGTGTAAGAAAGTTTTGGAGAGTCAAGAAAGAAAACATACCTTACCTGCTGGCATTTTTCAACCAGAGTATTTGCAGAAAAAAAGTGAAATAAAACATTCATATGTCCATGCTGTCACATAAAAAAAAAGAGCAAATATTCTCCACATAATATCAAAAAGTTACTATTTCAAACAAATAGTTATAATCCATTTAACAGTAGCTTCCAGAGAGTGAGTAGCACATAAACAACTGAAATTCTCTATATAGTTACTATGTTTGGGAACACAAGGAAAAGAAGCAAGTACCTGGAGACATGAAGTATGGCAGACACCCGAGACAGTGATAGAGTTAAACAATCACTTTTGCAGAAGCCTGGAAGTTCTTTTTTGATGGACACAATCAGTAGCAGAATGCTGTTCTCATATATTATAGCTGCTTTACCACTGAAAGAAATGAAATTATCTCATTTATAAACTGGAAGACCATAATTCAAACATACCAAGGACAAAAGAAGACAACTGAAGTTTTCTGACAGTGACTGCAAGTGAGCAAAATTTATAAGCATAGTTAGACAATAGTTGTAAAAATTCTTTTGGTTAGAACTTCTTCTCTTGAATTGATTCTTACTTCTTTGAAATCATTTGAAAGGATAACTCAGTTCCAACATCATAAAGTTTCTCAAAAAGTTTATTTTCAGTTCCTAACTTAAATACATCTATCTGTAATAGTTAACAAACAGTAAATCTCAAATCCAGTTGTAGGTAATGGCAGTATTTCTGAAGACATCAGCTCAAATTTACTCAAGAAATCAAATGTTTATGTTTTAGCAAGCCTGACAAAAACAGTACAGGGAAAGCCTGAGATCTTTAACATCTTACCATAGGCACCTAGATGCTCACTAAAACATGAAATGCATTCATCTCGCTAAAAGTAAAACAGATCCATGAGGCATATATATTATTCTGAAATTTGAACAATATAATGCTAAGGATCTGTTAAAAAATGTGTCCTCTAACCAAGCAAGAGTCAGATTCAACATTTTCTACAGCTGACACCATTTATGGAAGAGGGAATTAATGTTATTGTCTTATTATTCTACCTTTGTTTTCCCAACCTTATGATTTATTCACCTATGGTAGATGTTGAAATTCAGTTTGAAGCAAGTTCTGAATGTAATAAAATATCTTCATTGTTTTGTTTCCAGATCCACAGTAAAATGTGTGTAAGATTCAGAGGGGTTACAAGGAAAGGTCCTCTGCAGTCACAATAATATTGAGCCCTTCTACAGCATCCTTCATGCAGGACCACAACAACAACTCTGTGTACTCTAACAGTGCAATATTCAATGAAATTACAAATGGACTGATGGATCTGTCAATTCAGTTTATTCCTTCTATCACTCCAGGGAGACAATTCTTTAACTGCTTAAATTCAATAGATGTCAGTTCACTCTTGGGCATACAAAGTGTTTCTTTTGACATATAAATGCTGTGTAAATGACAGTTTCTTTTCAGCTTCTACAGAAAACATAGATGTGAACAATTCCTCCCCATGTAGTCCCCCTGACATTTGCATGTAGAGATCTCACTGTTTTCCAGGGCTTTGTAGCTGTGTAATATAACAATTGATGGTTGAACTTGGGGATCTTAGAGATTTTTTCCAACCTTAATGATTATAAGACTCTATACTAACCTTGTGCAGCTCAGACTACAGCTCCAGGAATTCATTTGCAAAACACAGGAAAAAATAGTAGTCTGGCATGTCCTCCTGGGTACCAAATAAGGCCTGTGGAGAGAAGAATCCAAAGAAGGAATCTTGTAATATAAATATACTGGGAGGAATTTTTGCTGTGCCCCACCTCTCCAGCTGCTGCAGAAGCCTGATGTGCTTAGCTACCTTGTCTAAGGGGAGCAGCAGTGCTAGGCACAGGCTTTGCTTAGGGTAGAAATGTTGTCTGACAGTGGACACCACTAGCAGACAGGAGATGGCCAAAGAAAAGCAAGCCAGAAACTGAGCAGCAGCTGATCACCCAGCACACCTCAGTATGGTAACAATGCCCCAGGAGATGCTCCCAGTTCTTGCACACCTAGTCTCCAGCATTTCTAGCATGACTGGTCCCCACTACTACTTTTCAGTGAAAACTAGCATCAAACCTGCTTTACTTCTATCTTACATTAAGTGAGGCGATTCACACCTTGGGTTTCTGCCTCTTATTTCTGATAATTCTATGTTTGGATCCTTTTGCATGTGAGATGTGTTTTAATGGAGTAACTGACTTTAAGTTGTAATCAAGGCAGATTGTCTTTTCTTTTCTGACATAATGCCTCATCTGTTAACTTATGCCCAGGTTGGCTTGCTCTTTATTTTCAGGCTGAAATGCTCTTTTAAACAAATTCTTTGTCAATTGCTTTAAATGCTTTGATGTTAAATGTCTTTTCTTAGAGGACTGTGGCACTCTTTGCACATTTTCCTTTGTGCAGAGGGATGCCAGCCCTAGAGGGAAACTGGCTTGATGTCTGTCAAATGCATTCTTAGACTTAAAGTCTTTGTCCATATCTCACAGACAGACAGACAGACAGACAGATAATATGGCATGGCTCATAACACACATTGGCACTTTTAGCACTCTGGATGTAAATAATCTGGTGTGTTTTGAGTTCGGGGCAAGTGTAGCTTATTTGTTTTTCTACAGTGGGTCTGTAACAGCCTGCAAAATGACAGAATGAAAAACTTATCATCAAAATAAATAGAGGAAATATTTTACCAGTAGTGAGTGCATGGTGATATAAATCCCATCAAGTCCCATCCCTCTGACAGCTGGCTGTGTTCAAGGTGGAGTCTGACATGGTGCAGCTGGGTTACCCTGGATTAGGTTTCTCCAGGAACAGCTATACTCTAAGAAGCAGATGAAGAAGGGAAAAGAGAATCTTGTGAGGCTGCAGGGGAGGTGGCAGAGAGGGTTTATAAGGAAAGAACCATCTCATAACCACAAGCTGGTCAGAGCATGTAGAGCCTGTTGGTGCACTGCAGGCTATCATACCATGTCCAACTGAGACGTGTCTGTTGGAGAAAAGGACACTGTGACTTTGGGAATGTGGTTGATGTGGGCAACACATCAGTGAGGATCAGATGGTGCTGCAGACCTCAGCATCAGCATGGATAGGTTGGACTTGTCCACCCCAAACCGCAAAACAACCTGGTGCAGCGTAGGGCTACTATGGCAAAGGCAATCAATCCCCTTTTCTACTGGCAGGGATCATCAGAAGATAAATGTCAGTAGGGAGAGCTGTGTGCTAGTTATCAGGACAGAATATGAAATTCAGTTGTCCAGATTCTCGTTTTGTACTCACTATTGGTATATGCAATGTGACATAATCCTATCTCATTTCCTCACCCCAAAACTTTCAGTATGCATGAAAGGGAGTAGCTTAATGGTGAATATCATGCAAGCAGCAGCCCGAGGCATGTACTGGGAAATCTGTATTTTCTGCTGGTCAAGAAGCACCAATTGCTTTAACATGGCATGACCAAGTCGTTCAAGCAAGAGTTACCTAACTCTGCAACAGGCTTCTTGCTCATTGACTCTCAAGCAGCACAACAGAAAAATATGAATCCTGGGATCTCAAAGAGCAACAAAGATCCCAAGACATGTCTGAATCACCTGTGGAGACCCCTCCCACTCTCTAATTTCTATATAGATATATTAAGTTAATTTTCTAGGCAATACCTTATATTAAAATAAAGTGAAATTCCCACTCTGAGAAGGAGAGATTGTAGGTAGCAGGCAATCAGATCAAACTCAGCAACCCTGATAGAAATAGCATGACTTTTTCTGTAATTCAGTAAGGATTGCATAATGTTAGATGCAGGCTAAAGGACTTTTAATCTCTATCTGGAAAACCACTGTTTGCTTAACATAGACATTTGATATCACAAATAGCAGAAATCTAGTGTTTTCCTCCATGCAAGCCAAACCAAATTATATGGAAGCAGTTAATAATAATTCCCCTGCACAGATTGTTTTTAATTTCTTTCTCACTTGAACTGGTTTTTAACTTGAAACTGGATAATGTATCTCAGGCATCAGGTTGAGAAAGTTCCAGTGTGAAATATGCACTCAGATAAGATTAAATAAAATTAACCAACATTTAGGTCTTACTGCAATCGTATGTATTTATCTTCTTTTCCTGTATTTCTATAACAATAAAATCTTAAATTTCTTTTCTAAGGCCCCATGGATTCTCTATAAAACTTCAGGCACTCTCAAAGCTAAGGTATAGAAATACGAAATTTCTTCCACACTTTAGTAAAAAAATTGCTTTATCAACTCACTTTGAATTTCAATATTCAATAGATTGCCTCAAGAGTGAGCAGACTGGCCTGAGAATCAGTGTTAGGATACATATGGAGTTTAATACTGTATTCTTTGCCCTAGATGAGTCAAATCCCACTTAAACCTCTTCTTTCAAAGCACTTGGGAGGGAGACTATTTTGAAGGTTATTGAATCTTACATCCTACAAAATTCTGCAATACAGACTTTTTGTGCATGACTCAGTAAAATCATTCTATAAATGTCTTATTTTTCTTGCATATAAGTGAATGCAAAAATAAATTATAAATGCAAATAAAATTAGGTAAACAAGTAAAATATAATTCCTCATCTGTAGGAGTTTTCAGTCTTATATGTAAATGACTGTCTTGGGTTTTTTTCCTTGATTGCATAATAGTATACTCTGATCTGAAATGAAAGTACAACAAAACAAACATGGAGCAAACCACAGCTAAAGATCTGTCCCCATAGATTTAGAAAATAATTGCAGAGAAATTATGAAATGCTTATAAGAATTTCAAAGTTAATTTAATTTAGTCTTTCTATAGTTTAGTATTCTGAAGAATAGGAATACCAGGTTTTTTTATTTAGGTTTGGCTTTTTTGCTACACATACACTACTTTACAATTCTGTCCTTCTCCCAGAAGTGATTGGATTTGTGGAATCCATCCTGCAAGGCAGAATTTTGTCTGCAGCACAGAAGGGATTTTGAAGAAACACTCTTGTGATTCCAGTATTGGCAATACACTGAGGATAGAAATTTGAAAATCAACATTCAGAATTGAGGAAGTACTCTCTGGGGCACATGGGACTATCCTTTTTGTATCCTGTATTTGTCAAGAATCATAAAATGAATTGTGACATCCTTTCAGATGTTTGGCACATTACTTTGATGGCTTGACTCCACATGTTATTTTTCATTTAATTTTCCACTGTCCTAAAAAAAGCACTTATATTAACATATTCCTGAATTAGCATTTTTCTAAAATAAATAAGAGAGCATTTGTAACTTATAGCATTCTTCAGTTACACAAGTTTGTACTCAGGAAATGTAAACAATCATACTCTTCTTCAATAAATAAAGAACATAGCTCAGATTTGCTCCCCAAGTGATGGCTCCTTTTCTGTTGCTTGAAGAAGCCAGAATTTGCCAGAATGAGAATACTCCCAATGAAGCTGGAGCAGGGGGAACACAGATGGTGGAAACTGGTGAAGTCTACATGTAGGGTTCTCTGACACCCCTGCAAAGCAGATGTCAAGAAATGAAAGGGACAAATTTATTTTTCCCAGTGGTTTGCATTCTCTTATCCAGCTGTTATAATCTACAGCGACAGATGCTGTAACACATTTTGGGCATGACATACAATTGCTTTGTACCCTCATTCTTTCCAGTTTTGTGTCTAATGGCAGAAAATTTTCCACAAATACTGTTCAGCTTCAGAAGCAGAACAAAGAGATCTTACGCTTTCTAGGTGGGGCTCTGGGAATGTCAATGGGTACCTTTTGAACAAGACACAAGAGAATCTCAATATTTTTATGAAAATATGTTGAAGTTCATTAAGAAAAATATTTACTGCCTGTGCAATACAGATAAAATCTTAATTACCATGCTTTATGCAAAAACCCCCACACTAACAATTTGTCCAGTATTATTACCATGTATGAACATAATGGTCAAAGAAAAGATTGCCTTGTTTTGTAACAATGGACTAGAAAATGTCTGCTTAATTCTCACTTTTCTGTCTGTGTCTTAATCAGCTAATTAAATGCCTTGGTCCTTAAGTTGATACTTACACAATCTTTAACATAACCACACATTTAACAGATGGGCTTTCTAAATAAACATTCAAATCCTACAGAAGTAGTGTCAATAGAACAACTCATATAAAAAGAACTGTAATGCTAAAATTAAAGAAAAAACCAAGAAACGTTAAAAAACCCAAGAAAAATAAACATTCTATAGAATATTTTAAGCATAATTCTGATGTTAATAGTGTAACTCCTCTACAGTTTTCCAGCTAATTCTGAAATGTTAGCATTACAAAATTTCCCTTTGGTTTAGTTCATCCACTGAGAGGGAAAAAAATGTTTTAAAAATCCTTTATCCAACTGTGATGCAATTTGATGGTTTGTTTTGTTTTGTTTTGTTTTAACTGTTCACTTAAGTACTTGGTCATAATAATTAAGCACTGTTCCAGAATCCAAAAATGGAGAAATCTGTGGAATTCCTTTCAGGGCTCTCAAAGACACTGGCAAGCAAATCTACTGTCCTCTGGTAGGGGAGTATTGTGGTTTTTCCTTTTGATGATGATCACTTCTCCCTGAGTACTATTAGATCATGCTTTCTAGAGGCAGATCCCTACACTCAT
Organism: Turdus rufiventris; assembly: GCA_013186435.1. NCBI lineage: Eukaryota > Metazoa > Chordata > Aves > Passeriformes > Turdidae > Turdus > Turdus rufiventris. Next base: position 9,195,521 of record PYHW01010409.1, on the reverse strand, counting down.
GATGACACTTCTAAGCAAGCAGGAATGATGCTTTCGGGAAACAGAAACAACTACTGGCATTTTGAAAAAGTTACTCAGAGGTAGGTAGTTCTTAACTTTCCTCTAACCTCAGCCCTCATTTCAAATTTCACACTGTCACTGCACAACAATCTCAGCATGATTCTCATGAGCAAGAAACAGTAAAGAGCAATCAGAACAGGACTTGCTTGCCCCGTTTGCCCCATCCTTTGTTCTGAAAAGGTTTTATTAGATGGAAAGTTAAACTGTTACATTCCTCAGACTCCATTTCTATCATTTCACATGTATTTTGTTACATGGAGAATATTCTCTGTGTATAAAGAAATTCATGTGAGTCTTTACTTAAACATTAGGAGAATTAATTGTCTTACAATTTGGCATTTCATATTGCTTTTGAAATATGTTTCAAGATACAGTTTACAATTGAAAGTTTCTAAAATAGTACTGCATTCTAAAACTTTAGATTTCTTTACAAGTTTACTAGGATACTAAAATAATCCAAAAAATAACTATTTTTAGATCGCAGTTATAAATACTACTTCAATTTATATATTAAACCAATGTAAAACTGCACCAAAAGTTCATTTTTTAATTAATTTCCTTCTCAAGAAATCAACTGTAAATTTGTATATTTTTCCAGCACAGAGTGGCTTTTATTTTTTTTTATATCTTAGCAAAAACTACATTTTAAAGCTCCAGATATAAACCCCCAACTAATCATGACATACAGTCTATTTATGGCTACAAAAAGCAAGCCTTGTTCTCATTATGCAGTAAGAACTAGCTGTTTATAGATCTGACGGTTTGCTGGAAGCAATCCAAACCTATAGTGCTATTATTCCTTAGTAAAACTTAAACAGCTGTAGTCATGTAATTCAAAACCCTGGAAGGCTGCTGCAGTGCTTGCTCAACCTCAGTATACCATGAATGCAGGATGCTGCCAGTCATATAAAGGATCCTCTGCTTCACGTTATGAAAGAAAGACGTGAACTACAAACCTGAACGAAACCTGGAATTTCCAAACAGATGATCTTGTGACAGCCTTTTCAAGAGTCCAGGTATGCTAAACCTTTGTGAATTTTCTGCAGTGAGCTAAACTAATTTACTGTAAACTGGGGAAGCTTTGCAAAAAAACCCCACAAAAAACAACTGAGCAATGTGCTACAAGGGCACAATACAGAATCAAAAGAACATAAAATGCCATAGATAAAGTTTTCTGAAAATTACTGTAAAGAAAAGATGTTCAATATGAAATAGAATTATCTACTTGCTGAAGTTTGAAAGTCCCTTTCTTCTGCTGCAGTTTTTCCTCTTCTCTTGTATTGCAGATTAGTGGGGAATAGCACTATTAAGCAAGATATTTCACCATATGAAACCAGTACCATTGCAAAGTTATCTTACTTTTTTAACTAACTGAAACTGCTTTGTGCACACTTTGCAAGTATGACTTTTCAGTGTAAGTTTGTTGGATTGCTTTAGCCATTGATTTTACAAGCAGTGCCTGCTGGAAATGAAAACCAGATCTCTATCAAAAGACATTAAAAGCAGAAATGTGTAGTTTAAACTTCTCAATTAATATTATTTAGAAAAGTACTATTGAATCTGAAAAATTGAAAAAGCTACAAAAGTGACTCTTGTAATTTTCTGTTTTGAATAGTTCTTTTGGAAACATTTCTTTATACTAAACATTAGTTAAGAGAAAGCAAATTGTGTAAGTGGAAAATGTTAATCAACAGCACTCTGTAAAATCAAAAATCTATACTCTGAAATTACTTAAATTTTCATCTGCAGGTTTATGTCATACTGTAAACTATTCATTTGACTGAGCTACATTTCTAACTGGAATAAATAACAATTACCACAAGCACCACAAATGAAAGCTTACAGAAAATCAAAACCTAGAATTAGGACCTTCTGCTCTGGTAGACATTTAATTGTAGTCATGCAGTTCTGCAAGTCAGCAAAATTAGGTATTTTGAAGAAGACTGGAACTCCCACTGTGGGGCTGACTGCTTAAGGAGTGGCATACTGAATTTTGGAACTGACTTTATGCCTTCAGTATAGAGTGGGGAAACATGCTGAACACAAATGCAAAGAGACAGGAAGTGTAAAAAGCATGCTGTTGTAAAAAAATACAAAAATATTAAGAAATTAAATATAAGATTACATTGAATGAAAAAAGCCAACAATGTGCAGTAGAATCAGATACTAGAATATAAAGGCATATGTTGTTTGTGGTGCCTTTTTTTAAATGGAAATGTTTAATTCATATTAATTACAAAAGTAAGAGTATCATTTGCAGAAACCTGAGCTATTTTGCATTTTAATGTGGTATCTCAGAGAAATGAGTGGGGAAAAATAAAACTTGGAGAAGTATGCTTCCAAACATATCTGATAAAATAGATAATAAATTAAGAGTCTGGGGTAAATAGTCTGGTAGCTCTGAGTCTTTTTAATGTATATGTTGTTGCAAGGCTGCACAATTTAAGGTACAGGTAAGCCTTTCTGACTGCATTTTGAGGACTGTGATCAAAACCTCACAATAATTTTGAAGACACGCTGATTTTGATTATTGGTCATATGACCAATAATTTTTAATGATCCAGGAATTTTAACACATGCCTTCTTTTTCCATTTTTTAAAGTCACATCTTCCTTAAAACTTAAGGAGCACACACACTACCAAAAATCCTTGTTTTGTGTTATAGCTTAATTCTGCACGAACTCTGTACTGATTTTTCAATCAATTTTGACATTTGCAATCTCAGGATCATTGTTTTGAAGCAATCTGACAACTCACCTTCTGACATTTATTCCTGATGTTCATGAATAAATGTTCATGTCTACCATATGGGACAGAAGTTTTCAGAGGGAAATTTTAACTGATTATCTCTGTTGTGCCATATGGAGGCTAAAATGTTTGTATGGAATAGTATGAGAGAATAAAAAACTACTCCTACACTTCACTAACTCCTTGTTCCAATCAAGGATGTCTGATACACCACAGCAAACTTCACATGCAGCATTATGAAATGCAATACTGCCACCTCTAAGCACTTTTTGTTAGTTACCATAGCACACAGGGCCTGTGCTGAGCTAATGCTTTTAGGGTTGCCATGTGAAATGTTCATGAAATCTGTCTGCTATCATGTTCTTCACAGGACAAGACAGCAGTTTTTTGTATATCCCCATAATCTCAGAAACAATGAGCTTTATTTTCGTCTAAAACTTTTCAATACAAAGAGTGTAATCTTATGGTTTTAAATCAGAAGCATCATATGTGACTGGGAAAATTTTACATTAACAAGGTACAAGGTAACTGCAACAGGTCTTTTGTCAGTGGAGAATTTTTCTCTACTTACACATCAAAAAAAACCTATATTCCAAACTTCAGCAAAAATATAGGGAAATCTAAAAAGACAAAATATTAGCCAACATGGAAAAAACAGAGATTATAATAAAAGTAATACTGATGAGATGAGTGGTAGCATTGGAAGCAGTAATGCAGAACTTTGCCAAAACAAATGTTAGTTATATGAGGATATGGCATTTCAGACTAAGAAAAACAAAAACCAAAATGTATTATGCAAATGCCAAAGAAAAACATGTTTCTGAACTTCATGGGGATGTTGTTGAAAGACATTCATTTGTTTTCCTCATAGGAAAGAGAAACAGTGTAGAGCTATTCCCAAATCCATATACAACTTTGTGATGGCTGCTGTTGTGAACAGCTCACCCAATTTCTTCCATGGCAGCTTTTAATCCAGCAATTCTACCTGCCAGGCAGACCTTGGGTCTCCAGGAATACCTCTGAAACAGGAATGGCAGACTTTTGTAAGACTCTAAATTCTCTGCCTTCAGCTCACTGATCTTCTACAGATCAGTGTGGAATAAATCTTTCTTTTGAAGTTGTCACATGAGGCCTTGGCTCACACAATGCACCTTATGCACAATCATCTATTTCAAAAATAAATTTTAAAAAACGTTTCTAACTTCCAAACTTTTTGCATCATCATGAGGAACTGGACATACACAAGAAGTTTTGATAGTATTTTCTTTTAAAAGTTTATGTGAAACTCTGCAATACATAAGGGAATCTGGCATATATTTTTAGATATACCAAAAAGATAAAAGAACTGCTATCTAAATGAAATGTATGGGGCATTTATTTCATTTTGTATAGCAGACAGAATCCTAAACACAATGCTTCCTGTTTAGTTCTACCTTCTAGGTGGAACATTTAGCTTAAGTAATTATAAGGCTTTCATATTTTATTGACCTGTAGAACAGGTACTACTTATATTGTCCCATTCTTATATAATGGCAACAAATCTCCTAGTAGGGTAAATGTTTCACAATAAATGTAAATATAATAAAAAGGCAAAAAGTTGGTACTTGTACATGAAAATGTAATAGTTGAGCCTATGTCTTCTTCCATGTTGTGATCACCTGTTCCCTATTTCAGTTATCAGGCAAAAGGACCATCCAGATAACTGGAAATTCAATACCAACCCATACTAAAGAGGAAAGTTTGTGCTTTTGAAATATATTCCTGCAACAAAGGAATTGAGAGAAGAGATATATCAGTAAAAATAGGTATGTAGATGGAAGATAACCATAATCTTTAAAGGAGTGAAGGCACAGGGAGTGGTGAGAAAGCTGGGGGCGAGAATTGTGATGAGGAAAATCTCTGAAACCTTCCACACAAAAGGGGTCAATCTCGAGTGTGTGAACACAAACACTGGTAGCTTGGGAATCAACCAGCAGGGATGGAAGTCCATGCACAGGTACAGAGCTGAGATTTCACTGGGCCTCCAGAGATGCAGAGAGAGAGCACATAGAACTGAAGGGGTGCTATGAAAAGTCCCAGAATACTTAGGAATGACAGCCCAGGAAGGTGAGGATGGGCTGCACTTCACAAAAATCATGCCTGAACACATGGAGCTTTGCATTGAAGTGGGTGACAAGTCAATCAAGAGCTTATTTGTAATGATTAGAAACCAAACCTATGAGTATTACATTGTGATAGGGATCTGCTGCAGACTGCTTGATCAGGAAGGGTTGGTGGATGAAACCTTTGGGCAGCTGAAGGAAGCCTTACTCTTGCTTATCCTGGTTACTCTTGAGTGACTTTAGCCACTCATATCTTCTGTCAGAAAATATGGCTGGGCATGAACAGTCCAGGAGACTTCTAGAATATGTTGAAGACAATTTCTTGATCCAGCTGATTGACAAGAGGTCTAGGGAATGTGTTCTTCAAGAGCTGAAGGAATGTGAAGTTGAGTGAATGTCAACCTGAATGAACTTGAATGGCTTTGGTTACTGCAGCCATGAAAATGAGAAAATGAGAAGTTTAAAATCCAGACAGAGGAAAATTGGACAAACTATAGAAGAAAAAACCCTGAACTTGTTGGCAGATTTTTGGCTAGTTTAGGGATCTGTAACAGAATCTCATGGTAGACAGCCCTGGAGGGCAAATGGGCCCATTACTTTTTAGCCTTGTTTTTTACAGCTAAGGCTTGACTGAAGGCTTCCAGGTACCCAGCTGGAGCCTGTCAGCAGAGTCTGTGAGAGTGAAGCAATATCCATTGTAGAAGAAGTTAATGTCAGGGAGCACCTGAGGAAATGGGATGAGACAGGATGCATCCAAGAGGAAGAAAGCTGTCTCTTGTCATTGAGAGGCCTCGCTCCTTTCTGAAAGGTCATGACAGCCAGAGGAGATTCCTAATGACTGGAAGATAGGAAATGTCACATCCATTTTCAGAAAATGGAAAAAGGTCCAAGAAACTACAGGCCAGTCAGCTCCACTTGAGTCCCTGGGAAGGTTATGGTAGCAAATCCTCCGTGAAACCCTGTCCAAGCCTATGAAGGATGAAAAAGTGACAGCGAACAGCCAGCATGAATCTATCAAAGGCAAAGCATTTCTCACTAATTTGATAGTTTTTTATTATGAAATTACTAGATCTATTTATAAAGGGAGAAAAGCAGCCCTTGCATCACTAACTTAACTATCCTAAACCATTTTTGTTTGAAGTTCTTAAGCCATATTTCACCTACGTTAATTTTCAAAAGCTTCTCTGTAAATATTGGTGTTTCTGGGCTAGAACACTAGACATACACTTCATTAAATAGTGACTACAAATGATACAAAATAATTTTTTTAATACTTAACACTAGAAATGGCCTATAAATGGATGAATATATTAAGAAACAGAATTCCTGAAGAAAATATTAATGTTATTCTTAGATTGATTTATTATAAGAAAAATCTGTATATAACACTGCCTTTTTAAAGAAATTATTAATTAATGCAAACTCAAACATTTTTACATCAAGGAAGAGCAATGGAAAAACATTTAAGAAAATTAATGGAAGCCAGATAAAATTAAAAATGCTAAAGTGAGAAAAAAATTGACAAATACACAATTGTGATTGCATTCTTAGAAACCTTTCAAATTAAAGCTCTTAAAAATATCAAGAAATTTAGTGAGCCATTTTTAGAGCCCAAGATGCTACTGAAAGAATAAAGGAAGTTGTAAACAGTACAGGATTAAAGTGTTTTGTTGATAACTCCAAGCTTATAATAACAATAAAACTGGTGAAATTTTGAAGCCTGTTTTTCAAAATTAATTGAGACTGAATATGTCATTTTGCCCTGGTACTGTAGAAAACCAATAAGAACTTCACTGATTATCTCTGAATCCTACTAAACTCCATTTTCAAAGTATTTAAGAACACAAGTTTCTACTTTTTATCAGGAAGATTTGTAACCCAAATAGGCACAGTACTTGAAAAAAATCTTTCATCTTGGTATAAATTAGAATTTGTAGAAAGAGTTCATAATTCTTATATTTAATCCCTGGCATTCACAGATATGTAAGTCTTGCAAATTTTTTCATTCACCTAAAAAACCCAAAACCAAACAAAACTAAACCAAACCAACCAACCAACCAACCACCACCAACAACAAAAAAAACCCAAACAACAACAACAACAAAAACAAACCACCCAAAAAACCCCACAAACAACCAAGCCAAAAAACTCCCATATTAAAGGTGAACAGTTCAAATTCTCAGTGTATTACATAAATGCAAGAATTCCTCATTCAGGTTCAATCTATCTGGGCCAATATGCTGAACCATGGTCACAGCAGATTACTGAGAGGAAAGCACAAAACCCCAAAAATTGGGGTAAACAGTCCTGAGAAAATGACTTGAAAACAAGTCCACCCTTGAGCTCTAACTAAAACTGGGAATCTGATGGGCCCATCCCATCTCATCCCATCCCATCCCATCCCATCCCATCCCATCCCATCCCATCCCTCTGTATGTGTTCCAGGTGCTCAGCAGTCAGGAAGTCAGGAAAGACCTGCTTCAAACTCCTCGTTTGAGCTCATCTTCCAAGATTAATCTCAATACACAAAGGTCCAGCCTGATGCTGTTTCCCTAAACACATGAGAACTTCCTAACAAAGATCAGTGAGAAATTGGTCCACATAGTTTCCCATGTTTAACTATAATGAAAAACAGTAGACTAGAGTCAGTAAAAATTAACGAACAGAGATAGGACATTAAATCTTCCAAATATTTGTGAAGTTCCAAGTAGTGTGATGATTGAGTACTTGACTGCATATTATATACAATCCTCCATGGAAATGCCCATTTCATCTGTTCTAATGTTTTATTTTTCTTTCAACACAGGGATCCCAATACCCCAGCTGAGTCTCCTCAGATCTGCAAAACACTGATTCAGACTATCCAAAAATTTCAATTTTCCAGCTGTCACAGAAAAGAACAGGGGTCAGCTGAATGTCAGGATGCAAGTAGTAACTATTATATTACTACTTCTTCTTTGTAATGCATCTGACTGTAGGAGGACAAGAAATAGGAGTTTGAGAAACAATGAAAGGGCAAACGTCTTAAGGAGAACATCTAGCACTGTTAAGCGCAATGCCCGAGGACTAACATGTGATATTTACACTTATCTTCATGAGAAATACTTAGATTGTCAGGAAAGAAAATTGGTTTTTGTGGCATCTGATTGGCCAGAGGACATAAAACACATGCTGCTAGCAAGAAACAGGATTCATAAATTAAAAAACAATATGTTTTCCAAGTATAAAGTACTGAAAAGTCTGGATTTACAACAGAATGACATATCAAAAATTGAGAGCGAGGCTTTTTATGGTTTGGATAAACTTACTACACTCTTACTTCAGCACAACCAAATTAAGATTTTATCTGAGGAGATTTTTATTTATACGCCCAGTCTAAACTACCTACGTCTCTATGACAATCCCTGGCATTGCAGCTGTGAACTAGAAACTCTTGTTACGATGCTACAGGTTCCAACAAACAGGAATTTGGGAAATTATGCCAAATGTGTGCACCCAATAGAACTGAAAAATCAAAAACTAAAGCAGATAAAAGCTGATCAGCTATGTAGTGAAGAGGAGAGACAGGATCCCAAAAACATAAAACGGGATAAACCTGAACCTGTAAAACCAGAATTTGATTCCTCTTTGTGCCACATGTATGTGTTTCCTGTGACAACTCTGAACTGCAAAAGAAAAGGTTTGTATCTGTGACTACAACTGAATTGATAATTTTAATATTCTATTTATTTAATGCTTTCTACACTTATTCACACATTATTTACTGCAAATGAACTTATCACTAGTACTCACTTTACTTAAACTGAAATTGTTAATTGCTTTCCTCTTGTAACTACCAGCAATAAGTAGGAATTCTTCCTGCATTTTACCTCTGCTCTGCAGGCCAAATTCCTCAGACTTTTCTTAGTGCAGTAAGTATTTAACAGAAATCAACAGGAATAAAACTAAGCATAGGACTTTAAGTTACCAGCCTGATTGTACAACTATAAACATACTAATCAGTCAAATTGCAGCTGTACTGAGACTGTTGAACTGATCCAGAAAAGCACAGAGTATCTTTTCTTCCATTGTATGAACACAAAGATAGCAATAACTTTGACAGAAGTGAGCTGTGAAGCAGGACTGGAGCAGCCAGCTGTGTTTTCAATGCCCAGAGGAACCTGACTGCAAAGCAAAGGCTTTGCATCCTCACACTTGCTGGACAAGATTTCTTCTACTAAGGGAAGAAATTGAATGTTTTTGTTAATGAAGAAATACCTCCTCTGTGCTTTTCCTCCCAGCACCCAGAAAACAATTCAAAGTTGAAGGGACTTCAAGAAATGTTTTTCAGACACTTGGATCCATTCCATCTCTAAATCTTTCTCAGGCCCCTAAGAGCCACAGTTAAGCCTTAAGGGTAAACCAGATGGGGTATATATCAACATGAAAATGCATATTTATTTGTCCTTTATATTTCCCATATTTTATCCCATGAAAAAACAAACCAAACAAAAAAAAAATTCAGAGGAGAATGATTGTTTAACATAACAATTCTGAAATAAGAAGCATTGCTTGAAGCAGCTCACATTGTGAGACTTTTTCCCCAATTTTAGCAGAGCTTAGCCTGCATGTTTTGTTCAGCTGAACTTCTGTTTGCTTTAAAAGTAACTTGATTTTATGTAAAAACCTCACTGTGCTCTTACTCTTGCTCCTTTACGCCAGAGAAAAGCTCAGAATTCGGAATAAGAAGATAATACCTAAATATCAAGGATTAATGATTTCAGTATTTGATTACATGGTTTATCTGCTATGTATATCGTTAAAATTGTCTGTGTTCTCTACTTTTTTTCACCCTGTAAATTCCTTTGTTGTCCCTCTGGCTCAATTTTCTCTTTCTTTTACCATGCTAAATCCTTTTATTAATTATTTACGCTCCTTTTTTTTTTTAAATAAATTCCACCTATCTTACCTTTCTTTGTAGATAGGATCTTAATTTTTAGATTATAGATTATGATCTTAATTATCCTTCATAGGATTGTAATTATATCACTATTACTATTCAAACTGTTATTGAACAAAACCCAGGCATAAATTATGATCCTAATATAAGCAAAGACTGACTTTACAGCTTTCCCCACTTAGGGATATCAAGGAGATGAGCTGAATACAAAAATATACCCAAAAACTTACTGAGAAAAGAATTTTATTTTTTTCTCTAAGTTCATAGAAACATTCAATGTAGTCTAATCTTCATGGGAGTTTCAAAAGGGTTTATTTTATTTGAAAACATGGTTTATTGTCTTTAATAATGGAGGAATAAAGTTATTTCAAACCTCTACACAAGGGTACAGGGACTCCCTCCTTCAGGTCAAGAACTAAGTATACGAATCCAGAACTTCCTGTGTGCCTAGCATGGACACATTCAGTAGGTTGCAATACTTTTTTGGAAGTACTAGATCTATTGTGCATGTGCTTGACAGCTGGATGCACGTATCCCATGGATATTTGCTATTTCTGAACATATGGTAATCTTTGATGAAAGAATTGTACTTATTTTATATATGACTATTGTACAGTAGTTGCACAATTTCACTAGATTTTTTATCAGAAATAGGAGTGTAATGCACACAAAATCCAGGGAAAACACAAACATCTCTAAATCTGTGTGGACAAGAATTCAGAATAGAAAAAAAAAGTGCATCAGTTGCCAAATCAGTAAGATGACATGAAAATCTGCAATCCATTAATCCTTTACAGTGGAGGGAATGGAATGGCAAGCACTCGCTCTACCACTACTAAGTATGTCTAAAGAGGTATGACAGCAGGTCAGGAGCTTTCAGTTAATGCCAGAAAGCTCATGAAAGAAACATCTTAAAAATACATTTATCCATGTGCATATTCTCTTTTTTTTTTTAATTATTTACTTATATCTCATCAGACCAGTGATATGCCAGACCTTGTGGTACTTCAGAATGAAATACTCTATGCCCTTGATTCTGTTTGAAAAAGAAAAAGCAAAAGCCGTTTGTTTGCATTTCTGCAAAGAACGTGCATTTTCAAGGACAGTTGGAAAAAAATCTGCTTTCTAGTACTGCCAAACCCTCCAAGTCTCTAAATTCAAGCATTATTTGCATTCATTTGGTGATAAATAGGGCCTGAAACTTTGACATCTGCAGAAGCAGGAAATAATCCAACCACAACAGGCTGAAATAGTTATAATATTTATGTATTTATAATACGAAAACTCTGCTCATAATCAGCTATAAGGCAGGAAGACTCTGGTATGTTGCTTTAGTCTCAAAAATATCTGATTCACTAGATATCTTCAGAACTTCAGAAGTACAGTGACCACACAGATTCCAGCACAGATCCAGAATCTACTTGCTTTCATTCAAAGACGGTCAAAAAAGAGACATTGCATTTTCTTGTTATGACAGTGCAGGATTAAACACTCATTGAGCAAATCTAATAACCCTGGAGATTAGGTTTGTTAACATTACCCAGAGAGGGTTCAAACCACAGTCTGCACTTCACAAGTGTGGGCCCTTTGTACTGGAGTAGGAGCTGTTCTTTCTGGAGCTCTTTTGCAAGGAACACAGTAAGGGTTCAGACAGATGACTGAGAGGTCCTCAGCTACTTTGGAAATGCCAGTGATAGAAGTAGGAGAGAGAAGCAGACAATGCACTCTGCTGCCTGGGTGTAGTTTAATATAGTTACTTTGTTTCTTTTCTTTAAGCAATCAAGCCCTTTACAAACACATTTTTAATCTTAATATAGTATCTTCACTACTCACCTTATGCCTATGTGAATGTTCTAGTTTTACTAAAATAAAAATACAAACCACAGAGGTTTTGCTATAAGCACTAATGAAGCACAATTTTCACATGAAATGTAAAGGTACAAGTAAAGAAAGAATGAAATTCAGAAGCTGAAAAAATATGGTGACACTAGTAAAGGGGAAAAAGGGGGAAGACAACAAGAAACAATGTTAGACTGATAATACTGTATCTGGGATGCAACTGTGATACCTAAGCAGTGAGAATAATCTAATACTGATACAAGTTATGTCTTTTTCATTTTTTAAGATTTGAAGAAAGTTCCAGGTAACATACCTCCAGATATAGCTAAACTTGATTTGTCCAACAACAAAATTAGACAGCTACGAGCCAAGGAGTTTGAAGATGTCAGTGAACTGAAGATATTGAATCTAAACAGTAATGGAATAGTATACATTGATCCTGGTAAGAATAATTTTAAATACTCATTAAAAATTATTTATCTTTTATAAAATACTGTCTCTTTCAGATATAAACTCAGGGGGGGCAGAGGGGAGGAGAAGGAAAAAAATGTAGAAGTTGGTGAAAATTTTACCTTTTGTACCTTTCATTTCATAAAGGTTTGCACTGAAATAAATTCATAATGAAAATCAATAGAGAAAGACACATTTCAGTTGCCCTTTCTTAACATTAAATTTACCAAGTGCAAAAGGTAATTCTGGAACCTGAAGGCTAACAGTTTTTCAAAACGCTAAGTAGTTGAATGATTTTTAAAATACCTTTGCCACATCTAAGAAAACATGTCATATAAAGAGGCTACTTTTAAATTATATTGTATAATAAAATAAAAAACAAACCTAAAGGATTTAAACCCTTTTTGGTTAAAAATTACTGCATAAAATTGCTTTGAAGTTATATTTTATTAGAACTTGAATGCCCTTATTGGCGATTTGCTTATAGCCTATGTGCATTTGGATTTAATTATGAAAACATCCATAAACTGGGTGAGAGAAAGAGAGAGAAAATGTATCAAGCTAAAAGGGCCTTACCTAGTACCACCTTGGCAATTAAACAGCATCAGAAAGTGGTAATACTGGTAAAATGGTAGTTATGATTTTAACATCGCAGTTTATTTATTTAAATTAAGACTTCTGCTATTAAATCAAACAGTATTGCAAAAAGTATTAACTGCTCTCTGAAATGTAACTCACAAGCATTATTTTGAAGCTCCATGTTTACTTCATTCCAATCTTAAACCATTAATTTGAAGGTTCTGTATACACACACAAATTTCTATATACATATAAAAACCTCTGGCCCTGCACATTGTCTACTAATAAGTTTCCATATTCCTACTTCTGTATCATGACAATTACAGTAGGATTCCATGAGCAAATCAGGCACTCATCTACCTCCACTGTCTCTAGTCTACACTCAGGCAGACTCATTAATTGTTTTATAGCTTTACTAGCAGTGCAACTCCCCTAATATTTCTCACTTCTGAAGGCATGTGCCATATTTTCAAGTTCAATGTTTGAGAAATCCTTTTGTAGCCTTTAACCAAAAGAAAACCCCTACCAGTAACTGTAAATTAGAAAAATGTTTTTCCTGTTCTAGATATGCATATTTTCTGGTCACAGATATGACTTTTTTTTTCTAAGTTAACTTCATAAGGTACCAATAACTATTTTTCTATCAAATAGCTGCTTTTTCAGGCCTCAATAACTTAGAGGAGCTGGATCTATCAAACAACAGCTTGCAGAATTTTGAATATGGAGTACTGGAGGATCTTTACTTTCTGAAAATACTGTGGCTGAGAGAGAATCCTTGGAGATGTGATTACAACATACATTATCTTTTCTACTGGCTGAAGCATCACTACAATGTTCATTACAATGGCCTAGAATGCAAAACGCCTGAGGAATACAAAGGATGGTCTGTTGGAAAATATGTTCGAAGTTATTATGAGGAATGCCCAAAAGATAAACTTTCCATTTATCCAGAAACTTTTGATCTGGACAAAGATGACGAGGAATGGGAACGACACAAAGAGCAAACAGTTCAGACAGTAAAGAAGCATGGTGTTATTGTCACCGTGATAGGCTAATAAGGGAACCTTTTCCCTTATTAGATTTAGATATTTGATACCTTGAAAAAGAAAAACGTACTGTTTACATTTGTTCTAACTATTCTGTTGGTTTGTAGGACTATCTGCCTACAAAGATGTCTCTTTACTGCAGATAATAACTACAGAATGACATTTGTTCAACAGCACCCTTCATCTAGTAATTGTTTTTGAAAGTTTGTTCTGGACACTTTTGTGAAATATTTTGGCAAATATTTGAAACTATGCAGATAGACACAAATGTACATAATATGGTGGGGAGGGCCTGTCTTATGTATGAACACAGTTTATGTGTTCACACAGAAATAGTTGCAGGATTGTGTCCAAGACACATTTTTCTTGAATGTATTGACAGTTCTTTGTATCTATGAGCTTCCTGAAATATTCCCAGAAAACATTGCTAAGATTTTTATACCGACTTCCTGTTGTTTTATTGTAGACAAAAAAACCCAAAAAACAAATTTAAGACTAACCCTAAATACAGTTCTAGAAAAAGAAGAATGGCAGTTGTTATACTAATTGGGATTCAAACACAGAAGGTGGATTCCACTTGCTGGTTTACCAGTGTACGTCCTCAGTCCTGAAGGAATAACTCAGCCTCTGCCTCTTGCATACCTGAGCTGCCTTAAAACAATAAGCAGCCAAGACATGGCTGGCTCCCAAGATCCACCTCCACATGCTAGTAATTGACTTATTTGCTTTTTGAGGCAGGCAGAGCTGAAATCTATCTGGGAAGAATTTTAGGTTGTTGTATCAATTTGACACAGTTTATATGCCATCACTTCTAGGTGACAAGGATCACATGAAGGATGGTGTGGTGTGCATCAGCACATTGGTGCCCACCCAAATTAAAGGTAAGTATGCTTTGAGAGCTCAGAAGTGTGGGACATTCTCTAAGTTCAGTCTTCTCTCAACTCGTTTGTAAAATGCACATTACGGCACCTCCTTGTCAAACAACAAATATGTGAATATGCATTTATTAAAACCTGTGATCATTCCAATACTACAGTAAGAGGGCAGTACAAATGCTTCAGCTAAATAGATGATATATCTAAAGAAAAATTCCATGCTGCATAATATACTTAGATCACTAAGAAATGCTGAAGTGTAGAGCAGAAATACAGGGCCAAAACTTTAAATTCCTCTTGACTATCACAGAAGTAGTTCTGGGAGGCACCAGGGAGAAAGTTTGCTTCTTTAAAGATCTGGAGGCAATTATGGTGTTTGTGCATTCCTTTGGAGCTTTAACCAAGTCCCAAAGGTCACACGTTTTGTTTTACAAAACAAAGCACTCAGTGCTTTAGTGTTAACATGAAATAAAAGAACAACATAAAGGAAAAAATCAGATATTAAGGGTGGCAGGAATGTCAAAGAATCTCAAAGCAAACACTTACCATTATTATTTGAATTCCTTTATGTCCTCCATTATTCAGATATGAATATATTTAATGGTGCTTTGCTGACAAACTGGATAATTTCATCCACAATATCCTTCAAAAACTTTATAGCAAAAATACAACAGTATCTGACTCATCCCTGTTCCTGGAAAAATCTTAAACATTATCTAAACTATTAAAGGTTGATCCTGATAAGATGAAACAGAAAGGAAAATCCCATTTGCCAGTAACATTCACTAAGTAGGGCATATTCTGGAAAATTAAAAGTGCCAAAAGTATCTAAAAAAAGGTGTGCCACAAATGGTAGCAAGTATTAAGTGATGTTGTCCTCCTCCTCTCAAATTCTGGAGAATTATTTCAGTACAGAACTACTGGGTATGACTGAAAAGGATAGGCAATAAAACCACAGCAGAACATCTGTTATTGGCAGCACAGCCAATGGTGAAAATCTGAGTAGGAAAAAATGCTTTTATAGACCATGTTATAGTAATTTCTGCAAGAAGTCAATGCTGGGAAAAAATACTAGCTTAAGGCAGGCTAAGTTTGGGTAGAAAAGATAGTCCTGGAGAATAATATAAGACAAAATCTGTGTACGAGGTCTCTGATCTCTCTGGTCAGCAAAAAGTACCAGTTGAAAAATCAGTGGGATAAGAGTGAAGACCACAAGTAGTGGCCTAATAGCTCTTGCTCAAAGGCCCTGGGGATTCCTAAAGAGATCATGAATGTATCCCTTAGGACCAAGGCTAAAACCTGTGATACACAGTGATAAATAGAATGATTGTTCAGTAGAAGACAGAGTTAAGGGAGGGGTGTGATCATTCAGGGCTTCAAACAGTGGCACCAGAAAGTGCTGTACCTGCTGAAGGTTCAAGGGGAACGCAGTTGAACAACTGTTCTCCAAATAAAGGTTTCCATGTGACCTTGTGAAATCAGTGTCAGCACAGAAGCGCCATGAAAGAAACGCTCGTGCAATAAAATCAAATAAAATTCAGTACTTAAGAGCAGGACTGATTAGACATCTGGAATCAACAAATGAAAAGACTTCTAGCAATGAAAAATGGACTGAAGATTTGAACGCTGGAATTGTCTTTGATACTGTTTTCCTTAGATGGCCTTTGGAGCTTTCAAGGAGTAGCAGGAAATTCTATTCTTTTAACTACAATGCATCCTTAATTTTATTCCTTATTGCTTAAAGTTATTGCACATTTTATTTTTTT
>PYHW01010409.1:9165222-9179059 GCA_013186435.1 Turdus rufiventris | reverse complement strand
AAAAAAAAAAAAAAAAAAAAGGGTGTGTGTGCCTGGAGGAAACCTGAAAACCTAGCTTGAAATACATCAGGATTTTGTGTATGTTGGCATTTTCAGACACCTCCACTGAGGAGAAGAGACAACAACAATTGCAGTAATTGCAATTACAAATAATATAAGAGCACAACAATAGAAGTAGGAGGTTGGGGAAAGGATAATATAGGTTAGCATGATGTCCTAGATCATCATCTCCTAGACAGTGACTAGTAGCACATTTTTTGAGAAAAGACTGTATGAACAGAAAAAGCATACAGGAGTTATGAAGGTAGTGCAGAAGGAGATAGTACAAGAAAAAAGACAATAATATACCTGAAAAACATACATATGGAGGAAATTACTAACAATTGATAAAAACGTCAGCATTGCAGGGTTAATTGGTATTTCTCTGAGCTTCTCAAAAATGTACTGTAAAGTACAACCTCCCTCAAACACCACAGCCACAAAACACAACTTAATGTTGACATCTTTATGTTTCTGTACTATTTAATCAAAAGGTCCCAGAAGAGCCTCCATGTCTAAAAGAAAATCATGGGCCTTTCTCTTCTTTTATAAGCTCTTTAAGTCTCTTTCAGTTACTTCTCTCTTGATTTCCATTCTTCCTCTTTCCATAACCAGGAAATAATTACAGGATATAATTTCATGAATACAATTGCCTTGTCTTCCTGAAATGGAGTGCATGTGCTAGGAGTGCTGCCTTAAGGGATGAACTCCAGTGCTCTAGAGGGGCAGTGCCCCTCTCTCTACACAGCCATGTGAAACACAGAAATGATTATTTTGTGCCATGGTTTCCATGACAGAATACAGGAAAAATGGATATGTCTGTCAATACTGGAAATAAAATACTTCAAAAGCTTCTGAGGAAATTTTAGCTCCTGCACTATGAATACTAATGGCAGCATTTAAAGGCAGTACCCAGTCACACATGGAAGACAAATGATTCTCCAAGATCACTGAGTAGGTGGAGGAATACCACAAACAGCTGAGCCATAACCCATGCATCTCATATTCTCTGGCGCAGTAACACACTGATTTGCCAGACAGTCTGAGCTGGAATCATGTTAACATTCACATGCAGATAGTAGACAAAGACTACTATTTCATGAATGCACCACAGGCAAAGTTAGAGTACACAAACCCAATTTTTAAAAACTGCAGATAATTAATTCACCAAGAAAACCCCACAAACATGTTTAGTCAGATGAACAGACCTAACCCACAGTTAATATAATTATAATTGCTTTTTAACATTAACAATAAAAGCATATTGCCAAAATCTGTGTAATCTTGGATTTATTTGGAAAGATGAGGTCAGCCCTATAGCTCGGTAAGTTCGAATGGAAAGGTTCGTCACATCTGTAGCCTATAATTGAACAGACAGTTCAACTCAGTGTGTTAGCTGAAAAAATGTCAAAGGAAAAGAATCTCAATATGATTTCCAGTCTTTAAAAGGAGATAGTTTTACAGCAACATTGAACCATCCACAATAGCTTCAAAAATGGCACAAGTAGGCTATATGATAAATATAGCCAGTGAGTTTCAACATAAAATCATATGTCATTAATCTAAATATCAATAGCATACAGATTTAAATGTGTTTCATGCTTAAAAAGAACTATTGTGTATCTTCAAAGCTAGAAGAAACAGCTTTATAAATCAACGTTTTCTAAAAGCCCCTGTAGAGTCATACATGATTCATCACAATTAGTTTAAAATAGCACTCAGTAGATGTAAATAGACCTAATGTTTGATTTTGAGCCTAAAGAAAACATTAATTATCAACAAAAATGGAAAATGCAAGGTTTGTACAGACAATAATTGAATTTAGTGTCTTTGATATGTAAGATAAAATGGATGGCAATCAACATACTGATACTCGAACTGGTGTAATCAACACTAGATGTGAATCAGTTAAATAACGTGACCGAAAAGGCTGTTTGTGTACAAGATGTAACTCTACCACAACTGTTCTTTACTTTTTTAGCTCTAAACACAAGAAACATGATAATTTTAGTTTTGTACCCAAGTACATAAGGAAAAAAAAAATCACAGAAAGATTTAAAATTTTTAAGTACAACACCCATAAAGGAGGTGATGTGGCTGTGTATGGTTTATTTTGCCTTCCTTTCTTTATTAGCTCTCAAATTTCATTATGATACCGGATTAAATTCTGTCACTAAAAAATTTGCATGCTGGTATCATTGAGAATGTTATTTTACCCTGTGATATAAAAGCCCAAACCAAGACCAAAATACTTTTTATTCTTAGTCAGTTGTTCTTTTTCATCACCAATCTAGAGACTAAATTGTTCTCACCCATAATTACAGTCATTTTCTAAAACAAAAGAAATCACTTAAATTGCGATAGGCTGCATCAACATTTCAATCATGTATTATTTGATTAAATAAAAAATGCATTATAGTCTCAAAACATTAAAAAAACCCACTTTTTAGATTTTGAAAAAAAAATCCTTTTATTTTTATGCATTTGAATTTAATTAAAGTTTAGGCTAGAAAAGAGTCAGTAACATTCTCCTGCTGCAGAAATACTGTGTCAGGAATCAAAAACGTTCTTCAGGATCTTGCCTACTTATAGCAGAAGAGGTTTTTTTCTCATGAAAACACTTCCAAGATGTTTTCAGACTCTTTATGCTAAAACAGATGTGTAACAGTTGAGATGCAGGTAACTCCTAACTAATCAAGTGCACTTTCACACTAGGACTAAACCTCTCTCACTGATCATAAAGACTTTTAGTTTTCCTGCCCACTTCTCTGCTTAGTGGAGCATACAACCATATTGAGAAAAATATTATTGACCTGGAACTAATAAAAATGCTGTCACAAAAGGAATTAACCTCCAAAATCTCAGTCACATGTACTTACATGCCTAAAACAGGAAGAAGTAAGATACTTTTTTTATATCTAGAAGGACTTTAGTTTGGCAGTAGAATCAAGCACTGATTATTTGTGAATACCACAATAATATCTAGGACCATGGTTAGGTTTTAGGGGATTTTTAGCTCGTTTGTTGTTTTTTGATTTGTTGTTTGTTTTTTTTTTGTCAGACAGCCTCTTGTCGGAGGCCACTAACTGACAGTATAGCCCAGGGTGAGTATTGGGGCGAGTCCTGTTTAACATCTGCATTAATGACCTGGACAATGAGACAGAGTGTACTCCCAGCAAGTGTGCAGATGAACTGGGAGCAGTGTCTGATAGACCAGAGGGTCATGCTGCCATCCAGAGGGACCTTGGCAGGTTGGAGAAACTGGCTGACAGGAACCCCATGTGGTTCAAGAAGTGCAAAATCTGGCATCTGGGAAGGGACAGCTCAAGGCACCAGAACACATTGGGGGCAGCCCAGCTTGAAAACAGGCTGTCAGAAAAGGACCTGGAGGTCCTGCTAAACACCAGGCTGAACCTGAGCCTGTGATGTGCCCTTACCACAAAGAAGATGGGTGGTATCCTGTACTGCATTAGGAGTGCTGCCAAGAGATCCAAAGAGGTGATTTTTCCTTTCAGCACTAGTGAGGAATATTGTGTCCAGTTCTGGGCTTCCCAGTACATGAGAGACATGGACACATTGGAGAGAGTGCAACAATGGGAAAAAAGATGGCTAAGGAATTGGAGCATATTCCCTATCTGTAAAACTGAGACCTGTGATTGCTCATTTGGAGCAGGTTCAGGGGACTCCTAGAAAGGTGGCATTTACAGATGCTTTAAAGCTAGCCCAGCAAAACGAACAGCAACCTCAATGATTCAAACACAGCACACACGGACGTCACTTTTGCATAATATTTTCTACACGTTTACACACTAAAACATATATCCATATATATATGGATATATCACATATCCATAACCATTTGCAGTACTGAGTTACACCACCACCTGCTGAAATATCTGATATGCAACACTTAAAATCTGCAATTCTAAGTATTAAGAAGAACACAATAACATCCTTCGCTTGACCTAAAGCAACTTTTATATAAAGAAAACCTTATGCTTCTAATGTAATTACTTTTATAACTTCCCAATAATATACTAATGGCAACAGTTTAAACTTGATATGGTAATTGCTGATAGCAAAAATACAGAAACACTTTCTAATTTTATCCCATATCCTGTCACTGAAGAGAATTTTTTCTTACATATTTCCAAAGAACTTTGAAATTAAGATATGTAACTTAATAGTAAGATTATCAGTGGGAAAACACAGCAAAGATGCCACAGTGGTTTATAGAAGGGTATCTCCATATTAGCTACACAACTTTCTATAGATTATAATTTCATCAGCTAGAAATGGAAAAATCAGTAGGAAAATTACTGATAATGTGACTTTTCCCACTAGCATTTAATTGCTTAGGTAAAACAATTTGCCTGCTCCTCAAAGCAGGCAGCTGTTCAACAAGCTGCCTCTGTTCACTTCATGTAAACTTCTTCCTGGCTTTATGTTCTTATCACAGAATTTCTGGAGCTTGCTAAAGCCACACTCATTTTAAAGATATTTAGCTGGTTCAGAATGCAGTTGGGATTTACAAAGATTTTTTTAAGGTATAGAAATGTGTAGACCCTTTTTGATAGCAAATTCTTCTTGTGCATATCTTCAAAGATCTGCATGCATGACAAATATAGTTGGATCCATCATGGGCTTCTCTAACCAAAAGTCTGTTTAATTTAGGCATGCAGATCATTTCCTTAACTTCAAAACTCCACCTAATTTAAAACTCAGTATCAAGACCACAGCAGCCACATTTAAAACACAGCAATCATTTTCTGTCAATAATTCAACATCAGGATACTGTGGTACCACTGACCTTTTTTAGGAAACTGTAATTTACAAAGTAAATAGTTTCCAGCTGGCCCTGGGGACAGATCTAGATCTTGTCCAACCATGAGTAAAAACTCATACAATTTTTTTTTGCACAGGAGCAGAACAGAAATCTGCAATAAACGATAGTGTGCTAATAATTATATTTACTAAATACCCTGTAATTTTGAAATGATCCATCACTAGACATCATATACAGTGCCAGAGAAAACAAAGGCCACTAATCATAAGTTCCAGAACTTGGAAAAGTCCAGGCATGCTTTATTTTCCACAGTCTGTGAATGCTCAGAGCAAACACATATTTGGCCTGGAGGAGACCACACCCAGCAAGGATCTCCTGTTGAAGGAGAGTATATCTACATTCTGGATCCACCAAAAAGAGAACGTGAGGAAACACAGAGGGAGAAAGGAAGAGAGAAAGCTCTGCCTTTCTGCAGCAAAGGGTCAGGCACTCAGCTAGAGCAAACCTCTGCTCTGTAATCGAAACAGAAGAGCTCCTTCTATATTTCCACCGAATAAAACAGTGACAGCTCAAGAGAAAGAAACCAAGTGACAACCACAGAGATTTGCAATTCTCTCTGAATTAAGGAAGCTGCAATCTTTTAAATACAAAATGGAAGCATTTCAGTAGGCTTCTGGCTTTTCTGTAATAATTTTTGTTGCCTCTGCACTTCACACATAAATAAAGCCATTATTTTGTAGCTTGTCCCAAACTTCCACAACCCTAGCTCCCAACATACATCCTAGGGCATGCTGAATTATACCAGAAATGTGTTTTTAGGTGACTTAATTGACCCAGAATGCCTACAAAAGCGTACACAATAAAAATAGACACAATTTAAAAATTACTCAGTTATATGCATTCTAACCTAATTATGGAAGTCAAACTAATCAGCACAACTGCTATTAAGAATGGACAGAATTTGAGATTATTATTCCCTGAGAATGCCATGATACATTCCAGAAACAGGACATCTTTAGCCAGCCCAATACAGTCAGACTAAAATTTGAAGTATTATAAGATAGCAGTTTGTCTTCTGACTTTCTCAGTTTGATTTTCACTCCATCCTCACTTCTCATCATGCATTCCATCTGATTAAAGCTAAGACTCCAAATCTGTGATCCCTCCTGTTTTAACCCTTTCACTGAACTCTTCACCACCCAGAAAAGCATCCCAGCTCTTTCCACCCCACAGTTCTGACATACACTCCATTTCTCTAACACCTCCCAACTGGCACCACTGCTCAGTCTTGAGAGAGCTCCATCTGTCCTAGCAAAGACCACAGGGACCTGCCTCTCCAGCCACTCATGGCATCAAGTTGCCACAGCCCAACCAGAGAATGGCATCCTGCAAAAATTCAGCTAGATAAATTGTTGGACCAAGAACATTAAATTCATACAGCATAACTTTTGTTTACATTTACGTATTTTTCGTCTTGAGCAGACCAGCTACCTAGACTTAGGTCTTTTTTTCCTTGTCAGTCTGCACCCACATGTTCCATAATTTTTAATACTTGGACATTATAATGGACTTATCCTAGAGCCATCTTCCACTGGCTTTTTTTCTCATTCCTTTTCAGCAAATTATATTTTATCCATCCTCTGAACTATAAAACAAAATGAGTAATTTAATACAGTTTCTGACTTGAAGTACAATCCACAAAACTCTGCAATTGGCTGTAAAATTCAAAGCAGTCAAGTTCAACAATATAAACTACTGAATAGCACTGATGTTTACTATTTATAATTGAAATAAAATACACATTGATGATATTTTTCAGTAGCAATTCATCCACTCATTTTAATAAAATTTCTACTTGTTTTTTATTTTCTGAAGTACTGAGCAATGAAAATTTGCTTGCTTCCACTGCCATAAAGTCCTTCTACTGTTATCTGTACTTCACTAAAGTATAGATTTGTATTTATGGAAGGACATTTGAGTGTTTATAAAAAATAATTTAAAAGTCCTAGGTATATGCATTTACTTAAGTGTTATTCATATTTCCTTGGCAATGCAAAAAACCCCAATATAACAGAGAGCAAATTCAATTTATATCTTACCAATTTTAGCCTTTGGTACAAGTCCAATTTTCCTTCCAGGCTAAGCAATAAGAAATAATTAGATTCAGAACAAAAATGTATTTCAAATGAGTCATGTATTGCTGATATATTAAAACACACTATTTCTCTGTATCAGACTTGATGAATGAATTTCCATGGCTACATTCATTTGCCAAAATCTCCCTCATTTCATATGAAAAAAAATCATATACTTGGGAGAAATTATAAATGGAACATGTTCTGTTCCAGTCCAGTGTCTGTGATAATTAACAAAACTCTTAGCTGAGACAATCTTAGAAAGGCTGCACTGAAGGAAAAATGAATAATTTTCCATGTCCCTATTGTATAGGATAAAAAGATTTTTTTAAAAAAAGGTGGTTGGCTTTTTTTTCTTTTCTTTTCTTTTTTTGCAAGAAGGGCTACTGTATTAGGAAAATATTTGTAGTAGAAAGGATTATGAAGTACTGGAATATACTGCCTGCTGAGATTGGTGTGCCTCCAACACCTGTGATATTTAAAATGACTAAAAACACCCTGGACAAATCTGCACCAAGATTAACCACAGCACAGCTTGAAAACAGTCACCTCGCTGCCAATTCTGCCCTTCTTTGGTTCTTAGTAAGGATTTACACCAGTGTTCCTAGCACAGTTGCACCTCCTATATAATAAGCACTGTATGCTTTTCAAAACAAAATAGCCCACCTTATGTAATTCTAAATGGAGGAGCATCACATTTTACATATATAACACAGAAACCAGTGGGTGTGTTTACTTATTGTGATTAGCACATTTTAAAACATATCTAGTTATCTTCCCCATTTTTCACAAGAAAATTTGGATTACATAAAGTATGATCTTCCTAATCCCAAACACAGAAAAGCAAAGAAAGAGCATAAGAGAACACAGATTGTTTACTTTCAGACCTAAATGGAAATTGTCCTCTTATTTCTGGGTATACCATCACATTTCTCATAGAGCTGATTAAAGTACAGAAATGTTTGGTTAGGAAAGGAGTAAAGTCACAACTGATGAGTTTTAACATAGAATAACATTAAAGAAAATTAATACCAAATCTAAATTTGTAATCTCTCTTTACGTTTTTATGTTGAAACGAAAACTTGTTCCTCACACAAAGGAGCAACATAAACACTGCTTTGGTAAGAGATTTTTCCTATGCTGTTCCTGAAGTATGCACAAAATACATATAATTAACCAAAATACAGCTTCATTAAGTTTCTGCTGTAAAAGTCCCATTCTTTGGAACACAATTCTTTAGTCATCTAAAAAATAATTTATGACAGTACACAAAGTAGTGCTCTTTTAGAAATGTTTTGAGCCACACAAAAAAAATTACATCTTGTCTTTTCCATGTTGATTGTTGCAAATTAAAGGATCTAATTTGAAGTGATAAACATTCAAGTATAATTTTCTGTGTATAGTTAGAAGTACTTCACTACCAAATGACACTACTGTCAAAGAAAAAGTTAAATTAGCATACAAACCAGAACTTGTTTGTGTGCTTAAAGAAAAGCTCAATAACTGAAATTCAGGCTTTCATCCCTCATATCTACTATTTTATTGATCATCAGCTAACATATGTATCTAACATACTAAATATTTCAGTTATTCTTTGAAAAAATTGTCTCATGACCCATTGTTATGTCAGCTATTTACCACACGATTTTAACTGGTATTTTAATAAACATATCTGAATTTCTACAAAATCAAAACTGTGTACGATTGCGGGTCAAAAATATTACTGTAAAACAAAATATGATCCTTTGAAAGTACAAAAAGCAATGGGCCTCAGAAAATACTGGGGTTTATCTCATTATTTCTCATTATTGCTCTTATTCCTAAGAATATCTAAGAAAGGATTTAACTGCAAAAAGTTTGTATTTGTGCATATGTACTGTATAAATCAAGCATTCCTCTTTTGGACTGATCTGAATACTAATTGAATAGTTAGCAACAGAGGAAACAGCTGAAATGTAATTGCTGTGAAGTCAGGACAGATGTACCAGAAGAAAAAACTGAGCACAGTTGTACAGAGATAATCAAGAAAAACCACGTCATACCACATGCCAATTTACTGACTCAATTGTTGAGTGAGTGGATCCAAAGATTAAGGATTTATTATTCACGTCCCATTGAAAACTTCAACCAGAAAATTGCAAAGAATGTTAAAGCCAGAAATATCACATTATTGTCTAATATTCCAGCACAAACAAAATTAATTTTTTTTTTTTTTTAATTTCATGTGTGCTTGTCTCATGCCATGCTTTAAAAGGGTGAAAGAACACACAGAGAACAGAAAAAATGAGAAATACTTCACTTAATGATGCAGTGCTTGAAGACCACATCCCTGGTTCATATAGGTAAATGTATTGTGGACAGCAATGAAGTTAAAACCCTTAACATCACCTCAGTTTTGATTACCACAAAAGCAAAGGTTGAATATATCAACTACGCAAAGAGGAGCGTTAAGTGGAGGCTATATTCATTAAATATTCTGTAGAAAAAAACAAAACACAAACAAAAACCCCAATACCCCCAAACCTATAGATATAAAAATAAAACATATTCTATGTTTTTAGAGATATTGTCTTACTGTTTTTGTAATATCTTATGACATCAAGATTTTCAAAAAGCAGTATTATATTTAAATTGCAGTCTACATAGTAGATGCTGTACCATTAGCATATTTTAAAAGTCCAAGTGCAATATTATAACCTACATAGCGCACACACACACACAGACACACAGAGACTGTAATCCGGTATGTATCATAAGAAAGTATCTAATCCCTTTGTCATTTTTTCTCTGAGCTTTTCTTTTAAAAATGTAGGTGTATCTTCTGGATGAGCAATAAATGCACCACAAAGCAGCACTAGCAAAAAGAAACTGCACATTAATTCCTTGTATTTACAGCAAAGTAACTTCTAGTTATGAAGTGGTTAAAATAAACAACAGCTTACCAGAATCTTTTAAAGTACTGCAAAATAGAGGCATTTCTTTTTACCTGTTTCCTTTCATTCCATTTTAAAAGGTAATATTGCATGTATCAGCATAATTCCATTGTAATATGTCTAAGTACTGAGTTGAGGATAGTAAAATAAAGTTGCATTTCTTTAGCAAGTCCTACTAAGAATTTCATTGCTTTTAATGTTCATTTAAAAATAAGAATATGTATAAGATTGGATAATTTTATTTACTTAATAAGAAACAGGATCTAAAACAAGTTTAATACTGTGAGGTCAAGAGTATGTTGAATGGGAAGCTGCGCAAAAAACTGATCCTGTAACCAATACTGAAAACAAAATGCAGCTAAAAAATATTTGCTTTTCAGGATTGTTTTATACAATTTTACATCATCTTGTAGTAACAATGCACAGTAACCAATGAACCATTTTTCCGCATTTGTCCTTCAGCCATCTTCAGCTAAAGGACACAGATCATTTACTTTTGGACTTTGAGTTCACATACAGCAAGAACATTCAAAGCATACTAAAGTATACAGGCAAATTGCAGTTATTTAAGTGAATATTTATTGGAAATTACAAACAAAAACTTCTTGTGCCTGGTAAAAATGTCAAAACATGGCATGCCATACTACCTTACTTTCAAGACACGGCCTCTTGCTGTTATGAAATTAATGTGAAGCTTGTACTTGAATCCTTTTCAGGAAACGTGGTGGGAGGAAAAGAAAAAGATGAAGGCTCTAAATCAAACCTATGCTGTGGACAAAGAGCAAAAGCCACCCATGGCATAGAGGTAAAAAAGGCACTGTCAAGCTACCCCTCATTCTGTAGAGGCAGAGAGCAAGGCAGGGAGGTAGAGAGAACAGCTTGACAGGCCTTCCATGCTTTAATCAGTACACTGTGTAGAAACAGACCCAGACAATAATGTAAATTGGAAGGGATCCCTGAAAGTAGTTGAACAGAAGTTTTTGGGATGCCTCATTACTGGAAGTGTTCAAAGTCAGGCTGGACAGTATTTTGAGCAAGCAGATCAAGTGAAAGAAAGGGGTCCCTGCTTACGACAGGGTGCTTGCACTAAATGTTCTTTGATGGCTCCTTCCAACCCAAACTCTTCTGAATCTAGGTCAAGACCAATATGAAAAGGTGAAGACAAAATGAAAGGCCATTGTCTTCAGTTTAGACAGCTGAATACTTTCAACACTAGTCAACATAACAATTCCAATCTTAGCATCTTTTCAATCCTCTTAACAGAAATGCAATTTGCAAGGTGTAGCTGACTGTTAACTATGGTAAAAAAATATAAATGCATCACTTATCTTTGTAATTCATGGCCTGCAATGTTTTAAATAATAAACAGCTAAATGGTTTTTATCATAAATTTTCCTCTAGGCAGATTTCCAAAGCCATTCCCAATATTGGTAAGCTACTCCCTCTGCTGGATAAGCCAGTGTGTGACTGCCATATTTTATTTCAAGTACCGTTTGCCTTTCCCCCTCCCTTTTTCAAAGAAACAGACAACTTTTCCTTTGGTGTTCTGAAAGTTCTCCAACAAAAGAAATCCAATCTCTCCAGTGATATACTGGAATGCAGTGTCCCTGTTTAACATTTGAGAATATTAATTAAATAAGGAAGAAGTTGTAACACCTTGTCTTGCAATCTTCACTCAAGTACTCTTCAGTAATGCTTTGGAAACAATTGTGACATTTATGCCAAGCAATTAGGTCTGTAAAAGCCTGGCTGTTTCTATTACATTTCTACAAGTCTCTCAGCAATATGAAAAAGTCTATCACCAGTGTTTTCACACATTCTTCTTAATACCACTTTAGCCATTTACCCTTCATGATAAAATTAATTTGGGTCCCAGGGCAGAAAAATCTTAGGCCAGTTCTTCATCCATATTTAATCGTAACATTGTAAGAATACAGCTACTGACTACAGTGAAGTTGTCACAAACAAGAGTATTTGCAGGATTACAGTTTGCCTGATTTTTTATAAATACTGTTTAAAAGTAAATCTGGATAAGAAAAGAGAGAAATCAGACAGGAAGGAAATTCTCAGATGCAGCAGAGAACCTTAAATTATCTGGATGAGATTTGGACTTCAGCTTGTTTGGACCATGCACAAACCACAACCTCATCTTAAAAAGACTTAGCAAATGGCCATTTTAGAACTCTATATCCTTGACTTTGAGACTATGTGTATAAATGTTCAAAGGTCTCATCTTAGCTTTGAGGCTCCTCAATAAAAGGACCAGTATCATCTAATTTATCTTCACACCGAGCATACTGTAACTGCATAGAGAAAATAAATATATATAAAAATAAATATATATAAAAATAAAAATATAGCTAGATATCAGCAAGCAACAACCTCTAAAATCAAGAAAAGCAAGGACAAAAATATCTTACACAGGATAATTTTAAACTAGTTCTTTTAAAAAGAGTCTTTCTTTAATCTTATAGTTAATTCTTTCATTTTTAGTTCATCAACTTAATGTCACTCCTGCCATAATGCTGCCATAGCTATAATGCTATAACTTTTGCTTGGAAATGTAGATATGAGCTGTTTTTTAAGTGCTGAATCAAGAAACACACCTCATGATGATACATCTTGTATTTTGTTTTTCTGTGTTAGAAAGCAAAGAATGGTCTAGAGACAGGCTCCCAGGAGAAGTATTCAGTCTACATGGTAGCAGTGCTCTGTAGTTATTGTAATTGGCTCAAGATTTCTTTATTAGTATTTCTGTGGAAATCCTGGCTGTAATAGCTGATTGCAAATGGGGTCTATTTCAGCAGCTTGAATATATCAGGATACCTTTTAAATTTGCATTTGTGCATTGTGCCTTTTTTGTTTAAAGGAAACTGAAAAACAGCTGCTGCAGATTTGGTTACAAGTAGACGTGAACATGACAAACAGGGAGGAAAATATAGAAACATAGAGAATCACCTCACAAATTCTGAAAGCAAACCTACCAACCCTATTTTCCCCACAGTCCTTCGTGCTGTGCCAGTTCTACTCCGACATTTTATGAAATCTATTTACTCCTGTGCCAACAAGAATACCTAATCCACCAGTACCTGAAGTATGATCCAGGGTCATCTTTCTGACTGACAGGCCATTAGAAAACATGGATTGTACAGACTGGTGTCATGAGGAGGAATTACCCGGCTGCAATCTGGAGGTTCTTCTGCAATTAACACTGAAGAAGTTAAATGTATCAGAAGAAGTGCCAGTGCAGTTCATCGGGTTCATCTGCATTTCAATCCTCATTTTAATATAGATTATAAAGCAGAATAGCTTTGTTCCATCTTGTTTCTGTTCTTAAAGTTTTCATAAATCGTTTGAAGCATGCTAGCGAGAAAAGGAGCAGGACAAAATCATGCCCCAGGCGAGCAGAGCAGTGGGAGGGGTATAAGATGGCCCGGCCAGCGTGAGGGGCACAGCGAGCCGGGGCCAGGGCTCTGCTGAGGGGCGAGGGGCGCCCTTCGTGCGGGAGGGTGGCGGATGGCTCCCTGCCACAGGAGTTACCGGGGGAGTTTGTGTCCCACCGGCTCCAGGGGGACCAGGCCGCCTGGACACCCAGCGGGTGGCGGAGGGCCAGGGGCAGGGACGGCGGTCCCGCACTTTGGGGATGATGTGTCCCCGCCATGGCACAGGACCGCCCTGCCCGCCAGGGGCCGCCTGTTTGGGAACAGGCCGGCCAGGCAGCGCGGGTGATTCCTTCCTGTAAAACACAAACTGCATCGCATCGTTGTCACGCAGCGGCGAGGCCTCTCCCGCGCCCCGCACACGGAGCTTTGGGCTCAGCATCCCTGCGGCACCGCGGGCGCAGCCTCAGCACCCGGTGCCCGAGGCAGAGCTCGGCCGAGCCGCGCCGGATGGGGCGGTGGCTTCCGCGGGACACGCAGCCGCGGCCGGGGCGATGTGGGAGC
>PYHW01010409.1:9127518-9164950 GCA_013186435.1 Turdus rufiventris | reverse complement strand
GGCTCCGCGGGGCCCGGGGGATTCCCAGCCGCGGCCCTGCAGCGACGCTCGGGGCCCGCAGGAGGCTCTGCCCCCGGCGAGAGGCGCTGCCACAATCCTGCGTGCCGGCCCCGCACAGCCATGCGACCATTTGGAGCGTGGTTTATTCTTTGAAAAGCCTATTTTTTTATTTTTATTTTTTTTAAAGTCCCCAAAGGCGTACGTCCGATCAGTGTTTTTACTTATGTTATTGCAGTTATTTGTGTTCCCCCTATAATTCAAAGCTAAATTGAGTTTAGACGAGGATGAAAAACGATTTTGTTTTTGAAGTGAACTCTTGGATCATTATAATTAACGTTAACCTTTTTTTTTTTTTGTTTTTTTTTGTTTTTTTTTTACCCTGAAAGAATACTGTTGTGTTTGCCTGGTCAGATGTTGGAAGAAAAGCTGTGGAATTTAGCTTCTCAGAAGTTATGCCGAGTAAGCTATGAGTAGTCCAGCAGTCATAGATCAGGTCTCACGGCTCTTCGGCTGGCTAAATAGTTCTGCCTCCAACCTGGATGAAAATATCCTTTGATGGCATTTGTTGCCCTTTTATAAAGGCCAGGTACTCCATAACATCATCCTGACTCAGAGGCAGCCTTCTTCTGTTGTTTTGAGTGATGCCATCCATGATCAGCAGTGTTCCTAACATTGTGGCTGTTAACTTTGTCAAAGCATACTAGCAAAGTGTCATTATTATAATTTCTGGAAGTAGTCGTCTGTAAACTGGAAGTTTTGTTTCCTACAGTGCCCAGACAGATTTCCACATTTCATTTCGGGGACACAAAAACCCCCCCTCAAACCATGTTCCTAATAATTTTGCAGAGAAAATTTGCTATTGGTTAACCAGGAAGTAACACACTCAGCCTCTAATTGTGTGTTCCTTTTATTATCCACCTTCAAAAGAGGTAATTAGAGGACTGAGGAAAAGATGGAAATCTTAGTGTCATAAAACACAGTCTTTTTACCATAACATGATGGTTGGGCACAACCTTAGAACAATGTGTCCTACAACTGACAGCTAAATTTCAGCTTTGTAAAAAGCATTAAGTAGCAACTGAGTGAAATGTCTCAAACTTAGTATCAAGTATTTAATTTCTAAACATTAACAGATTGCAGTACTCCAGTATCAACCCCTAGCATGGATGTGGATGCTCTGCAGAAACTTATTCATTTGCTCCAGGCCACAGATGATCCATTAATTCAAGAGCAAGCTTTAATCACTCTCAGCAACAGTGCTGCCTTCTCTGTAAATCAAGTGAGTATTGTTCTGTAGAAAACAACAATGTCCAATGCCAGCCAGTCTGGCCGAGGAGAGCTGCCGTTTTGCTAAAGAGTGACACAGGACTGAAAGCTAGGATAGCTTGTATTCTAAAATCCATTCAATGCCTTGCCTTAATTTCTGCTAGCCCAAATAATATAATCACCAGCTTCACAGAATTTATCAAATCATGATGTTTGGACCACTTGAAGTCCATACAGAGTCCTGTACTTCAAAAGTGCTGTAAAATAGATCTTTTGTTGCTTACAATAATGTAATGTTAATGAAAGGGTTGAATACTAGATTAAATACTTTCAGATCTAAAATTTAATGAGATATATTTTTTATCCCTCACAAAGTTGTGTGCAATTTTACAGTTATTGAGGTATGTCCAAATCATTTGGATATAAATGCAGAAAACTTCTGAACTGAATGCTGATTTTTTGCTCCCTTTTTTTAACCTCTAAGGTCCCACCCTTTTTGCTACTTACGACAGCTGTCTATTCTGGCTTCTCAAAACTGCTTTCTTAATATAAATCTCATAGAACAGAATGCAAATGGAGCCCAAAGCCCATTGGTCCATTAATTTTTTTTTAAAGTAGTTTGTTTTTTTTTAAAGACCATTACAGTCTAATTTAGAAAGATTAAAACAGTAATAAAAACAAGTGTAATGGAAAAAGTTTCAGGACCTCTACTATAGTAATACAAAGCTGCATCTTGAAATTCTGTCCTGTTCAAGCAGAACATTTAGGTACTACATTCTGGCACAGTTGTTCTATAAACTCATTATCCAGTAATTTAATTTTATTCTTTACAATTTAAAATGCTTTAAGCATGCTTTGCAGACCAGATTTTAAAAGCAAAGGTGATGTGCCATTGTCAAATAACAGCAACTAATACTTTTTGTTCCTAAGCAGGACCCTTCTTGTTTCAGTAGAATCAATAAAGCAGTGTCTGCTAACATGCTCTTTAAACAGAGCAATCAGTTCTGGAATTCTTTATTTATATACTTCATTTTTGTTAATGTAGAGACTTTGAGGGAATGTTTCAGCATTTAAATAGAATTGAAAAAAACCTATTAAATATCTTCTGTATTTCAGGATATAATCCGAAATTTGGATGGTCTTTCTGTTATTGGAGGGATGCTCTCCAACTGCACTCCCAAAGTTAAAGAAAAAGCACTAAATGCTCTTAATAATTTGAGTATGAATATTAAAAATCAGGAAGAGATACAGGTAAGATTCTTAATGTGAAAAACCAAAGTAACTGAGGCAAAGGGATACTACAGATCCTTCAGCATGTTTGTTAAATACAAGTCAGAATCCCAAAATGCTTTGATGATAGACATACAAGTCAGCACATCTGGATTACTGAAAGGATGACTTAGAAATGCATTGCTTTGATGGCATTCACTTTTAAAATAAAAGACAGGAACCTATCTAGTTTGTCCTCAGCTTTCACAAAATATTATTAGACAGAGATTGTGCTGCTAAGATTATAGCAAAATTACGTGAGATAAGATGATTTCCAAACATGCCTAGAACATCACCACAGGCTGTTTAACAGAATGGATTGCAGATTGAACTTGCCAGGACTCCTTAGAGGAAGGAGAAAAAAGAGTTATTGAGTTTGTATGAGACCAATTCTTCAGGTGCTACTTCCATCTTAAAAGAAAAGTGTATAAATAACAAGTTCCACTGGTAAATACAGTACATGCTACAGATATGAAAGGACTAAACATCAAGAAAAAAGAAATGTATCTGATTAATCAGTAGATCAAGAAGTGTCCAAGTAGTGAGCTGAGGAAGATTTGAAGACTGTTACTAGTTTGTTTCAGCAGCCTGATAAAAAGGTAGTGTGACTGTATGTGGTAATTTGCAGCATCTTTAGCAACAGGCAGTTTTTATTAAATGGTGCTTGCCAATATTTGTCTAGGTGTATAATTAGAAAATAACTCCTTTGGTAAGGTTAAATTGTTGTTTGGTTTTTTTTTTTTTTTTTTTTTTCTCAGTTAGGACTCCAAGATTCATTGTATACTGTCATCCAGAAGAAAAATTGGTAGAAGTAATAGTTAATATCAGTAGTGATCGCTGTTCCTAGTGTGCTCCAGTAAACAGGCCACAGGGTTGGGAGAAAGGATTTAATTTCAAAGCTTGTCCTTAGCTTGTTCTCAGTATTTAAGATGTTAATTACTTGTAAGTGATTTTTAAAACAACTCCTTAAAGCAGCTATGTCACTTCTGAGATGGAGTCAAAGCAATTTAAGTTTTCAGAGCAAGCTATGTTTCAGGAAGATTAGTGAGCATACTGCTATATGGTCTGCTTCAGTCATGCCACTAGAATGTTTGAAATATTCAAAACAAAAAGGTCCTTGTTTCTCAGAACCTTCACCATTCAGTCAGCAATGTTCAGGAAGTATTTTTGTTACTGTAGCTAGGCCATTGCTACTATTTGTGACAGAAAATATGCTTTTATCAAAACTTCTTCTCTATTTCCTCCCTCCTTTCCCCAGGTCTTTATTACACAAGTTTGTAGGACTGTTGAGTCAGCTCCTCTGAACTCTGATGTGCAGCTAGCTGGACTCAGGCTATTAACAAATATGTCTGTTACCAATGACTATCACCAAAAGATGATAAACTCAATTCCATGCTTTCTTCATTTACTTTCAGAAGGAACTGAAAGGACACAGGTACTGGGGTGATGTTATTTTTACAAGTCATTTATGAAGCTGCTTTACTTGCCTTGTTTCTTACTGTTTTTATAAAATGGTTTAGATTGTGCTAAGAAGACCCAAATATTCATTAATGATACAGATTTTATGCGCTAAAATATGGATCTGTATTACTTTCAAAATATAAATTCAAAAAGGGGGAAGGGAAGGGAATCTTGGTAGTGTAATCACCGGGCTACAGCTCTACCAAAGCAGTGCAGGGTGCACTGTGATTGCCCTGTGCCTTTGCCATAGCAACTCCAGAATTCTCTTCTGCTCTAAACATTGCTACTGCATCCAAGAGCAAGGGGAACCAGCATGGGAAGGGCTTCACTGATGCATGAATCTCTGTAGGAAAACATGCCAAGCAGTGGATCTTAAATTATGGACTTTAGTCCCTTATGCTTATGACGCCTCTGGCAACCTTAGGACTGCAACTGGAAATCGTGCTTATTTGTGAATTATTGTAATGCTGAAATGAGCTTCAGTTAGGGACCACTCTCAGCTTTTATTCAAGATGTTGTGGTACCATCAGTGTATATGGTTGCTCTATTAGATCAAAACCAATTTTCCAAAACACACATGTCCATTAAATGTAACACACCTATTCTGCTTATGTACAGGAAGTAATATGGCCTTTTTCCAGTGTTTAAAGACTAGCATCACAAGGTCCAAGAGAGCACAAAGGTGTATTTGTATATGCTTTGGATCATTTTAAATGTAGTACTTCGGCCTACTGGGATTTGTTTATGGGTTTATGCCTTATTTTGATGTTTAAGTCAATATGAATTTGATTTTAACATGTCTATATCTTGGTTTTCCCTATACCAAAATACTCAAGATGTTAGTTAATCCATTCTACCTTTTCGTCCCCCAGTCAGCTTTGACATCTTGATATCCATTACAGCTGTACTTACTGTTTTGGAACTTTTAATGAACTTGTACATTCCTCACTTCAGATTCAAGTTTTGAAAGTACTTGTGAACTTATCTGCAAACCCAGCCATGACAAGACATCTTCTCAGAGCTCAAGTAAGGTTCTTGCTGCTTCATTTTATTTTTAGCATATATACATGTGTAGCACTTCAGATACTACATACAATTTCAGAATAAATTCTAGACACCGGTTGGTTAAAATCAGTAGCTAAGTGCTCATTCTTTCACGGGCTGGCTTTATTCCAGAAGGTAGTGTAATACAGATTCTGTACTTCTAGAGGGAGAGGCACAGGGCCTGTACACTTGGAGATGTTGGTTGTACTTCCCGTGTACCATTCCAAATAACCAATAACAACTTGAAGAAGCATGTTCTAACCTTCCCTTTCCACCAAAAGGGTAATACCATGAACTTCAGTTTGTATTATGTAAAAGAAGCCCAATACTTCATTTCCAGACACACAGACATATATAGATTGAAAATAGAAAAATAGAACCAATACTGTAGGAAATCCTTCACAACTACTGTTTCTATAGCCAATGTACCAACCCTACAAAATACTGCTGGAATCACCACCCCTTTATTCAAATGTACTCATAAAACTTGCCTCTAAGTGAACTTTCCCTGTGCATTTACTTATTTCTTCATAGAGAAGTTTGTGTGGCAGTTGCTGTGCTGGCCTTGGCATGCAGGTTTCTTTCAGTTTCATTCCCTCCCACCAAAACAGAGTCAGGGGCTAGAATAGTGCTGCATCTTTGTTCCCCTTCCCAAAGTAACTTTTTAAAAATATGTAATGGCTTTTACTTGTTTGCTATCTGCCATGAGCAAAGCTAGTCTAGATAATGCTATCTTTTCATTTCTCAAACAAGGTTAGGGTAGCTAAATATTCAGTTCTCTGTTAGCTGTATCATTTTTTTCATTTATCGGATATGCTAACAAAAACATTCAGGGCAAAATCAATGTGGCTGAGAAGGAAAGCAGACCCTCTCTTCCAAATGGGAATTTTCCAGACAGGCACATTTTGAAGATTGAAAATACAAAGCATGTATTAGCCTGTTGATGCATAGGCCAGTCTTTTCTAGAGAGAAAATTAAAACTTGCACGCTGCGCAAGTTTCTGACAGGAGTTCACAGCATATGAAGTTCTGGGATTTCCTACAATTTCTGGTTTAGATGCATGTTATTTTCCATTTTCTGAAGTTTGATTTAGTTACATGTACTTACTGCTGGTGATTAAGTATGGAATGTTTCTTCAATATCCTAGGTGCCATCATTGGTGTTACTTTTTGACAACTGTATAAACAGAGATATTCTGGTTCGAGCCCTGGCCTTTGCAGCAAACTTGAAAACGAACATGAACGATGATGAAGGCACCATGATTGAGGAATACAACGAAAACTCAATTTTCTTCACACTCTGCAGGGACTCTGCCCCATTCACTCAGAGACTGGCATCTTTGCTGCATCACCCTGACACAGAAGTGAAAGAACAAGTTGTGAGAATATTAACACAATAGTGTTCTTTTCTTAAAAAGACTGACCTGATGAAAATATCTAATCTTGGCAATGCTATGCTAAAAAAGCCTGCAACAAGTAAACAATACAAGATGGAGGGGGGAAAAAAAACCTAAATACTGTCATTTTAATAGGCACAAATAAGTTACTACAAAAGAGAATGGAGTGTATTTAATAGAGATAGCATAAGATATTTTTCTACAAACAAGAGAAAAGCAATAGCTTAATTATTACTGATAAACCACTGGTCAGTTGCTACATTTATGTAATGGGGGCAAACAATTTAAAACATGAAAACGTTCATAATGTAAAATGAACATTTTAATGAATGAGTGAAGTGAATGAAAATATCCTTTGCAATGTCAAAGACCTTTTTTTTTTAACTTTAAGTATTTACAGATGTTGAATAAATACCTCTACAATTGTGCATTAAAGATTTAGCAATTGGAGATTAGGCATTTATATTTTATTATTCTATCTATGAAATTGGTACAAAATATTAAATAAAAACAATACCAAACTATCATTGGCTTCCTACAGAATTAGTATCTTCAATGAAAGCTGCATGCTAAAGTCACTGAACCTAGGTTTTTTCATCTTACCTGCATGGCATTTATTCTAAAACTCCATTCTTGTATGCTTAGTTTATCCATTCCATTTAGCCAGACTGTAGTGCAAATTAACCACAACTGTGAAAGGTTTCTATACTCGCACAAAAATTGAAAGGATTTTGTATTGCTTTAAAATTGTCACTTGAGGGAAAGCAGACATATTTTTAAAAATATTTTATTATGAGTCAAGGATTGTCTGCAACTGCAATTCAGCATTCTCATTCTTATTTTTAAAAAAGTCTTACAAGAGCAGTATCATACATATTTTTGAAAAAGCTTCCAATTCTATAACAGCATTTGAGCTTCCTTTCCTTGGAGATCTTTACTCCTTTTTCTTTTCTGCAACTGGAGCATCATTGGAATGAGTGTTTCTGCAGAAATAGCCACCATAATGTTTTAGTCATCAATCCAGCACTAATTCAAAATGAAGTGGAATCCACAGAAATATCACTGTAAAAGAACCTGAACAGAGTTTCATTGATGAAGAGAAAACATATTGGAAAATACTTCTAAAACCAAACTACTGAAAAACTTCGACTACAGAGAAACTAAAAAGGTGTCGAATGTAAAGGCTGGGAGAGTTTTCCACTTTGTTCCATTTTTAAGAGAACTGCATCACCTAAACTGTTACCAAGTGCTTTATCTTTCTAATTTAATATACTCACTCTGCTTGTAAGGATACATTACTATCTTCTCTTTCTGTAATGCAATAGATACTTATTTTCAGGTCACTTTGCAAATAGCTAAAACTGCAAGAAAAATATGCCCTTGAAACTGTGACACACCGTGCCCTGATCAATACAGGGGTAAAGCTACACATATCTAATTTATCCACATAGGTAGTTTTAACGCACCAGGAATACAGTTAAGGCAGAAATAGACGTTGGCATGATTCCCAGTCAGAAACTTGATAATTGCTACATTGGCAGTGAACTTCCTTTTCTCCTTCTCACTGCTCCTAAAACATGATACAGTTCGTAATAAGCAAGTTACACTACAATCACTTAATGTTTGCAACTTTTTATAGATTTAATGTTTTCTTGCTACTGAATTCATCTAAGAAAAATAAAGACTAGGCCAGACACTAAGAATTTACCCAGTCTCCACTCCTAACAAGATATTAGGACCAGTATGTTCTAGGTATAACTGATACATGGTTTCTTAAGCTCAACAACAGAGATATTTAGATGTCCTTTTCCATGTTCTCCAACCTAAAAATAAGTTTTTCAAATGTCATCTTTTTGATAGGGTTGATCTCTTAACTGTTACTTTGACAGCTGAGAGAAACAAGTGACCTTTTCTAAAAATACATGAGAACTTACTACAGCGTTACCTCAGTTTTCTTTTTCTGACCTAGAAAGAATTATTTTTAAATGCTTTCTTTATAGAGCAATGCTGTTGAGATGTTTTGAAATCATGCAAGACTTTCCAATGTGCCTTTATGCAAAGATGTCTGATTTTTTTATCACCTACCCCACACACTTGGTGGAATCTTATCAGTATCAAGCAAAACATAATGGTCACCCTTCTAGGTGCAAATGTTGTGAATTAACAGATCTAAACCAAAATATGTCATTACTGACATCTAGTTTCTGATCCACGTAACTCAGTATTTTTCTGCTCTGTGGCTGCTTATCTAGGTATTCTGTATTTTAGTTTCACTCTTTCTAAAGTACATAATTTTACAGAATAACATACTGATGATTATTTAAAAAAGGAAAAGAAAACAACCCACAACAAAAACAACCTTAAACTTAAAATTCACTTGAAACTTCTTGCAGCTTGGTGTCCTCCAAGAATTACAAACTGGTAATATACACTGTATCACCCAAATTGAAGCTGTTGTGCAAATACCAGAGACTTCTCTGAAACACCCTCAACACTGAATAACAGGGCAGTTTTAAATCAGTTTTGGAAACTGTCTACAGTTAAAAGATTACCTCAGTTGTTCCTACCATGAAATCTGGTTTTCATTAGTTGCCAGAAGTCCATGCCTTTGAATAATTTGTCTTTTTTTATATATATTTATCTTTGTGGGATAGGAAAATAAAATGTACATAAAAGAGCAAAAAAAAAAAACCCAAACCCAAAACCAATCCACATCTCCCACAGGCCAAAAGAAATCATAAACAAAAAAAAATTTGCCAATGAAATTACGAAGGAGAATAACAACCCTTTTTATTGGCAATAATAGGCTTTAATTCTGTAAATTAGCAAGACAATTTGATACAGACACATTTGGCCAAGTTTTATAACACTGAACAATGTTGTAATCTTTCATTCAACTTTAAAATTATAGGGAAGCTATTAGAAAAAATACCACAGCCCTTGCTTAAGACTTTCTACTGAAAAAAAAAAAAATAGGTACTTAGAAAAAGGCTGAGTTAATGCAAGGACAAGCGACACCAAGAGATTTTTCCACTTCATGTGCTGCAATTGACACATTCATACCGAACTTAAAAACACAGACAAAACAATAAAAGTGTGCAGGTACTCTGGCCAGCAGTTAGTTTTACACATCCATAATGCAATATTAAACTATCTCTCTCTTTTAAAAGGCACATTTCTTTGATGTAAAATTCAGCTTCTGTGGTTCATTAATACATGAAGAGAAACAATTTTACATGCTTGTGCTTTAATAACACAGCTGTATTGGAAGACTTGACCCCACAAAACATACAATGAAGCTATCAAGGTACAGGGCATAACTTGAAGACTAACAAGTCAAACATGACAGTCTAACAATGAATAATTCAAGTCAGCCATTAATCCTAAGAATATGTTCTGTGCTGAAGTTATTATTGCTGCTACAGGTAATACGAAGAGTTTAAAAATATTTTTTTTAACAGTGGTGTACATCAGAGCAAGTTATTCCCAGACAACACTTAATATTTAAACCACTTTTAGATCACCTCTCTAAATTTATAAACAATATAACTAGTAAAATTTGTCATGAAATTGGTATGCAAGCTTTAGTTCTGAAACAAAGACAAACCTGGCATTTAGAAATCCAATCTAAAAAATCTATTATGTACGTACATTATTATAGTATTGTAACATAAATTGCTAGTTCAAATCAAACAGGGCTTACAAGGAGCTGACACTGTTTCAGTTTTCATTTTTATTCAAATTCCGTGATTCTCCATGGCGCAAGAGAAAGAAGTCATCTTTTTTCAAGCCATATCTTTCAAGAGCTTCATTCAATTTAATCGGAGGATCCAAGTAATACTGAAAAAAAGGAGAACAATATAAGGGAAAAGATACCACTAACATTTTTTGAGGGAGAAAAAAAAAAAATCACTGCTCTAAAAACCGGAAGGAGGAGAAGGATATTTGTCAAATAAAAACGTTTGGGTTCATTTTAAGTTTTTGAACGATAAGAACGCTGACTGACAGCTGCAGAGTAAGGAGCAAGGCTCAGCTTGTCAGCACTAGATCCCTCCGGAGGAAGCGCTGGCCGCCAGCAGCCGGCGCTTCCCTCGCTCTGTGAACCCACGGGCCATTGCTCCTGAATGAACACTCGGCTCCTCACCACGGTCCCTCTCCAGTTACTGCGCTGTGTTTGGTACATTTTCGAAAGGCATCGTCAAGGAGCAAGCATCAGTTTTTGAGCTCCTAAATACACAGTAACCGTGGGCACTAGTAACAGAATTTATTGGAAACACTGGGGACAGGAAAAGTTCTAGCCAAGCGTTTTGTGTTCCCTGCACGCTCTGCCATGGAGCTGCATAATCACCTGGGAGGGAGCATAGAGGGGACAGAACATTTGACATCAGGTGATCACACTATCAGGAATGAATTAGGAGATAAAGTGATACGGCTGATGCAAAAACAAAAGTTGAAAAACAGCTACCAGACAACGTCAAAGCAAATGTAGATACTTCCTATTCAATGCATTTTTAGTTGCTGTGAAGGTATCCGGGTAATCTTATTAGATCTGTGGACTTGTGGGGGGTGGGGGTAGAGGGGAATAAACCATAAAAAAAAAAATCAAAAACTAAGATTAACTCAATTTTTTTCATATCCTTTCTGGTTTTAACTTTGAATCAACTATTAAAAATACTTTTTACATATTTACTTGACAGACATAATTAATAAATACTGTATTGACCTACAGGCATGCAGTTCATACTATCTCCAAGGGATGCACCACTCTTTTTATTACTGCATAATGTAATGCATAACACTGCATAATACTGCATGTGTCCTCATCTGTTATGTTCCTCGGCATCTGGATGTCAGAAATCCTCCACATTTGCTTCAATAACTCTGTACTTTCTTAACCATGGAAATATTTTATGTTATTGGTTCTGAAAAGCTAAGCATTGTTTTGAATAGCAGTAGACAGTTACAAGTTTTCACTCACACAAAGTTCACATTTTAAGTTTACATTAACAAATGTGTAGGTTAAACTGCACAAGCAAAGCTTCAGTAATGACTGTCTAGTCCTTGAAAATCTGAACTCACGTTTAGTGTTGCAATTTACCTCGTTTGCTAAAGCAAAGGTTCCCCAATGAATTGCTACAGACTTCTTTGCTTGAACATCAATATGGATTCTTACTGCTTCTTCAGGATCCACATGCTGGTATTTCATAAACCACCTACCAAAACAAAGAACCACTTTTTTGTGTCACCTAATTCAGTGCAAGATTTCTCCTTTACTTCCATTGCAAAGAACAAAAAGAAATATATGCTTGCCTAATAAAAAAAGCTCATAAACATATACACCTGGACAACATAGAGAACACTCAGGATCAGGAAACTAACATATACCAATATACCCATCAAATAGCAGTCCATTTGTTATACTGCCTTTTTGAAGCATTTTTTATTATCTCTATTTTCAATAGGTTAAGGACATATTCCTAGTGCCCTGAGGCATTAAGGCCAAAACTTTAAATCCATCCCTGAAAAAATTTTGTGCTAGCAGTACACACCAAAAAAGTGTATTCTTCACAGATAGCCCAAGGGAACAGACAGAAGAGAGAACTTGACAATTCTTGAAAGATACTGAAGTTTTACCATGCTATTTGGATTCCGTATTTTTTTCCTCGCCCATACATGCTTTCTTTCCAGAATTATACGAGTACTATTGCCCAAATGTTTTCTCCAAAAGGAGAAAAGCTTGCTCTCCTGAGCAAACAGATCTTTCATACTCTATAACCAAGTCATCCTTATTTCCAGGTAAGTTGCAAAATCAGGGTTTAGACTGAAGCAAGAGAAAAATGCAGCAAATGACATACACTGGAATGGGCTGGATTAAACGATGCTGTTTCAGAAAAAAAGGCACAGAGTAATTCCAGATTTTTAAGGGAAGAAAGACTGCTGATTCATCCTTGCTGTCCTTAAGTCTAAAGGAAAAACTCTAGAAATATCACACATACACATACATTTTAATAAAGTACATCTATAGTTTTAACTTCTGGGTGCATTTTTTGTCATCAGTATGCAATTTCATTTACGTGTTTTGTTCAAACTCATTTTCCTACCTTGGCTCATAAGCTCCAATGGGGATGGCTGCAAGATCGAAGGGTCCAAACCTTTTACCTATTTGTTCAAAAGCAAAACAATATCCAGTATCTCCTGCAAAGAAAAACCTATTCCAAGGTCCCAAGACAGACCAGCTGCCCCAGAGAACCTTGTTATCATCTGTCACAGTCCTTTTGCACCAGTGTTGGGAAGGGGTGAAGACAAAAGTTACCGCATCGTGACCAGGGACACAGTTCTCCTCCCACCAATCCAGTTCAATCACATTCTCACAACCACATCTCTGCATCCATT
The DNA here is from genome assembly GCA_013186435.1 of Turdus rufiventris. Classification (NCBI taxonomy): domain Eukaryota; kingdom Metazoa; phylum Chordata; class Aves; order Passeriformes; family Turdidae; genus Turdus; species Turdus rufiventris. The sequence goes on along the minus strand of PYHW01010409.1, from coordinate 9,152,121 downwards.
GCAGGAGCCCCAGAGGCACAAACCAGCGCAGCTCGCTCCCAAAGCGCTCGTTCAGGCTCGCCACGGAGTTGTAGTCCAGGTGATCGTAGTGGGTGTGGCTGATCAACACCGCATCTATCTTGGGGAGCTGCGCTACCGTGCACGGAGGCCCTCGGAAGCGCTTGGGACCCAACAGCTGAATAGGGGAAGCTCTCTGGCTGAAGATTGGGTCAGTAAGAAATACAAGTTCATCCATTTCCACCATAACTGTGGCATGTCCCAGCCACGTGACTCGCATACCAGCTCCTGTTTTCCCAGCATCTTCTGGCGTTTGAACAAAGTAAGGTTGTAACAATGGAAGTTCTTTGTCAAGTTCCTGGCAGAAAAGAACACAATATGCATGAGAGATTTCAGAATGTACTTGGCCATGGAACAAAAACTGCATACAAGGCACAAACCAATACAGTCAATACTCGTACTTTGTTTGTGCTTTTATGCAGAGAACTGCAACACACACCAGATGCCTTTTTAATGTCCATTTTCCCAGCTACTTCCTCCTAATTTCATTCTAGGTTTTTGCAACATTTACATTTTTCTGTCCAGAATGAGAAGAAAGTATTTCACCAGGAGACCTGGTAGAGTCTGGGGGCATTGCAATGAAAGCACTGCAAGACACTAACAGCATCCCAGGAAGGGATTCCTCCACCTGAAAAAGAATATGTATACACACACACACACACACAAAGTGGTACTTAACAAATACTCAAGTTTAGCTTATGCAACTAAATGATGCACCCTCTCAAGTCCTAGCACAAGTAAGTCACAGGTGAAAGAAAATGCCATGTTCCCCAGCCACACTCCACAAAAGCTCTGTTAGCTTTTATCAGGCCCTCTCTCTGTCCTCTTTATATCTAGAAGCAGCACACAAAGGTTAATCTGACTTGCCTAATGTTAGCTATTACAATTCTGCCTTCCCATCCTGCCAATAATCTAATGAACATTCATAAAAATAAAATAATTTTTAAAGATATACCTTAAGGCACTTAAGATATGCTTGGCTATGAAAAGGTTCCTCCACCTCCTTTCTTATTCCAGCTTGATGAGTTTTGCAGTCCCTACTTGAGTATGACAGGTCAGAGAACTGATCTGGCTGAACATTAATCTAGAGGTAAGAAATACACAGCTCTCATTTTGATTGACTCAAATTTGACTCTATGTGTATCCTCAAGCTGGCACAAAGGAGGCCATGACTGTACATTACCTACTGAAACTCACTGCCCAACCACCACACATTCTCTCATTTTGATCCAGAGTTATGCTCTTCACTGCAGTTTGGTTGAAGTGCTAATGCAGAAGTTTTATGTGTAATACATAAGAGCTTTCCTATTAAAAAAACCCAACCAACCAACCAAAGAATCTTCTCAGAATTCCTGACCATCTCCAGCTTGGCCACAATGTGGCTAAGGCTCTCCTCCCCAGCACTTATGGTCTGAACTCCTCACATTGCTTTAGAAGAATTTTCATGTGCTAGGGCAGCTTCTAGATTCCTGACACTCCCCTCCCTCATAATCACAAAAGTCCCAGTACTTCTGGTTCCAGGTCAAGTTCTGCCTGCCATGGTTGCTGTTCTCATTCTCTCAGCCTAGCACAGATTAGCACTATCAGTGAGTTTATACAGAGCTGACCTTGTGCTCCTTTAAAAGTCCAGCTGATGCTGTTACAGTTTAGGACTCCGGGAGTCGCCTTGCTAAACCAGTCCTGACAGCTTCAGGGAAGTTACTTTCTCCACAATATTTTATTGATTTGGAAGCATATGTTGGGAAAACCAAAGCATGCACATCTCCATCTCCCTGCAATTCTGCTGTAAATAATAAAATATTAATGAAATTGCTTTTTCTGAGAGCTAATGGACAAGGCATGTTTACTGAAGAAGTTTCATTACTGTCTCCAGGAATGAGAAATAGATAACCTTCTATAAAGTTGAATATAAGTTTAGTACAATACAACCCCTTGGTTCATACAAGAAAAGTAGGAGTCTTATACTGAGATAAATGGGCTTCTCCAAGAAAGAAGCATCATTTTCTTACCTCTCTTTCATTTTAAGTACATGGGAACAACACTGGCCACAGAAATCTGAACCACAGAAGCATATATACTGTGACACTTCAATTAAAAAAAAAAAAAAGATTCACAAAACTAACATAATACTCAAAAATGGAAATTAGGACGGACCAACAAATTACACATGGTAAAAATCAACAAATCTGATCATAACAAAGAAATAAAACTCAGATACAGAACCTAATAAATTGTCAAAATGCAATTTAGGTCAGTTGGTACATTTTTTAATGGAAAATGTTCTTTTTAAGGAGCTGGTTTTAGAGTTAGACTACAAGTTTTCTCAGAAATAAATTAATTCACTTATTTTTGCTGGCATTTGGAACAAATTAGTTTTTAATTAGCATTATGCAATATTAATAAACAATATTAAATGGATGGGGAACTGGTCAATTGGCAGATGTGAACAATAAGTTTTTAAGTGGGACTGACATATTCTACTAAGTTTTACCTGGGGTACAGTTAATTTTCTTCCCAGTAGCACATATGGTGCTATGTTTTGGATTTGTGCTGCAAACAGTACTGGCAGCAGACTGATGTTATAGCTGTTGCTGAGCAGTGCTTACATAGCATCTCAGCCAGTTGACTGGGGCACACAAGAAGCTGGGAGGGACAGAGTTGTGACAGCTGACCCCAAGCCATCAGAGAGATATCCCACACCATGTGACATTGCACCCAGCAATAAATGTGGGGTAAGGAGGAGGAGGTGGGGTACATTCAGACTGAATGGCATTTGTCTTCCCAACTGTTACATGGGATGCAGCCCTGCTTTCCTGGGGATGGCTGAACACCTGCCTGCCCATGCAAAGAGAACAAATTTCTTAGTTGGCTTGTGCACGCAGTTTTTGCTTTACCTATTGAACTGTCTTTATCTCAACTCATAAGCTATCTGATTTTTCCCTTTCAATTCCACTAGGGTGCAAGCAGCTGTGGGTGGAAGTGAGCAGCTGACAGGGACTTGGCTGCCTAAAGCCAAAACACATCTGCACTACTAATAAAGGCTTTACAGGGATGTCCCTGGGATTGATGCTATCAAGTATTTAGAATAGTCAATTTAAAGGTAGAACTAATCACTATAAAAGGCATTTGTAAAAGTCCCACAGACAGGAAGATTGATAGACTGACAGACAGTCTCAACAACTGCTATCCTGACCTATTTAAATGCAATTCCGTGAACAAAAAATTCAAGACAAACCAAGAGCACAAAGGCAGTGTAACTTGTGGATCTTGTACAGAGCTTGGGCTGTCCAGGCTTGTGATACACACGCCTCTGATCCAAACCAATGATTCCTTAGAGGATGAGATCAGAAACCAGGCATGTTTCTCAGTGCATGTGATTTGTGCTTGGGGTTGTTTGGTTTTGGGGTTTTTTTAGTATTTTTCAAAAGCACGTCAAAATCACCTTTTAAAGCAATAAGCAATACTCAACTCATGAGATTTCAAACGAAGATACAAGTTCTATTTGCAGTATACTTCACATGAAATACTTAAAACTCAGACAACAGGATAAAGCAATATAATGAATGAAATACATATGTTACGGAACTTCCATCCTGCTGTAATACATTTTGTTCTGTCAGACTAACCAGAAACATATTAAAACTAGAAGAATTATAACAGATTTTTGAAATACAGCAATTATGTCAAATCAGCTACCAAAAGAAGTAAAACGTGCTTTAATACTGTCTTGCCTTCATTACTCAAGTAATACAAAAATTCCTCTTGTTGTGTGTATCCCTTCCCCCTCCCTGTTCCTCTTTCCCTTTTAATGCAAAGCAAGAAAAAACACATGACAGGCTTTGGTGAGACTAGCTGATTAGCTTGGGATTTTTGGTGCTTAGTGCATACTGGAATACCACGGGATTTTACAGAAATGTAAACAAAACTGCTGATGCAACAACTAATAATTAAAGAACCTCCAACAGCACTGAATAAAGTTTATTAATAAAGCCTGCAATGAAAATACAGGAAGTCCATGCATTCTAGATAATGATATAGGCTCATTGTGAATGCATGATTATAATACATATAGCTTTTCCACAGTGAAGCACAAGCACATATCCTGGATAATACACTCATTTTTACATACGCAAAACACTTGGTACAGATAAACTGAACCTGCACAGTGTAGCAGGGTATCACTAGGCCAACTCCATTTGGAAACTGAAGCAAGAGCTTCAACTGAAGCTCAAAGGATATCACCATCTAGCAGTGATAAATAAAGTATGGAGCCCTTAGTTTGAATTTTAAACAAGCTCAGATGCACTTCACAGGTTGATTTAGGCGTGGAACAAAACTGGTTGAAACAAGCATCAAAATGGCTGAGAGCATTTCATTGATCCCTATCTAGGTTTTGCTGTTTCTGATTTACTTCACCAAACTCCTGAATAATTGCAGATACCTAATTAAATTATTTCCTCTGCAAAAAAATAGAATCAGCCCATAGTTAATCCCAACTGAGTCAGAGAGATGGCTTTTCAAAAGGTACCTTGTTGATTTCTTTGTGATCATTCTTTATTGTAGGGATGAGCTGCAAATTAAAGGGGAGTGCTGCAGTTCTGCACTCCATCAGCGTGTTGTGTGCTCTGCACTCCACAGTACACCTCAGCGTTGCCTTCGAGGGACTTCAGTCACTGCCCAGGATTCTGACTGGCACTGGGAAGACATGAAGCCTGTTCTACACATACCAAGCAGGGCAGCAGTCAAAGGCAACTGAACACGCCCAGGGGTGAATTTCATTAAAAAGTGGCCAGCACACTGTCTAAAAAAGCTGTACACACTGATGCAACCATTGTCACCACAAGGAAGACACTAAATTTTAAAAACTAAATTGCTGGAAGGGATTGCAAGACCAACATAAGTTTGTTCTGCTTCTAAGTTATTAATTATTATCATTATTATTATTATTAAATTACAGCCAAGATTATTTGTTCCTTAAACCTCCCCAAACTTCTGACCATCATGCGTTAATGCTTGACATGGCTTTCCTGCCCATAAAACTGATAGAATTCCTCCACAGGTAATTCAGGTAAGACAAAGCAGAAAGCTCTTTACTAAATACTGGCTGTGAGATTTATAGCTTGTGCATACCTTCTTGCATGCTTAAAAGCATTATTAACACCCGCTTCTTAAGAAATACTGTCCTTGGTTGTGCACCCTTCAGCATGGTATTTCTGAAGCACAGTCAACACATCAGAAATGCACTGAGAAGTAATTCTGTCAAAACCTAGTCATCTTCATACCTCCTGTGACCATAAAGATAACCCACGGCTTTCCAGTATCCATTACTTGTCATGGAAAAGAAGCTTCTCCTGTCTCCTCCTACATATATAATACCTGAGAAAAGCAATTCACCAAGAACAAATAACAGTGTAACCCAGTAAACTGCCACTGTACTTTAAGTGTTTCAGTACAAAACTTGGTCAGGTTAGTTTTAACATATGCAATTTTTTCTCCTGGTGTACTGAAACAGAAAATATAGATTTGTAAGTATCTTCATAAGTAGGTGACAGAAACTATTACATTTTCATGCAAGAGATGTAACATATGTATTAAATTGCCATCTGGAAAAAAAGGTAAAATTTAAAATATTAGCCATGTCATGAAATAAGCTATTTCATGCAACACAAATTAAATTAATAGTATGCTTTACAAGGCAACACCTATTAAAAAGGAATGACTGTAACTGGTCTATGACTCAGCTAGGGGGTCAATTTTTTGTTTTTATAAATATAAACTGAGCTGTATAAATTAACGCATATGGAACTAACAAGGAGACAAAAATTAAAGAGGTAGAAAGTATTAACCCACACCCACCTTTTGAAAATAATAAGATATCAATAAAATCAGAAAAGTAAGACTTAGGAAAGCCTCCAGAAGACGCCTAATGAGTATTAGTTAGAAACTTTCCTATTTTATTGATTAGAGCAGAGGTAAAAGCAGTCTTATCACAAAAGTAAAACATGGAAGTATTCACCTGCTTTGAGCGTGGCACATTGCTGTTATTTTTTTCCATGAAGGACCATTTCAAAATGTTTAGTAAGGTTGGTGATTTCCATGTTGGCCATGGGTTGACAAATCTCCCATCTTTGCCCCTCTTTGATTTTGTTACATCCTCTTCTAATCTGTAGTCCAGCCTGAAGCTTTTTCTGAAGGTCCTGGAAGAATCATTGCCCCCGGAACTTCGACCTGAATTCTGACGTTTCCTCACTGCTTCTTTAGGGTACTGGTTACAGGCAGTTGAAGGCTGGTCTTCATCTGTGTTCTTATCCATACCTTTTTCAGGAGAACTAAATCAAATTTTAAATTAATCAATATTTTCTTGGTCTAGCATCAACATTCATAAGACTGAATGTTCTCACACACATTAGAAACAAGCCCACCTTTCTTGTTGTATCATCTACTGTATTTTTTTATCAACAAAATATGCTTTTAAAACAGTTGCTATTACACAAAAGACTTCCAAAACATGCTGTGGCAAGTAGACATGAGGGTTCTTTGTAGTTCAGGCTGAATTTTACTCCCTGGAATGCACAGCTTCAGATACTAATGCTATTATCTACCAACTGCAAAAGTGAGGGGGGAAGGGTTCCTTAATTTACATTTTGGAAGAATAGCCATTCCTCCTGAAACTTATGACATTTAGTGCCTGATGTAATACGATCCTGCAAGTCTGTGCAAGAGACACTGGAACTACACCATACCTTAGGATTTGCCTATATAGTGACTTAGTTTTGTAGTAGAAACAGCAGCCTTGTGTAGCATTACTAACACTTTACTTATACCAACACACATGCAGGAAACTCTGAGCACAAAAGATATTTGAAACTGTTTCGCATTTTGTCTAAAACAAATTAAAAGTTCATTATAAAAAGTAAATAACTGTTTTGAATACAGATTTGGTGCACATTTAACTGAACTGACTGGTGAGAGGCCACAACTGAAATATTTTAAATCACTGCTGCAATGTTCACTCTTAATTCCGTTGTGAGATAAAGAAAAGTGAGAAAATAAATGAGAAAAACTTACTTCTATGAAGTCACGATTCTGGTACATTTCTTAGGAAACTACAACCTCAGTAGTCAGAGTCTCTTATTCCAAACTGCACTTAAATGTTACAGACTTAACAAATATAATCAAATTACACCCAAGGTAGAAAAAACAAATATCCCTATTTTATTTTAGAAGTTCCCAAAGTAATTAATTTGAATCTAAATGCTTCAATTTCTTTATTTACTTTCAATTGAAATGTTGAAAGTAAATACACTGTTCTGTTAGCTTTTTAAAAAGTGGTTACAGCTCAATGAGTGTACAATTTCTTGGCATTTACAAATTCTACCTGATTAAAACTGGAAGATGACTTGTAATGAACAGGTAGCACTATTTACAACTTAGGTGCAGGAATCATTTTTAATAACAAATAGTGAAGTTTGTCCTGTGGAAAACTCTCCACCAGATGTTTTGGTCTATCTACTGTTTCAGTAACTCAAATACTCAGACTTCAGCTGTACACTCAGAAGTGTTGGGTTGATGTAGCCAAGACAGTTCATGCAAACAACATTGTCAGAGAACAGCATTGAAGCTCACAGTTTTCTTAGAAATCACAAGTCACTCTGTCCCCTGTAAGTTCAATTACAGGGAAAATTAAATATATTGCTCACTGCAACATTTCAGCTAAGATATTACACACGTGTCAGCAAACTGAACCCAAATGCATTTGCTGATGATGCTCCAACTTCAAATGCAGAGTCCATTTCTGCTATTTCAGCAGCAGCCGATGACTAAACACTAAGTATGGTATCAGCTACAAAGAATACAACTATTGATAAGTATTGTGAAATTTTCTTAACAAAATAACCATTATTGTGCCATATGGTAGAGAGAAAATACCAACATATCAAAATTCATTTCTAATAAAAAAGCATGAACAGCATTCAGAAAACATGGCTGAGAGATTTTTTTTTTACCCCTGCTCACAATCTTATTTTATGTAATTGCTTTGTACTCCTGTTTCCCTGCAATTTTACTGAAACCACTCCACTTATTGTATTTCCTATTTAGCATTAGGATACCATATCTGGAGTTAATTTAAATTTAACTGTTGATATTTATAGGATTTTTTGATCTAAACGTTTTCCAGAATCAGCCTTCAATTAAACACTCAACTTGCTCTATAGCATTTTAAAAAGATGTAAAAGGTAACACAAAGAATCAGTGCCACAAAAAGGCAGCAGGATACCCAAAAAATAGTACTGGATATTTTAACTGTTACTTTAACTTAAGGGTTGGGTTTGGGGTTTGTCTTTTGCATTCCTCAAAGAGCATTTTCAATGCCAAGTTAGTTTATTAATTTAGCAAAGTACACAGACATAAAACAGCTACTCTTTTAGAAAAGATCATAAAAACAAATCATAAAAATTTAATCAGATAGGTACTTAATTCCAGGAAATTATTCTCTTAACATCTCAGATGTCTGATTTTTTAAATACATATAACTACTATAATTATTGCTTCTACAAGACATTTTATATTAGAGACTGGGGTGCCTAAAGTTTTATTTTTAAGCTTCTGTTTATCTATTCATTCATCTCTAAAATAGGTGAATTTTACTTTTGCTTAAATCTTCATATAAACCTTTGATCTTATCCTGAAAGTACAAACCCCTGGGGGAAGCAGGGATTGACCATGCTGATTAAACAAAGACAATGCCAAAGCATTTAAGGCACTGCAGGTATCTATCTGTCTGCCAACATATTTTCCACATGATGCACATACATTACTTTCATTAGTATTCCATAAGCAACTGAAGGGATAAAAGACCTCAGTGCTCACAGAATACTTTAAACCTTTTACATGCATAAGAAAGGGAGACATTTACAATTGGTTAAATTATTCCTGATGAACTGAAGATTCCTTTGAAGTAGCAGCCTTGCCAGATAATTTCTGCTCCATCTAAATTGATTAAATATATCCTACAATATTCATGACATAGTTTTCTTATATAGAAGAGGAAGATGATAATTTCTTGAAAGCCAGATATCATTAGCTTAAAATAAAACTCAACCAATTATTAGTCCAAGGAGATTCTTACGCTTTTGCAAAAGAAAGCCTCTACAGACAAGGAGATTTGGCAGGTATACTTTAAATAATAGAAAATACCCAATCACAAATCACAGTCGATTTTTCTGGCAGCTTTCCTAAATTTTTCCCATGCAAAAATAATAGTTTGGCACTTGAAACACTAATTCAAGCTCTTGAATGCTGGCAAAAATTATGAGCTATAGAGATATGAAAATCAAATTAGAGTAGGATTCTGTTCACTAAGGAGGGATGGAGGGAAGGGATCACATCCCTGGTGAATATTTATTTATTTATTTATTATGTAAAGTTCTAAATGAAATCTTTTTATACTTTTAAATATACAGAAAAGCTACTATTCTACTTAAAATCATTCAACAGCTTTCCTGGCAAATGGAACCCATCCTTCAGGATGAGGTGACCTACCCCCAACAGAAAGTGCATTGACACTGTTTGTAAGAGGGGCTCAGGAGAGACAAGGCAACCACCCTCTTTCTCCATCCTCAGAGCTCCTTTGCTCCTTCAGCTTAATTCAGAAGAGGAAATGGACCAAGACATACAAACTTCTAAAAAGGACATTAGTCATGCCAAATCCACAAGGCCAAAAGGTGTTCTAGACAGAGGGGAAGAACACTACTGCCTGATGAATAAGACAAAGTAACATGAATCAAAATGCAGAGCTCACATATCAGGTTTTCTGAAGAGTAAAGCTGTAGATCTGGCAAGATGTGGCATGGAAAATCCATGTCTGACATCCCACTAAACTGGCTTACACCTGTAAACAGGATATAGCCCTCAGGACAACAGGTTCTGGGTAAATGGTTTATTTTAGATTTGCTTATATAACTGAAAATTTTGATACAAATATTTTGGCTTTGAACCTTGTGTTTATTTAGGAAAATCACAAAAACTTAACTAAATATTTTAATACTCCCTGTTTCAAAAGAAGGATACAATAACATTATAAGATGCATTCTCCCATTAAAATTTTTCTTTTTAAGTGGTCTTTTAAACATAGCAGAGCTTCAAGTCAAACTACTTGAACATAGGCATAAATATATTGTCCTCACCTTTTCTTCCACCCAGTCTCCTCTAACATCTGCTGCTCCATAAATGAAATGTAGTTCTCCCTACTAATCATAGAGCCATGCACAACATGCTACTAAGCATCAAGCTGGCCAAAACAGACTTACACTTCTTTCCTACACAGAGATGTGGTCCTTATTAACAAATCCATTGGCCTGAAAGTTTAAGAATTACTATGTAGCTATGGTTTACTGAAACACAACAACTTCCCCAAAATTTTACAATTGCCTGGTAAACATTCCATAGCTTCCAAAATACCTTTAATTTCTCTGCTTTTTGAAGTAAAGGGTTTGGTTCATTTTTAATCACTGTCTCTCTGTGTAAACTACATCCATAACTAGGCAGCATTAATGATCACCTAGAAGAGACAGCACACAATTCCCAGCAAACTCACACCACTGCAGCCTTACCAGAACAAGACTGAGCTTTCTCCACATACAGCTACACAACTCTGAAGTTTTCTTTCATATTTTTAATGACTGCAAAAAACATGCATTTTGGCTTGAAATAAAACAAAAAAAATTGTTTCAGTTAGAAGGAAAGGTATTTGCAAATGCTAGGGACCATGTAAGTAATTGGCTCCCACAACCTTTACTATCAAATGACTTCCAGCTAAGTTTTGGCTCTGCTTTTATTTTTCCTTCAAGTCTGAAATTGGCTGCTTTAATTAATGAACAGTTTGAGACTGGAAAATTCTGAGTGCATTTAAACTTTTATTGTGCAGTACTTCAAGCTGTTCCATCTTACCACTGTAGACTTACCAGAACAAGAACCTGAGCTTTCTGTGAACTGTATACTGCTATACATCTTGAAGTTTTCTTTCACTATACCTATTTTTTATCACTGCACAGCAGTTACACCAGCAATTATTCCAGATGCTCTTGTAGTCAGGATTTCACACAAAGGTCTCTCAAACTTGCATTAGCTGATCTGCAAATACTTCTATCATTTGAATCACATTAAAAATCCCTAGTAAGAAGAGTTGCCAAAATTTTCATTCAACAGATCTCTAAGTATCCTGATAATAGAAAAAGGAATAGCTCTCTCCATAAAGGGCCTCATGAAATTAGAATAAGTCCTTTATCATTTTTATCTAGCTTTGAGGATCAACAGTAAAACAAAGCAAAGTTTTATTTAGACATCATGGAAAAAAACTAGATTAGTTACAAATAAAAAAAAGGTGAGGCATCTACCCATGGTCATCTGTTGTTAGGCTTACTCTTTGGTAGCTGTATTACTCAAGCAACCACTACCATGAGCCAATCCATTTCTGCCCTCAGTACTTACCCAGGCTAGCAGAAAACAAATACTTTTGTCCACATGATGAAGCTGTTTAAGAAACTAGTCTAGCTGACAGTGACTTCTTACCTTACCATCCCTAGAGAAGCACTTAATTTTCACCTACATCACTGAGCAACCACACAAGTGTTTATACCAACAAACTGGTTAGGACAGGGATGGGTGAGAACAGGAATATAATTGTTGTAAACAAAAACTACTTATGCCAGCACTGGTCTAAAAAAAAAAAAATTAAATACCCTCCATTCAGAATTCACTGTGCAGCTCAGTTACACATACCACCAAGTTAGGTTCAACAATTCCTCCTACTCTTTCATTTTCAATCTATTCCTTTCCAAGGTTTCATTTATGCTTAGTACTGATGATGCTGCAACTCTCTATTTACCTCCTGAGATAGTAATGTTTCATATTATAACCAAGCACATTCAAAAGCTACCTGCCACCCACAAGGCAGCCCACTCCCATTACTACACGTTCCACCCCTATTTTTCTGGTATTCATTAGGGGAACTAAACCAACAGAAAGTTATTCATGCCTATCAGCTACACCTTTACATGCCTCCGGATACAGATGCAAATAGGCCTTAGAGTTGAGGGCCATCAGTAGTCCCTGGAGCCAATTATTTCTCAATGCCAGGTTAAATCTGACCAGCTGCAGGCATTGTATCAAGTGAATAAAGATCCTGGATCTGGGACAATACATAACTGATTTCCCTTTGTTTCCAGGTGCCCCAGCTGGAATATCTCTGTCCAATATGAGCATTCTGTCGTCCCCAAACATGTCTATGATCTGTGATATGATAGAAGGTTTTTGTTACATGCATATTGTGTTTAGGTTGTGATCCCTGATATGACAGTAGCTGTCCACAGGGGACACTGAGCAGAACAGAGATGACAGACCCAGGAGTCAATTTCTTTAACGATACAGGTCTTTAAAATAAATTATTTTCCTCTCTACCATCATCTTTTACTGCAGTCTTGAATAAAAGAACCCAAAAGTTGGCTTGTGGCCATCACATTTGAAAGAGCAGCCTAGACTATCATTATGATTAAGCACAAGAGCAGTGTAATTCTGTGGTATTGCTGAAGCAGTCACCAAAGGCAAGCTGGAGTCAAATCTCCCTACACCAGAAAGGAAATTGCTTTCCTTTGCTCTCCCTAAACAACTAGTTTCATATGACTAGTTAATTTATAGGGAAGAATGTTGAAAGAACAAGAGCTAGAATCAAAGTTTTCTTACCTGCCCTGCAGGACTGAGACTGCCACACAGACAAGCAAGGTTTGTGCGTTACAGCTGTGTTGTGGTACATAAGACAATACTCCAGCCACAAAGCAAATGCAGTCAATTTTTAATAAAAATCAACCAAAAAAAGGTGCAGATGCATATGCACACAGCTGTTCGGGTAAGTCATTCCAACAGAAACTACAATCTCCATGGATGGCCCTTCACACTTAGATTAAAAAAAAAAATTCAATAAAGCTTTCCTGAAAGAGCAAACATGAAACTTGTACTAACCCAGCTCCAGAATCCAGAGCCCAGCGTTAGCGTTCTGGCAGCAGCTGCACTTGTGCAACCATTTATGCAAACGAGTAGTTCATTAGTTTCAGTTGCTTACTGATGTGACTCCAGTTAATGACAGAGGCTCACCTTGCCAGGTTGGGGTTTACTGTTACAAAAAACTGCCAAACTTTGACACACTTTAGCCAATCCTGTGTGTTACCAGCCTCTACATCTTGGAGTTTGTATTTCAAGTTATGATGCCATTGGAGCTGTTAGCATATGTTTTTCCTAACCAAGAAAAAGTTTTAAAATACTACAAGCTCACACTCCATCCTAAGAGTGAAGGTTTTCCATCTAACATCTTAATGTCAATTAGATATGACTAGATCCAAATGCTATTACCCATAATGAAATTAAGGCTCCACTTGAACATGCTATGGGACAAAACTGATTTCCTCTGTAGCATGTGGTTAGAGAGGCAATGTAAGAACTGTTTCCATAAAAAGGCACAGAAATCACGTTAAAGCTTTGATGCATAGGATCCAGAGTTCATTTATCATCAACTCTGGCACTTTTATGTGTGCAATTGCTATCTCCACCTCATTTACTAAGTCTTTTAATTTTCTTTTTACTTGTCTCCCCATGCTAGAAAGGAACAAATACCTACGTAAACTTCCTCTAGACTCACGCTAAGAATAATCCTTTAAAACCCTATAAAACCTCAGATGTCCAGGAAGTGCAGCTACACCCAAGAACTCCATTTTATTTTTAAGTTAATAAACAGTCATAAAATTTTGTTTATATTCATATTTAAAGGCATGTCTATTTTGATTCCTTCTTTTCAGTTCAAAGTCCAGGCACATTGGGTCCAACGTAATTTGTCTGCAACATGAAAATACTTCCCTAAATTCTTTCTTTTCTACTTGATTTTCAATAAAAAAATCAACTTTTGCTTGTCCTAACATCATTCTCTCTCTCGCTCTATGTACGTACATGCACCCCATACATACATGGATTTTACAGAACTATTCATAACATTTGAATTCAAACTTACTAAAATCCAAGCAAATAATTTCCAGGTGAGCTAAGATAAGGAATTGAAAAGTTTTTCTTTGTTGAAACAGATGCTTTTCTTCAATGCACTTATTCAAAAACCAGTTTTAACACCAGTTAAGCCAAAAGGTCACAGCCTTTCCAAATAATGAAAGTTCTGAACATCCAATCTTCATATGGAAAGCCAGAAAACACATCCAATACAGTACCCTAATCGTTCTTTAGCTGAAACACCCATTTTAAGAAGAAATTCCAAAGGACAGTACACAGACACAGGAAAACATCAACACTCAAGGAAACTGGAAACATCACGATACGTAAATGTTTTTCATTACACCCTTTTTTCCTATAAAGAGCCTTTGATTCCATCCCCACAACTCTAGATTCCAAGGTCTTCATATACTCTAAACAAAATGCAAAGTGCTTTGGTTGTTAGTCAACAACAGAAGTTTTTAACACTAGAAGTTGTGTGGTTTGAATTTTTCTTCTTGTGGAAGAGTCAAGGCATACTTCAAACACAAACATGAGCCATCTACTAATATTCAAGGCACCATCCTAAATACGTAGGTGTTTTAAGGAGACAAAATGTTTCATGTAAACACATCTTAACAGATACACAACACCACACTATTGCCACATTCTTATCAGAAACAGCTGAATATCACTGAAACCTTCCCTCAAAACCCAGTCCAAAGCATGACAAAAATATTTCCAAATATTTTAAGCAATAAAACCTGTTATCCTAAGCCAAGCCTTACCATGCAGTAGGATTTACAGCTCCAACCACAGTAACAGGTCTTACAGAAGAGGTAACTGTTGACAGAAATTCTTTAGCACCCAATTTTTCACTCACACATCTTTGTTTTTCACAGTAGGTGCACGATTGCAGCACTATTTTCCCAGTGTCACTTGGCAATGCCCAGTTCTCTTTCCTGAGCAGCTTTGCCAGGTTTATCTGCTTGGGCACAGCTGTAGGATACTCAAACCCAAACGATCCCTCCCTTGTACCACTGCTGAACACCAAGATGTTACATGCCAAGAGTATATAACACAAAACTTCTTTCTTAGACTTTCTAAGAATATTTAAACTAAGTGCAACATTTAGTTTACAGAAAAATCCTTCTTACTCAGATCTTTAGGTACAAGGTGAGCAAGTGATTTTCCATAGTCCTGACTCTGAATGTATTAGAAGTAGGGCTCACACTGCAACCTATAAAGTTAAAGCAATAGACTGAAAAAAATTAAAGGGAGATCAGGAAATTATTCACAGACATGACAAAAAGCAAAATTAATTTCACTGCAGGTGTTATATATGAAGATACTAATTAATATAGCAGTATTTCTGTTTTTCTCATCACAGACAAAATAATTGCCTTTCTTTTTGCTGAAAATAACTTAAAAGCTATTTCTCAATGAGTAATTAACAGTTTAGGTTCGATCTTGAGCTTATAGAGGCTGAGGAAATAGCTATTTCTCCGGGTTATTCCTTAAATCTACTTAGTTAATGTAAGTGAATAAAATGATAAAATGTATTGCTTCCTCTTATAAAGACTTCACATCTCTTTTGATTTGAGGCCAAGCAGAAGCTGAATAACTGTTATTTATATCTGAACAGTTTCACTGTCATACTGTACTTCCTCCTCTCCCAAAAACAACTCTCCGTCATAACTAAACAAAACAGAGCTTTCCAACCTCTAGGTATTAAAAATCCCCATTATTTTTTACAATAGGCATTTCAGTTTGAGATAATTTGGGGTATATATGAAAACAATTGTTACAATAACTCTTGAATTGTTAAGAAAAAAGAATATTCTTGTCTTCTTCAAAATGTTATCTAAAAACAAGATGACCAACCTACTTTCTTAACTGATACAGCTGCTACTATGAAAAAAACAAACAACCTCCCTTCAAAGGTTTTTTGCCAGAAAACTGAAGTGGTTTTCCTGTCACTATCTTTAATTTTGATGCCACTTTAGTCGGTGCAGTTTGAAAATGAAAGCAAAAATACTTAAGTACAAATAGTACTTTCCTTTAAAAGCTAAAAACTTGGTTCATAAATCGCCATTTATCAAATGGAAGAAATCATAATCGTCACCAGAAAAAAACATTTCTGCATAAGTTCACTAATTTTACTGCACGCAGACAACACTTTCCTCAAATCCTTGACAGAGATAATTGACAATCATTGAGATTATTTGACTGCACTAATTACATTAAATGACCTCCTTAACATCCTCCACTTTGCACTATACAATGCGAACCCCCTCCTCACGGCAATAAACATCTTTCGTGCTTCCTCTTCAAAAGAAAACACTCTCCAAGCTCCCGACACTATGAAGCGGATTTTTTTGGTGTGATTATATAACTTGTTTCTTTCGGAGCGCTGCTGCAGCGTTTTACTGTGAATTGACAGCAACGAAAGCCTTGCACTGGGAGAGAACGCAGGACTTTCTTCTTGCGGGGTTTCTTTCACCGCTGCGAAAGGATCCCCCGCTCGCAGGTGGTTTCGGAGCTGGAGCCCGCCGGGGTCTGTGCCCAGCCAGGGCGGCAGGCAGGGAGCGGGGCAGGGAGCTGGCAGGGGCTCACACCGAGCTCCGGGGGCAGCCGGGCTGTGCCGCTCCTCCCCGGCAGAGAGCCGGGCTCGCCGGCCCCATCACCTCGCCCGCCCACCCGCAAACTTTTCCGAGCGAGTGCCCGTGCCCGCTGTACCCCGCTCCTGCAGCGGCTCAGCCCGGTCCCCTCACACTCACCGGCGGGGTCCCGGTGCCGCGCGTGTGTCTGTGTCTGGAGAGCCCCGCTGGCGCGCTCGGAGCAGGTGCTCCGCTCCTCCGGCCGCCAGCCGGGCTCTGACAGCGGCAGCCCGGGCAGTGCCTCCCCTCCGGACGGGCACGGGGCGGGAGCCGCCGCTCGGCTCCGCCCGGTTCCCCCCTGCCCACAGGAAGGCGCGGGGGCAGAGACCCCCGGCCCCAGAGCGCTGCTGCCGCTGGAGTGCCGCTCACCTCCCGGGCTGCTGCTGCTGCCGCCCCTGAAGAGTGTCATCCCCCTTCTCCTCCTCCTCCGTGGTGCCGCTCCACCCCTTCCACGGCGGCGGCTCTGCAGGTCTCCGATAGGAGCTGTTGAACGGCTGCGGCATTCCACCTGACCAGCCCGCTGCCGAGGGCAGCGCGATGAGCTGCAGGGAGCAGTTCCACAGCGCCCGGCGCCCCACCATGGCGAGCCAGGGTTCCGCGGCCCTCAGCCCTTCACGGTGGCGAGCACAGGTCACCACACATCCCGGCCCTTCACGGTGGTGAGCACAGGTCACCGCACCGCCCCGTTCCTCACCTTGGCGGGCACGGGATCCATACAGCCCGGCCCCTCACCGTGGTGAGCAAAGGTCAGCGCACCGCCCGGCCCTTCACCGTGGCGGGTACGGGCTCCCCACCGCCCGGCCTCTCACCGTGGCGGGCACGGGCTCCATACAGCCCGGCCCCTCACCGAGGTGACCACACCACCCGGCCCTCACCGTGGCGGGCACGGGCTCCCCACAGCCGGGCCCCTCAGCGTGGAGCGGCGCCGATGACAAGATGGCGGCGGGGGGCCCTGTCTGGGGATACGGGGAGTCCCGGAGCCTTGCCGGGACAGGGCAGGGCTGCCGGCACGTTCTGCCCCTGCAGGCCGGACTGCTCCTCGGCACCGGCGAAAAGGAAGCACTCAGCTGTGCTCCTGGCCGGTTCCCATGGGAGGTTAACGCTGCCTGCAATCCCGTTTGGGAGCACGAGAATGCTCCGGCCGCCAGGTGCTGCCGTGAAAAGTTTGGTGGCCTCGGTTCTCTCGGCAGTCCGGGTACTGCTGCCACAGCCCGCCCTGCAGATACCTGCATCTCTGCGGCCTTGGGAAGGTAAAACTCGTGTCACTTCACGTGCTGGGTTCCCACCATTCCCTCACTCCCTACTCACGTCTGACAGAAGTTTCTAGACTATGGTCTGAGAAGTGAGGCATTTTGAGGCACCCAACCCAGAGGAATTGGGTTCTCAGAAATAAATCTGTATTTTTAAAATATTTCCTTACTTCATCAAGGACAATGGACGACAAAGAACAAAGCTATGCAGGTGTGATGTGAAAAACATTCCATACTATCTAGCAGCAATATGAAATCTTAAGACTATCTCTGATAACGTGTTTATGTACAGTTTATCTTGAAGCTTGGGACTGGATATATGGTTCATAGATAAAGCAATCCTGTCTATGTTCAAGGCCAAAGTTCTCAATGCATGCCTTGGGAGACTAGAAATACGGGCCTTTCTCCTTTGTTATCTGTCATTCTCTTAGTGTCTTAAGGTAAAGGAATGATAAAGCTATCAAGATGCCTTGTTCTGTACGAGTTTTCTGTGTTCTTTACATATTGATACAGATATATATTAGTTGTTTATGGTGAGGAAGATTTGCTGACCAGAGGAAATTCCTCATTTATTTCTTACTTCTGCCCCTTCTTGCCTGACATTTCTTGATCATTTCATCTACCACTAATTCTAATCCTAAACTGGCCTTGTAGCAATGGCTTTTACTCATAATTATTAAACACAAATCTGTATTGATTGAAGTTATTTCTACTTTACTTTATGGAGTCTAAGATCTCCTGAATGAGTTCGATGATAGAGCTGTTTGGATCAATGACCGTTAACATTAAATAATTACTGCCTATGTATAGAAATCTGTGGAAGCCATAGGTAGGTGCCTCCAGGCTGGTAGGAGTTGATTGCCAACTTCAACTGAGTATCTCCTAGTAGGCAGCCCTGGCTCCACATAGGGTGTGGAAGTAGTTTGTGTTTTACCAGTGCTGCAAAAGCCACAGCTTGGGAGGCTCTGCTTTAGTAAATGCATTTTGTCTGTACTACAGATACAAATGTCAATGGTTGGAGGCTGTAAGTAAAGACACCTGGTATCTGTGCACCATGCAATTTTCAGCTTGAAAGCAAGCATGCCTGGTGAAGAATGATATTGTTTTGTTGTTCAAGTAATTTCTAACACTGCTGGAAGTGTGTATCAGTGTATTACCAACTGCGCCACACCAGCATGCACAATATGAGAAAATTCCATTCCAGATGTGGTGTTCAACAGAACTAGGATTTTAAACTAGTTTCCTGTTTCAGTATTCCCTGGAGCCAGCTGAGATCTCAGTCTAGTCCTGCTTCTTTGGTGGGTTTGATTTTTCAATGTCTTATGCACTAAACTAAGGAGAAGTCCCAAGGGAACATTTGTGCTCCAGTGGTTTTGTAAACCCACAACAGGGATCTCTCTGATTCTTAATACTCCCCAGGCATGCTAACATGCTTAGAGGACTGATGTTCCGATCCTGCAGGATTTGGAAGCCAGAAGTTACTAACAGATGGGAAGGTTCCAGCCATCTGTGCATGAGGTAAGGGTTTTTGCTTGGCATCTAGTCTTAAGAAATGGAGATTTAATAATTTTATTTCCATCAGTGGCATGTACTCCTGACTACTCATGCACTTTTACTACTCAGACTGACCCTATATATTGTCCTCTGTTTATGAAAGTAGAAAAGTTATGAGAGCTTTTTTGTACTGCAGAGAGGCACAAATATGGAGGAATAGGAGAGTGGGGTTATTTAGAGGTCAGTGCATTTCTCTTTCCTCACAATGAAGTTTAACAGCTGAAACAATAATTTTTATTGAAATTTTTGGGGTATAGCATTTCATTAACTACTTGGAAGAATAAGTTCCTTAAAGTAGCTTAATTTACTTAATGCAACAACCTGTATCTTAATTAGAATCACACAGTATTTCATGAATTGCATCTGCAGTGGTGTCCTTCCCTTGAAGATGGTACATTAATCATGGGCAGAACAGCTTGACTAACTTGATTATAAAATTTTTCTTGATGAAAGGTTTAACCTTCTTCACAACTGAAGTTTATCCATATTTTGTTTAGATCTCTGAAGTGTAGTGTTAATGTATTTTTCACAAAATACAATTTAGTTAGTTGACATAAGATGATACTCATTGTCCTAGCCGGTAACTGAAGCACAATGTAAAGCAAGAAAAAAATAGAAATCCTTACAGTAAAAATTTCATAGCTTTATAACTTAACTGTCTGAATTTAATTGAAAATCCTCCTAGATGACAGAGTAAAAATGTTGTGCCATCTTTCACTCCATCCTAGAATATCAAGTCATAATCCAAAATCCCTTTTGGCTGTGGTTTAGTATATGCTAGGCAGTGTTTACTGTTATAGTGCAGATGCAGTTTATTGCAGAAAAAACCCACACTTGCTGGAACAGTTTGTGCTGGATATCTGAGTGAAATAAACTATCCTAGCAAAAAAATTTTTCATCACTCTAATATTGGCCATACAGGAATTTTTACTACATAGAAATTTAGCAACAAAAGGAATTCTGCTAGGCTAGTAAAAGCCTCTCTGGCAAAACTGGCCCATATTGGGACATAACCAGAAAGCCTAACCTTGCCCTTCGAATTACAGTGTGCAGAAGTAACCACCCTTAGGGTATCCACCCTCTTCAGGAGGCAACTTGAGGGAGAAAATTTATTTGGCACCTGTTGCAGGCAGAGGCAAGCAGAATTTCAAATCGTGTTGGATGTTAAGTTACCTAGTGAAACAGGCTTGCACAACCAGCTCATACACATATGTGTGTATATATACACATACACACACATAAGTAAAAATGCTTCACAGTAATGTTTAATCAAAACATTGACTTATGTACAAAAATTTTATATAATAAATATATAATAATGAAATTTCTGTGTTATGTTTGCAATGACAAATTCAGATCTCAGAATTTGACAATTTTGAGAACTGTAGAGAGGGAACTTATGAGTTGCAGTTAATGCTCAAAAGCACATTTTGTTTTGTTCTCTGATGCCTCACGGACGTACTTGAACTTCTGCTTAGGGAACACAACTGGGGAAGATAATAAACTGGAATTATAACAGAGACATTTACTCTGTGTTAAACCAGTAACAGGTTTTCCTGCCCTGCCACTAAATTCTCCAATGCCTGTGTTTTCACAGAGATAAACCTTCCTAGCCCTGAGGAGCAGCTGGCTATATCAGAATTGCTGTTAAAAGCCTTTCCAGGCCCACGCTAATCCATGGTGATGCTTGGGCACTGTGTTGGAAGAATGCTCTTCAGCAAAACTCAGGTAGCAAACTTGCTAGTGATTTAATGCTTATTAAACAGCAGTAATGTCCACCATATGTTGTAGTTTACTGGAACACATCTAGCCTAGACAACACCTGATCTGGAGATTTAACCTTGTATCTCAGAAGAAATGAGTGTTAGTTTGTTTCCAAAATTGGTAAAGCTTGGCAGTGTCATTGTGAACAAGCGCTACTATGAGATGATACTGTTACAGTCAGTACCTGACACTGTATTGTTATTGCATAGCATTTCGCAAAATTGCTATAATTAAAATTTACTTTGGAAGTTAAATTACAGTGTTTAAAAGGCTGCATCAGATCCAGATTCCTTTGTGAGTGGCATTGTTCAGAAAGAAAAATCCTTGTCCTTTTGCAATTGAATTTGTAACTGAGCACAAGGTAAAAAAAACATTATGGATTTACAAAGGAGAAAAAATTAAGAATACATAGAAGAATAGCTGCTAACACACGTTGATATGAATGTTTTGACTTTTAATTGTGATTTAGAAATTACAGAACATTGTGCTGTTTTCATTGCAGGCAAGATGCTGACAAACTGTTTCTTTGTGTCTAAATGCATTCCAGAAGAGTGTTCTTCTATCATTTTAGGCTGATACTAAAATGGATTGAGTTTGTGAATTATGCTTTGTTTAAGGGAGTGTTTCTCATGCGTAGTGTCAAGACTTGAGTGTGAATGTTGGCAATTGTGAAGGTCTTAACTATATCCTGTAATTTTAATTTCCGATATGACCAGATCACTGTCTGAATATGCAGTGATCCTTATTCTCATGCCATTTATATATGTGTGGCTTCATTTTTTTTTTTTTTTTTTTGTGGCTCTAAGAAGTATTTGTCTCTAGCTCTGTGTGTTTATTCACCTCAGAGCAAACAGGTTAACTCTGAGACATATACATCATCTGACAACCCTGGTGCTGGGTCTCAATGGGTCTTTAAGATGGCCTGGCTGCCTTCATGGCTGGGAATGTTGCCCTTCGGCAGAGTCTTCTGGAACATGGTGGGGAGGGGAATTCATCCTGTCAAGACACTGCTTCCTTGTTTGGTATAATAGTTGGCATGAAAAATGAGAGGGCTGCTGGCACTGGCAGCACTACAGTGTCCTCTGATATGGACAAGATGCAAATGCGTAGGAAGGGAAGGAGGCATGTTATGAGAATATGGAAGAATGTAATCTTAGGGGCTTCATGGTGGTCATGCTGGGGCTGTCCCAGGCTCTGTACATCTGCAGGCATATCTAAAATGCCTCCAGGGGATGCTCATAGGGTGCACAGGCCTGAGTTCTCACCAGCAGTATCCCAAATAGATTGATTTCCAGATGATTTTGGAGGTGCACCAATACAGTGATGAGCTGATCATGGAAGTGAAAGGTCAGTTCAACCATTTATTCTATATGCTTTACAGCAGCTGTTTGTAAATCTGCATGGTGTTAAAACTGTCTCTCCCTTCTCATCAATATGAACATAACACCTTCCAAATCCAACAGACATTGTTGGAGCTTCATAGATGTTTATTTCTGCTAAAAAGGGACATATCTGTTTGGAGATCCTAAGACTGTAACAACTTGTTTGAATTCACTATCTGTCTCATTTTGTATTCTAAAGTTGGTATAATACCGCTGATAACAATGTAGAATAAAACCCATGATGGTCATGGAAGAACTGGGGCTCGTATATTCATATACTGTCAGACCACATGTAGAAAGACAAAGCCACATAGAAGCCTAAAATCATGTAGAAAGAATGAAATTGTAAACAAGCTTGGTATCCTCTTCATTTCTATTTAGTGCTCTGCATTTTCACCCCCTCAGGGCAATAATCCAATCCCACTTCTTCCCATCCTTCTATGACATCTGTTTTGGCAAGAGGCAGTGAGTGCTGTGGTTAGTCCAGTTAGTCCATCTGCACCAGTACGCCTGCCCACTGCCAACTGGCTTGTGCTCAGGTAACACATGCTGCTGTGTTCTGCCTGTGTTTCCCATACTCATGGAAGTAATTTGAGTCTCCTTCCTATATCCAGATACTGGTAAAGAAAATGATAGGAACTTAATTACTTTGGGCCTATATTAGGCTTACTTCTTATACTATTACCTCTGCTCTTCCTACTATGAGTAAGTAAAGATTTGTAATATTTAAACAATAGTAATGAACTAGTACTATTGAGATGCTTCCGATGCAAGTTTCAGCTTTCATGTTTTCTGGATTCACTGCTTTAGTGTGGAACTCTGAACTTCATATGAAGTCTTAGTAAGTTCTCTTCACAGTTTGGTTAGACAAAACAATCTTTTTCCAGCCTGAGAACCAAGGACACTATTGCAACTTTGGGCCCAAAAAATACAAACAACAGCAAAGTGAGGAGAGAAATCTGGGAGGATGTGGCTTCATAATCTGAAGCTGTAATTGTACAATCAACCCCAATATGCAAAAACTTACAAAAGTGTGAAAATTCGTGACATGCTGTCCATCTTGGCTCCATCTTGGGTGTAGTCACAGCTGGGCTCTTGTGCTGCCCAAGGTGTAATCTTTGAAGGCCTTTCTAATAAATACCTACTTTATTCCTTTAACACTGTCTACCTCAGTTCTAGGTAGGCTCTCTAGGCATCTCTCCAAGGCCTTGGTCCCTTGACTGACCACAACAGATGCCTTTAGAGCACAGTTTATATCCTACTAAACACAAATTTCTAATGTTTACTTTGTGTGAAAACCAGGCTGCAGGAAAAAAAACCACACAACCAGGTTTCTTCACCATGTAAACTGGGATGCAGCTGAGTTGTCCACCTTTACTAAGAAAGATGGAAATGCTCTAAGATTTCCTAATCCATCTCTCCCATCTTAATCTTTCTTTCCTTCTTTCATGTATCATTGAAATTGGCCAATAAGCTTGAGAAAAAGAACAGAGCATGACTTCACAAAAATGAGCTAAAATCAGATAATGATGATGGTATTGTAAAAGACATAATTAATAATTTCAAATAAGTCAGGGTTTATATTACAATGAAAAATACATTGTGTAAGGGGAAAACAAAGAACAAATAATTACTTTTTAAAGTCATATAAAATTACATATAAAGTATGTAAGTAATCGTAAATTAAGAAGTTGTATAACAATGAGGTAAGTCAGAGCTTCCTTGTGATTGCTTGTAGATATTCAGAATGATGACCATCCTTTCCCTTGTCTCCATAAAACTTTTATAGCTTTATCATACAAGCATCATACAAATACATGACAAGAAGGGGATTCAGTAAATCCTATTGTCCAAACCACTACATTCAGTGAGGGTCTTTGACAATTGGAGTATTATTGTAACTGTCAGCAT
>PYHW01010409.1:9049366-9127468 GCA_013186435.1 Turdus rufiventris | reverse complement strand
ACTGCCATTCTGAAGTGTGTCTGAAACCTCTTCTTCATCCACAGCTCCCAGGAGGCAGAGAGAAAGCAAATCCACATTGGTTTTAACTGCTGACACTGAATAGAGGAGAGAGTTATAAATAAAGGAAATAAAGAATGAGGGCATGTGACTGAAGCCATGACAGTCACTTTTTGGTATGGCAACAGATAAGCAGTGCTCTGAGTGACAAAATGTCAGTCTGGATATGTAGACACTATGATGATGTCAAAAGAATCTCATTTGAATTGGGATTCAGGAGGATCCTCTATTTAAATCCTGTCTGAACTTTTGACAGGCTGCATGACCTTTTACAATATACAGAGCTTCATGGGTCAAATTGATCTTTGCTGCAACTAAATTGACTACAATGGAATTATTCTGTGACTGAACTTGATTTCTCAGACATCAGTCAACACAGCTGGTTCACTGAATAAATGAAAGAAAGCAATCATAGATGTCACTGGGAAACAGATGCATCTGAACTGAGTCTTTTAGTTTTGGCAAAAGTGGAGCAGAAATGCAAAATTTTTACTTAAAATGCTTAAGTAATTGTTGATACTGGGTTCTTGATAATGTGAACTCTCTGAAGGTAACAAAGGTGAGAAAATGTCATTGTCTTTTCTAAAGGGAGTATAAATATCACATATGTTATTTAAACTTGGAAAATGATGGATGCTTCTCTAAGTAGTCTGGTATCGATTGATTTTTCTTTTAAAAATTAATAATGACAAATGACTCAGGTATTTATGCTGTCATTTACATTACAATACTGCACACTGGTAAGCTTCTTCCATAGAAAATGCTTTTAGAGTCAAATAACAAAATAATTGTGTTATTTAATAAAGGGTAATTGTTATAGGAGTGTCAGGGGCAGAATGGGAGCTTCAGGCAAAGTTTATTGGGGACACCCCCCCCGCCTGTTGAGTTACAAGCTGCAGAAAGGACTCTCTTGTTTTCTAAACTCCCTAAAAAGGAGTCTGGGTGGAGCTGGATCCATGCTTAGTCCCAGAGTTTCAATGGTTTATTTCTAAAGTATTATATAAGTGTAATTGAGCCTTTATGCAACTTTGTCCCACAGGATTAAAGATGGCAAACCAGGTATATTTATATGAATAAAGTGGATAAGAATTTAAATTGATTATCATGATGAAAAGACTAAAAGACCTTAGTCAGAATTGTTTGCTGCACGATATAGGTACCTGTAACTACTAGTACGGTGCACTATGTATTGAAGCAATACTGAAACAATGATTAAAGCTAGCAAAATAATTATGGAAATTGATGTTACTCACCCATACAATGCCTGTTGGAAAACCTCTTGCTCAGCTCCCAGGTTTAACCTTGAGGGGTGTCCCCACCCCTGGGAGGAATCTCCACACACACTCCAAGAAGGGGTATGTTAGAAATCCCTGCCATTAAAAAGTGGGACTGAGCTTTTATAGTACAGAGTGATTGACTGTCAGTCACATGTCTCCAGGCTACATTATCAGTACTATCACTTGTTGGCTCCTTTAGCAGGAACCCTGCCACATCCTCAGTGGTGCCAGTTTCTGCCGGGAAACATTGTTCTTCCTCTGAATGTTAAATTTTGGGAATGGTAAATCAGGCTGCTCTCAGCATTCTTCACTACCAGAGTAACTTGCATGAAGTGGGAAACTCATGAACTTCAGTGAGGCCACGGAAAAGGTCCTGCACATGAGTTGGGGAAATCCCAGGCAAAGTACAGTTTGGGCAGGGGATGGATCAAGAGCAGCCCAGGAGGGGAGGACTTGGAGGTGTTCATAAATGATAAGCACTACATGACCTGACTATGCACACTCTCAGTCCAGAAAGGCAAATGGATCCCGGGCTGCATCCAGGGCAGCATGGCCAGCAGGTCAAAGGTGAGACTGCATCTGGAGTCCTGCATCCAGGTCTGGGGTCCCAACATAAGCAGGATGTGGGCCTGTTAAAGTCAGTCCAGAGAAGGTGAGCAGAGGGTTGGAGCACCTCTCCTAACAAGACAGACTCAAGGAGTTTGAGCTGTTCAGCCTGGAAAAGAGAAGACTTCAGGGCACCTTCCAGTACCTAGAGAAATGAAATGAAAGCTGGAGAGAGATTTTTTACAGGGGTATGTAGTGACAGGACAAGGGGGAACTGCTCCAAACTGAAAGACAATAGGTTTAAATTAGATAATTGGAAGAAATTCTTTACTTCAAGGGTGGTGAGGCACTGGAACAGTTTGCCAGGGAAGTGTTCAAGACTGGACTGGATGGAGTTTTGAGCAACATGGACTAGTGGAAGGTGTTCCTGCCAATGGAAGGGTTGGAACTAGATGATTTTTAAGGTCCCTTCCAACCCAAGCTGTTCTGTGATGCTGTCAAATTAATCAGCTCAAGAACGTGTTTTCAAGCCCAGCTGAAAGGCTTCTGTGTCTGTGTACCTGCGTCACTAAGTGCGCTAGTTTTGGCTGGAAAATTTTCTTCATAGTAGCTGGTATGGGCTAAATGTTGGATTTGTGCTGGAAACAGTGTTTCTAGTTCAGGGATATTTTTTATTTTACTAAGCAGTGCTTACAGAAAGTCAAGGCCTTTTCTGTTTCTCACCCCACCCCACCAGCAAATGGGCTGGTGGTGCACAAGAAATTAGAAAGGAGACACAACCAGGACAGTCAACCCCAACTGACCACAGGGATATTCTGTACCATATGGCATCATGCTCAGTACAGGAAGCTGGGGAGAGCAAAGGAAGGAGGGGTTTAAAAAGTAGAGAAAATATTTGGCATAATTTAAGAAAACTTGGAGAGGTGACACTGGTACAATTTTTCATTTTTTCATGCCAGTTTAGTAATGAGGACAACAAAGTTGCTTCTTTAGACGTGATGAAAAAAGAGATCTTAAAGGGTTTTCCAGTTCATCCTCTTGCTTCAGAGCAGAATCCACTCTATCTAATAATCAGCTTCTGACAGATATTTGTTCAATCTGACCTTGAAAATTTGCAGTTATACTGATCCTTCAGATCTCTCCACAGTCAGCTACTGTGTAACATTCTTACCATTCAAAAGCTTTTTTAAAAATATATCTGAAATCTTCAAGTTGCAATTTAAGGCTATTGCTTCTTGCCATATCAATGGACATGAAGAACACTTTGTATTTCTGCAATACTTTCTACATATTTGAGAACTGATATATTTTCCTTCAATCCTCTCATTGCTAAACTAAAGAATTCTTTCAATTTTACCTTTTATTATCACAATCTTACATTTTCTATACCTCTGAAAGTTACGTGGTTCTACTGTGGTTTATTTATTGGAGAGAAGTCACAAGTTTTCTTTATTGTTTGTTAAGGTTTTTTCACAGAATGTTACTTTTAATAGGTTGTTTTCTGGCAAAACCACATTACCTCTTATTTATCTCCACAGGATTGCAGGGTAATTTAATTTGAAGGGGATCATAGGAAGTCCCTAGTCCAACCCTTTCTGAAACCAGGTAATCTATGAGTTCAGATCAGACTTGATCCTGTTGGATTTTGAAAACCTGCAAGCGCAGAGATTTCACAAGCTCTGTGGACAATCAATTCCACAGCTTGACTGACACACAGTGAAAATGTTTCCCCCTAAATCTAGCTTGAACCTCTCACATTTCAGTTTATGCCTATTAATTGTCACTCTCTCACCATTCAGCAATCTGAGGAGTCTGGCTCTATTTTCTTGATTAGTTCCTCTTGGCTATTGTATAGATGCTTAGGACTACTTACTATTACTGTTGTTATTGTTGTTGTTAATATTGCTGTTCCTTCTATTATTGTTGTTGTTGTTGTAGTAGAGGAGTAGTGATAGTAATAGCAGTAGTAGTAAAAAGGCGAATAACTACCTTTCCTGAATTCCTGAGGTTTGTAGTCTTTTTTCCATTGTTATGCTCGACAATTCCTTTCTTATTTAACTTACATGTTACTTATTTAGAGAGCAAATGAAGCATTTGCTTCCTTAATAGAGTACTAGTACAGAATGGTTACAGGTTATAGCAGGCTGACACAATTTAGAACATTTAATTTATCTAAGTTGTCTTTATCTGTTCTTTCCCTTTCCTACCTGGAAGTCTTATTCTGTTCTCTAAGTTACAAATGAAAGCAAGCCATTCCACATGACCATTTGCAGAAGTCAAAGCAAGGAGGTTTAAAAAGAGACATTAGGAAGTAGTTCTTTACCAAAAGGGTGGCCAAATGCTGGAACAGGCTTCCTAGAGAGGTGGTCAGACCCCAAGCCTGACTGTGTTTAGCAGCACACTTTAACTTTCTCAGTCAGCCCTGAATGGGTCAGGCAGTTGGACTACATGGCCATTGTCGGTCCCTTCCAGCTGAAATACTTCCATTCCATTCCATTCCATTCCATTCCATTCCATTCCATTCCATTCCATTCCATTCCATGTTCTTGTTGTGTCAGCCACTGTTATATGCAAGTGAAGTAATCTGTTTAAAGGCAAGTACTCTGAATTAAGTTGAAGGTCTCATTGACTCTCCTGAACTTTGATTTGGGACTTTAGAGTCTCTGGCTGTAAAGATCAGATAGCACATCTCAACTATGCACACAGTTCCTAGTGCTTTAATGTGGACTGTGTAGATGTGTTGTCTTTATTCAAGTGTACATGATTTGGGCTGGCATCATAGAATGGTTTTGGTTGGAAGGGACCCTAAAGGTCATCTGGTTCCAACTCTCCTGCCATGGGTGGGTACACACTAGATCAGGTTGCCCAGAGCCCCATCCAGCCTGATCTCAACATACATGGATGAGGAGTCTGCAACCTCTCTGGGGTAGATTTTTTGTAGATACAGAGAGAGTCAATCCATACATTTCTGAAAAATGTATCAGTACGTCATATGGATGAAATAAAAAATGGAATGCCACATATTTTTTCATTTATTTATCCACAGGCTACTAAAAACTTTGGAAAATAGTGTAATGGAATAGTTCCAAGAAGATGTGGGGTGTTTAGAATTTCTCAGTAAATCCTTTATGATCAAATTATATGTATAATTATACTAAAAATTACTCCTAATGCTTAACTTATAATTCTAAAAGAAAAGATTGAGAAGTAGATAATTTCACTTCTAGAAAGTCAAGACTGGAAAATATAGATTTATCATGGGGAAAAAAAAAAGGTGGAAAAGACAAAAGGAATAGCTGTGAAATTCACGCACTGTGCAGCTGGAAGCAAGTTCTGGAGCTTTCTGGGTTTATTTTTATTGGGAAAAATGTTTCAGGGTAAAATAAATACATTACATAATACAAAAGTAGATCTGCCAGCATTAATAGACCAGCAGGATGACTGATAGGCACAGTCAGAAACACATGAGATTATGGCTAATGCTTGAATTAGTGCAACCCGTATGCAATACTATCAATGCAGTAACTGCAATCAGCTAGAGAGTAAGTGCCCATCCCTTAATTCTCTTGGATCTACTTAGTAGTAATGACTTGGATTCCTATTCCAGACCATATTTTGTTTGACATACTATAGCTTATCTGCTTTGAAGACCATGTCATGTTTGAAAATGCCTCTTAGGTGGATCTCTTAAGCCTCTCATATTAACCCAGTTCTTACATACTTAGTTAAATGCGATTTCCAAATTAAAAAAAAAAATCTATTTCAGAGGCACACAGGTACTCTCATGCTTCACAGTCAGCATCTGAAGTTCAAAAGGCAAATATGGAAGCAAATGTATTTAAGGTATACTGGATCTCTATGTGTTTGTGTCAATTTGTTTGTCTTCTGGACATTGCAAACTTACAGCTTGTTTACAAATCAACGTATTAACAACACACATGCACTGAAATTTTCACGCTGCAAACCTGGTGATTTCCTGAGCATGCAAGCCTCGAGTTGCATGGCTTTCATGATGGAAAAGCATCACAGTGTACCTCAGCTACAAAAAAACCCCTGTGTATGCACATTGTCTGGGTTCAGTAGATGTTTGGAAGCTTTCTTGGAATTACTGCACTGCATTGGCTGCCAAATATCTGGAAGTCAGAAGAAAAATGTAGAAAAGTGTTAGGGAAGAAAATGACTAGCGAAAGCAGCTGTCTCCATAAAAAATGGTAGTCTGCCATTCTGGGCTATAATAGTATTTAAGAAAGATGTTAATCTGGGACATAGAGCACAGTGGATTGGTTTAAGAAGCTTCAGAAATTGTTTTCCTTCAGTGGACTGTAAAAAAGGCCAGTGAATCTGAAATCAGTCCGAAAGAATAACATTTAGTGAAATGTTCAACTAAACTCAGTGCAATCAGATCATGAAGCTGAAATTTAAAAGTTTGAATATCAGCTCTAACAAGTTAGCCTCTTATGTGAGCAGAAATATCTGACCAATGATATTCCACATTTCCAAACTTCTTATATAATATCCCCAACTTTCTCTTTCCTAACCATCTGTCAACACTCCTAGCTTTTCCCTTGATGCCTTCTACATTGTGGTTGTTTATCACATTAAAATCAGCACAAAATCCAGTTGCTTGAACCTTGAATATGTGCATGCATAAAAAAAACCCAACAACTTTTTGTAATACAAAATATATAACTCAAGGAATACTCATGTGATTACTGTATTTATATTTAATTAATGGCAAGCACTCAGTATTTAAAACTACGTAAAGATGCTGCAAAATTTCCATCCTCCTGCATTAAAATGCTGTAGTCCTTACAGAATATAAGTTCAACTTGTTGTGCCCTTGAGAAAATGCATTTATGATCTGTATAATATCCTGTAATATATTAAAATATATGGATCTGATATTTAGATAAGGGATATTTAGATACATGGGATGAGCTCCTATACTGAAGTTCAGGGTAAGGTTTGTTTTGCCTGAAGGTAGCTGCCTACAAGTTGGATGTTTGAGTCTGCTGAACTAGTAATTCATTCCTCTACAATCAGTGAGGGAGGGAGGTACCATGAGGAGACATTTCTAAGTAACCACCCTGAGAGAGGTGTCCAGAGTACAAAGGTGCCTGTTTCCCTCCACTGACTACTGAAAGAGCACAGAGGGCTAGTTTTACACAGCTGAGGTGTGATGGGTGATACAACTTTTGTACATGAGCACAAGGGAGGCCCTACAGCACAGAGAGATGAGTTGGGACACAAATTTGGCCAGTCCACAATAATGTGAAGAACCCTAAAAGTCTACAACACGATGGCAATCAGCCAGCATGGGAAATCAAGTAGGAAGGTGGATAGAGCTGTAAAGCAGAATATGTTGTTTCCACAGTTGGAGTGCAACAGGGAAGCCTGATAGCTAAACAAAACCTGCCCTGGATCAATGACTATTTTGGGGAAGTCTGTAATCACACTGTATTATCAGTATAAAACTACATGGTCTGTAGTTTGTGTTGGCTAACTTAAGCATTAGTAAGATTATAGGAATTAAAGAGTGAGAAAGCAGGTTTTAAGAGAGGAAATAAAAGAGAAAACTTGGTTATCTGGATATTACAATAGCATGTAAGTGTACATTTACTGTATTATAAATGGTGATAGTAGTATTAGCAGCATTTTTGCGTAATGGAAAATCTAATTTCCTTCCACAGGTTGTTGAAAAATGCTCACAGCATTGCTACCTGAACAATGCTGAAGAGAGGAGGAATGAATCAGAGAATCAAAGAATAGTGGCCATCTTGGTTGCCTGAACAGGTGCCAAATTCTAATATTTTTCAGTAGCTGCATTAATTTCAGTTTTCAGTGTGTTCATTTTAGTTGAATCATCCTTGAGATTTGGGTGAATTCTTAATTACTTTCTGGAGAAAATATTCACTGAAGTCACTCTTTCTTAAAATTAGAAAAAGATTGAAATAAATGTTGGAGTTTTGGAAACTCATCTACCATTGAATCAAAATAATGCTCTAAAACAGGGAACCTGTATGTGGTTATAGTCACAGGGAAGGATGGAAATGTGTACAATGCAAACAAAAGCAATAAAAAAGGACTGATCCTTATTCTGCAGTGAGTCTGCTAAAGGGCAAGGAGAAACCTATCTGTTTAGCTAAATCAGATTAATCTACCCACTGGAATTTCCTGCTGAGTTACTGCATCAGGCAGAATCATTTGTTTGGCATGTTATTCTTGAAAAATTGTTGTTGTGAGCTGTCCAAACTCCTTCCATTTATCTTTCTGATAAAAGCCCTCAGCTGTCAGGTAGTGGGCTGTCTGCAACTTATGGACTTACTTATTTCACTGCATAAATACTTACGAGAAAAAAGAGAACTGCATGCAGACAGAATACTGTAATATTCCCTGAAGAAAACTTTTAATCAACAGCTTCAAAAGAGTGCTCTGTTAATGAGCAACTGAGATGTTACAAATTCAACCAACAGCCTCTATGTTTAATTTAGACAGTCTTCCTTGCAGCTTTAGAGTACAAAAGACCAGTGTCATTGGTCTGTAGGCCTTTGCAGTTGCTGCCCAGTGGTTAGCCATGGGAAAGAAAAGCTATTGCAATTTAATTAGCTGAAGGGTAACTTGTAGGTAATACTGATAAAAATAATCAGCTAGATGCCAGTGAACAGCTGGCATGAAAATCAGACAACATAATGTCTGTAAAGTTTAATTTGTATTCTCAAAACAGCTTTATTCCCAAAAAGCCTTCCAACCCACTCCTCTACAAAATAATGTATTGTTTCTTGAGCCCATGTTTTTAGGCTCGTTTGAATTCTGCTTGCTTGGCTGAGATCAAGCCAATTCCTGGCAGCTGGATTTCAGCATATTCATTAAAGGCAATACTGTATCATTGCTTTAAAAAGATAGTAGATTGTAAATTAGCAGTGAACACGATGACTCTACAAAAAGCTAACACAGCATTAAGGAGTAGTTTCGCTCAAGGCAATTTCAGTTGTTAATGTTTACTGTGTGATGGTTTCAGCAATTCTGAAGGTCCTTTTCCTTAGCAGTGCTGTTCTAATGCTTAGTTCCTTTGCCCTCTTGCTCTGGGACTGGATCAGCCTGTAATAGAACAGTTCTTCCCAAGTACTTGTGTAATAAGCTGCTCACAATAGTGTGTCTTGCTGATATGAACTTTTTCTTTATTTCAGAAGAAATACTTTGTATATAATTGAAAGAAAAACCTTTTAAGATCATCCTTTCTTTGCTCAAGCCAAGATTGCCATCCAAGTGCAGAGCTATAGAAGTGTTGGTTTCACAGTGCTGTGTTCAGCCCCTGTGCTGACATGTGGTGATATGTACATCAGGTATGGATAAACAGATTTCTCATTTATATCACTGCTACCACATGGAATTGTTTTATAAAGTAGAAATGTTACTCTAGAAGTAGCAAGTTAGATCTGTGAGTGCTGGCACCAGCACCATGTCAATCTTTTTTCCTAGGGGGTAGTGTAGAGCCTCTCCCATGTGTGAGCTGATAGTGCAGCACCTCCTCAGCTGGTGGTTCCTGGAATGGCCTTTTCTTTGAGATGCCTGTATCTTTTGGTTGATATTGTACAGTAATGAACATGGAAATCTTATTTCCTCAGAAAACCAGTTGGAATTGTGTAATTCATACTGTGCATTACTACTGGTTTCCAGTGGAGTTCTTGACAAGTTTTAAGCTTAGAAACGGAAAGTGGCATTTGGTCCTTTTCCAGGCACCTCTTGAGGAGGGATACTGATCTGAAATAGCTACTTAGTGTGAAATACAAAGCTCCCATACTTAGGGTGAAATCTGGAATCTGGATTTCAAGGAAACAGATTTTCATCTTGCGACTCTCACCTACATAATCCACTTAAAGGCTCTGTGGCATCTTGAAATTAACAGGCAACTATTTATCTATCATGCTGATGACAAGGACATAATTTATACAGAACTTCTTTCTTTTAGCCTGGGCCTTTCTATTCCATTATTATTTGAGACTGGACACATAATAACTATGAAGAAAGGTCTAATTTTTTCCATCTGGAGGGTGCAGATAATACTGTTTACCTTAACCAGAGGAATATTGTGAGTATTCCCTGTTATAGTATTCAATTTCTAAATAAGCTCATTGTATTAAGAAAAAAAATTGTTAAAACCATTTAAAAAGAAGTGTTTTATAAAAGTTGAGTGGTGAATATTTACGTATTTAGCTTCTACTGTTAGAACACCAGTATTTGTTTTATTTTATTGTACTTTTAGCTGGCTAATGAGTTTTCTTAATTTAGAGTTGCATCTCTCTAATGACCTTTTCTGGATGCTAAATTTTAGATTACATTTACATATGAGACACTCCTATTTTGTAAAGTAGGAGACATGTTATGGGGATAATCAGTTTATCTTAAGATGTAATTCTATGTCTAGCAAGGATTCAAATTTCTAGGATGGCTAATGGGTTAGTGAAATCTGGTAAAACATCTTTGAGATAAATCCCAGCATAATGAGATCAGTTAGATCTAGCTGTAAAATGGAACAGAAGCTTAATTTTAATTTTCAGTCACTAGTTTAGTGCTTTGCTTTTTTCCTTTTACAGCTTGTCAGAGCTCTATTTGAAATTTAAAAAATGCTGGAACTGGATGGATCTTTTGAATATGCATAAACTAAATGGGAGAAATGAAACAAAAAAAAAAAGTAGCTAATTTCATGTAAGGTTACATTTTTTATTCCATGGAAACTAATTTGACTCCAATGTAAATTCTCTGGTGAGAGGATGTGCATGCTTTGCAGCTGTAAGATCCTTCTTACACAGGCTGTGTGGGCACTAAAATAGTACAGGGAGCAAAGCAGCAGGAACAATTTCAGTGAGAGATCTGCAGTTCCATATGTGGTCAAGGCATCTTTGTCAAATTAGGAAGCATCTGGTTTCTTGGCATTTAGGTTTATATTTTAACCTATGTGTTAACAACACTATCACTTTCATTTTTAATTGTATGCAGTACATCACGCTTTGGGGGTTTATTACTGTTATGCAATTACAGTCCTTGTGACAGAAACTAGACAAGCCCAGCTGCAGGACTAAGCTGCTGTTTAAACACAGAGTTTATGAATCGGCAGTGCAAACGTGTTAGGGCAGTCAGTGCAATTTCATTCTGAAGTGCCAAGGGAGTAAGAACTTGGCTATATACACAAAACACCCCTGAAAAACTGTACATTTAAAATATTGTGGATTTTTCTGAAACCAGTCCATGTTTTGGAGTCTGAGAAGCTAAATCTCAGAGCCTTCTCACACTTTAGCATCTGTGCCAGCTCAGGAACCACCAGCAATCCCCAGTGTCCATAAAGAGTCACAGTAGTTTTTGTCACCTGAAATCTGCATGTCACTGACAACGTTTCAGGGGGAAGGGAGCAACACTTCAACAGCTCTCGAGAATCACCTCAGAGTAAGAGTTGCAGGAGACAGTTCATCCCGAGCAGAAGCATTCTCAGTTCTCACCATTTTTACCCTCTTCCATCTTTTTTCCTCACCTTAGAGCGGGCAAGGCGGGGAAGGTTTGTGGTATCTCTACAGAGGCAGAGGGTGTCAGAAGTGCTGTGCTACCACTGAGGCACTCAGGGTTAGGAAAGCGGAACCTAGAAACAGTGCTTCCCTCAGCCTAAGTAGTATAAGATATATAAGTATATAAGATATATAAGATTTCTTCGGCACTGAAATGAAGTTGCTACCACTTGGTACACTTTCAGAACTTATCCCAGCCCAAATGTGGCTCTTGTCAAGTAGCATTCCCATAAACCTTTCCCAGCCCCTGGCACCTGGGAGGGACCATTCCCAGCAGTTTGCAGTCCTGTGTCTGGAGCTGAGGCATTCCCAGAAGTTTGCAGTCCTGTGTTTGGAGCTGAGGCATTCCCAGCAGTTTGCAGTCCTGTGTTTGGAGCTGAGGCATTCCCAGAGTTTGCAGTCCTGTGTCTGGAGCTGACGGAGCTCACCAGCACAGGCTCGGCGGAGCGCTGAATTGACTGCTGTGCTTGAAGCCCTGCTGTGCATAGCAAGTGTCTCAGCTCCGTTGCACACACGTCTCAGAAGACTCCAGGCTGTTCCAGCCTCGGGGTTTGCCCAGTCCTGCGGGGTCTGTCCCGCAGGAAGCGCAGCGCTCTCAGCCAGCGCTGCCGACAGGGCCCGGGGCAGCCGCAGCGCGCAGGGCTGTGCCCACGGCAGCTCACGGAGCAGCCGGAAGGCAGCGCTTTGTGTTTATTGAACCTGGCCATAATGGAATATCGGCAGGAAAAAGGCTTTCCTGAACTGCGCTGTCTGGGAGCACTGAGGAGAGCGGACCATTAAAACCAAGCCCCAAGGCTGCCAGAGCTCCAGGAGCGCTTGGAAAACGCTCTCAGATACACGGTGGGATGGCTGGGCCTGTCCTGTGCAGGGAGAGCAGTTGGGCTCGATGGTCCCTGACGGTCCCTTCCAGGCCGGGACATTCCCCGAGTCTCACCCGCATTGGGATGCACCAATGCAGTTTCGGCTGCCCCACTGCGCCCCCCGGCGGGGGCGGATAGAACTGCCCCGCGCCTGCGCGCCTCCGAAGGCCGCTCCCCCCGCCCACCACGGCGTCAAGATGGCGGCGTCTGCAGCACGCTCAGCGGCCCGGCGGCTTCTCTTGCCC
The DNA here is from genome assembly GCA_013186435.1 of Turdus rufiventris. NCBI lineage: Eukaryota > Metazoa > Chordata > Aves > Passeriformes > Turdidae > Turdus > Turdus rufiventris. Next base: position 9,114,926 of record PYHW01010409.1, on the reverse strand, counting down.
TGGTCCGCCCGCCTGGTGCGAGCGCCCAGCGCGGCGCAACGGGTGAGACGGCGGGGCGGGCTGGGGAGCGGAGCGGAGTGAGACGCGGCAGCGTGGGCGCCGCGGTGGCTCCGAGCGCTGGTGCTCGGACTGCCGCTGAGGGGACGCGGGGAGTTGGAGGCCGTAGGGCGCGGTGCACGGTGGGAGTTGTAGTAAGCGACCAGTTTGCCCTGATCGGGAGATTTGTGTGTGGCGGCTGGTCCGGGGCTGTTCAGTGTGAGGAGGGTGTCAGTGAAATGGAGATGTTCAGCAGGGATGAAATGGGCTGGAACATGCACCCTGTGAGGAGAGGCTGAGGGTCCGGACCTCGTTCATACTGGAGAAGCCGTGGCTTCAGCTGGACCTGTGAGAGAAGCTGGGAGAAGTATCAGTGGCAGCACCCTGGAGAGGGTTGTCAGGAAGATCAAACCAGGTCTGTCACAGTGGGCGTAAGCTGAAACAAGACAGGAAAAACTGTGTTTGTGGCAGTCAGGCAATGGAGCAGTTTCTCACCATCTTGGGAGATTGTCAGTACCCAGGTGCAAAAGTCCTGAGCAAAGTGGTCTGACCAAGTTGGTGCTACTTGGAGCAGGGAGTTGCACTAGAGACCTCCAGAGGACCCTTGAAACCTGAATTGTGCTGTGATTCTGAAATAAGTGAGTTTTAAGAGATCTAACCTATTCTAGGATGAGAATAAGTGAGAGCTGGATTTTGTATTTTCATGTTTAGGGCAGTTATATGGGGAGAGAAATCTTTGTTTATTTGAAACCTTTGAAATCACAGCTGTTTTTGAGACAGCTGTTTGCCTGAATTTGGGATAGATATTTTCATTTCTTGTTAGTGAAATAATGATTGCAGTAAACTTCTTTTCTACCTCGCTGTCACATAATGTGCTTTAACTGCCACGTGATTATGCTGCTCTGATCAATGGGTGGTGGATTTGCAGTCCTGGCACAGGTCCTTGGGATATATCTCACTTCACTTTAGAAAGCAAGTACCCAGGAGAATTCCAGATGGTAAAGGACCTGCAGGCTCTTGCTGGCAGAAGTGGGAAACAAAGTGTGGCTGGCTATGAGAGTAACAGCTCCTATGTCAGGTTGGAGGGCAGCAGATGCATCTCCTCACTTGTAGTTATCTTCAGGGCTTTTTTCAGATTCAGATTACTGCTTCCCTAATGTGAAGTAGTGGTGAATAGCAGTCCTGAATTCTTTCCCTTACAAATGCATGCTTTGAGAAAGATCCACAGGCTTAATGCTTAAATTCAGCAATGCATTTTTCAAAAAAAGCATCCTTGGATATAACTAAACAACCTGACTGATGATCTTCCTTTCCAGCGTGTGCATGTTGGAGCAGGGAGGCTCACAGTTTCCAAAGCAGCAACAGAAGTAATCTTAAATGTCCCTGAAACTAGGGTGAGTCCTTTGGAAAATGGCTTGCAAGTAGCTTCTGAAGACTCTGGACTCTCAACATGCACAGTAAGTAACTTACAAAAATAAAAGGTTTTTTGTATCTATTCCTGTATGTTCATTTCCTTGTGAAACTAAATTGCATTTGCATTTCAGTATTTATTAACAACTCTTTCTAGAACTTGAGCTCAGACGTAGAAGTCTTAAGACTTCTGTTGATTTGTAATTAAATTTTTTGTGAAGATTAATTTTCTTTTTCTTGAAAACCTGCTCTGTTTAAGAAAAAGCCATAGCAAAGCTGTTAACTGGTAAAAAAAAAAGCTGGTAAAATTTTTTTTTTTTCTTCTTCACTGAGGTTGGACTTTGGATTGATGCTGGAAGCAGATATGAAAATGAGAAGAACAATGGAACTGCTCACTTTCTCGAGCATATGGCTTTCAAGGTGAGTGTGAATATTTATGTAGATGTTTACAATGGGTTTTTAAGTTATTTATCCTTAAAGATCAATGATAAAAACTGTGCCAGAATTGTATAAATTAGTGTTCCAAATTGAAATGAGAAAAATAACTTGGACAACTAAGACTCTGGTTTCCATTAGAAAGTGAAACTAAAATCCTAGTTCTGTGTAACTGTTACACAGCTACGGATTACACAGATCTAATTTTTAACTCATTTTTACCTTCTTATAATAGTCATCCTTTAGCCAGCTTTTTATTTTCACTTGGGATCATAGTAGGATTTATATCTGACTTTCAGACTTGGTGAGATTAATATGCCAATTTTATTTCCAGAATGCATTTTCTTTCTCTTGATCATGACTTTTCCAGACAAGAAGTAATAATGATGAGTAGATGAATTGAAGGGTCTACTGTGATTTTCTTACCGTTCTATTTCAGGGAACTAAAAAGAGATCTCAGTTAGACCTTGAACTGGAGATTGAGAACATGGGGGCTCATCTGAATGCGTACACATCCAGGGAACAAACTGTGTATTATGCAAAGGCTTTTTCAAAAGATTTACCAAGAGGTAATTGCTCTCATTCATCAGTAAAGCTGCAAAGAACAGCATGCTTATCCAGCTTCCAGTGAGATGACACAGAATGATGCTTTTGCATTGTTAGAGTCCCTTCCTTTCACCCTTCCAGGTGAAAAGTCCATTTTTGAACTTCACAAGAACGTGAGATTACAGGTTTGGGAAGTAGACAGCAGGGAAGTTGATATTTCAAATATTTTTCTATTCATAGTCCAAGACATTTTAGACTTCTCTCTTCCTGTCCCCTTTGTAGTCTTATTAGCACTTGCACTTTGGGGTGGGTTTCAGTTTTGGAACCAGATTTTTCTAGTAGTCTGAAAATACTTTTTTCATTTCCATCTGTTTGCAATTAGCTGTGGAAATTCTTGCTGACATAATTCAGAACAGTACCCTGGGAGAAGCAGAGATTGAGCGTGAGCGAGGAGTTATACTTCGAGAGATGCAGGAGGTTGAAACCAATTTGCAAGAAGTTGTCTTTGATTACCTTCATGCCACAGCCTACCAGAACACAGCCCTAGGACGGACAATTTTAGGACCCACTGAAAATATCAAGTAGGTCCAAAACTACATCTGTCTTTAATTGTGTGGTAAATTTTATATATGGAGAAAGACTTATCTAAAAATGCAGAGAACAGTGCCAGAGTTCATTTTTACCCCGGAGAACAGCTGACATTGCACTAAATATAATTGTAAGTAGAACCCCTTTATTGCCTTAGTTTCCCTGTAGGCAGGCATCAAAGACTACGTGAACTTCTGATGTTCTCTGTATGACTTTGGGTTTTTTGGCCACATTTTTCTCCTGTCTTCCTGCACTTTTGTGCATCTGGCACAAAATTGGAAATACTTCTTTTTCCTATAGGTCACATATCAGGCATCATTGTAAACACACAGCGTTTACACTGCTCTCTCAGCATTTGTTTGGACCAGTATAGATCAGGGGACTGCTAAATGTGCTGCTTTCAAAGGAAAGGAGATCATTAGTGCATCCTGTGACCACCTGACTGAGTTGGAATTCCCACTTCTTCTCAGGAAGCTAGAAGAGCTTTTTATCCAGTTCCTGTTTGCTTTTTAGAAAGTCACTCTTATTTTAGCTTTTTGCCTCTACTCTGAACGTTGGCAGCACTTTAAATTGTTTTGATATTGTATTGTTATATAGATTTATCTCTTTTTACTCTAATAAACTTTACTGACACAGTAGTGCTGTCTCCTTTCCTGTTTTTAGATCCATAAATCGTAATGACTTGGTGGAGTACATAACAACACATTACAAAGGACCCAGAATGGTCTTGGCTGCTGCTGGAGGTCAGTATGGGATACTGATCCTTGATCATGTGAAACTGTTCTTGAAACCATGGTCTGTGTCTGTGGAAACAACATGATGAATTACCCATTGTTCAGTAGGTCCTGTTTGTTGTTAGTGCTGTGTAGCCCTGTGTGTTTTGTGCATTTGTACCTTTGAGCTTTTGTTCCCTTTTCCTCTCAGTAATATTCCAGAAACCTTAAATCAGGAACAAGAAGTGAATTGGAGGTCTAAGTCATCCTTCCATGTGGGCAGAAAAAAAGAGTCCTAGAAGGTGTGAACAGGGAATCCAGAGAGAAAGAAGTAACACTGAGGCTTGAACAAGAGCAAAGAGCTTGATTTGATGTAGTTTTAATAGACGGCTGTTAAAGAGACCCAAGAAGGGGGAATCATGATGATCTTGCTTTGTATAAAGGGAATGTGGGAAAAATTCAAAAGTGGGGTATTGAAGAAGGGGGCACAAAAAATTACTGCTTTAAACTGTGCAGCAATTTAAATTAACTGTTTATGGAGTAACATCACAAAGCATGTGAAATACCTTTGTTCAGGGGTCTCTCATGATGAACTGCTTGACCTGGCGAAGTGCCATTTTGGTAACTTGCCATCTGCTCCTGAAGGAGGACTGCCACCCCTGCCGCCTTGTAGCTTCACAGGTAGTGAGGTAAGCTGCTGGGTGGTTCTTGGAGCTGCCCTTTTATCCCTCACACTCCTCTGGTGAGGAGAGAAGGCTGCTCTGCCACACAGCACATGAAAAGGTTTCTTGCCCCCAGTGGTGGCAGTGGAGTAGCTGCTTTCCACAGCAGTTCTTCCCATCTTTTGTTGGACAAGCCTCACTGCCACCACTTTTTATACTTCATCATTTCCTTGTCCCTGCTCCTACTTTCCTTTTTTCCTCTTGACTATGGTGTTGGAGCATTTCTACTTGTTGTTAATCACCAATTTAAAGAATGTGGCAGAGAACTGAGGCATCCATGTTCTAATCCTATCTCTATTCAAATTTTACAAAGTAATGAGATTTCCTTTCTGCTGGTAGTCATAAAATGACTTGCAATGGCCTCTCTGTGTATGTTGGCAGAGTGATCTGAAATTGCCCCGGGGGACACCCAATTAAGGCTGATGTTAAATTAATCTTCATATGCTTTAATTTTAGTGCATGTTTTGTAATCCAGCTGTAATGGAAAAGTCTGTTTTCTGCTGTGTAACTTGCCCTATGCCTGAGTGTGTACAGGTTGCAGTAGAGCTGCTCTCCTGTGTTCCAGATTCGGATAAGGGATGACAAGATGCCCCTGGCACACCTGGCCATTGCTGTGGAAGCTGCTGGCTGGTCAGACCCAGATACAATCCCACTCATGGTAGCCAATACTCTCATAGGGAACTGGGATCGGTCCTTTGGAGGAGGAGTGGTGAGTGAACCTGCAAGCACTGTTCTGCTCTTAATGAGGTTGGTGGATCTCCCTGACTTGGGCACTGCCAGGACAGAAAGGGGATCCAGTTGTGAGTCTAAGAGAATTTGTTACCCAGGATCTAGGAGAATCTTCAGAAGTGGTTCTAAACCACCAAAATAGAGAGAACTTGAGGTTTGCCAGCCCTCATGGAAAGTAAGATGTTTTATACCTGTATGTCATCAGAACCTGTGGGTATCAGTAATTAATTGTCCATTTCTTGAACCTAAATGTCTTTATGATTTTGGATCAAATCTGGGGTGTTATTTTGAAGTGTGATATTACATGCAAGGAAAGAAATGGTTGAAGAGCTAATAATTAAACTGGTAGCTACTACTTGCATGTTCTGTCATCATTGAAATGAAAATGGGGAATTATGGAGGTGACTAGTAAGCTTTCAAAAAACTTTATGAAGTAATGTTCTTTTATTTTGCCTCAGCAGAATTTGTCCAGTAAACTTGCTCAGACTGCCTGCCATGGTAACCTGTGTCACAGTTTCCAGTCCTTCAATACCTGCTACACTGACACAGGGCTGTGGGGTCTCTATATGGTCTGTGAGCCATCCACTATTGAGGACATGGTGCACTTTGTTCAGAGAGAATGGTAAGCTACCAAGTGTTTCTCTGAAAAGATTGTTTCTAGTGGAGGAATACAATTTAAAGAGAAAGTATTTGAAGAGAATATTTTTTTCTGCTTCGGCTTGCCTTTGAACAAAAAACACATCAAATTCTAAACTTTGGCACCCAAAGCCAAGTCTCAATACCCAGTTTTTCGCACTCTTACTTGGAGTGAATAGCTTAAGATGTAGATTTTGTTCCTAGTATAAGAGAACATGGCAGGGATTTTTTTTTTTTACTGGCAAATGGCCAAAGTTATGAAACTGTCAGACCTTTTAGAATACTACTCCGTCAGTGTACAGCCTGTGAGCTGCACGTGCCACCTATGAAAGAGTAAATATTTGTGGATGAGAATAATGAACGTGCAGTTACCAGACAGTATTAGTAGTCACCCAGTCTGCAGTGGCTGCAGTTGATGTACCAGGTGCTGGTGTTAGCTCTAGTGAATACATAGGGAAATGAAAGTTGAGCTGTCACATATGGAAATTTGAAACCTATTATTCTAGTCAGAATTAATTCATCTAAGGCTTAAATCTGTGTTGAAGGATGTCCATAGAACTGCAGATGCTATTAAAAATACCTATGTGTTACTGAAGAGCACTGATTTAAAGTGACTGAAGTTGAAACAAATTTTGAAAATGAGGAGTTTCTTTAACCACATAAATCACTTCTCCTATCCCATTATTCTATGAGTTCCCTGTTAAGTCATGGAGAAAAAGGTTATCACTTTGCCTTTGTTTGCTGCAGGTAAGATGCAGATGATTTGTGGGACAAGAATTTAGTGTTAAGCTATTTAATGCATCCCCTTTCTCTGCACAAAATGTTCCATAGGCAGTGTGGCAAATTATTACCCACCAAGAGAGCAGCCAGGAAGTAATGGATTGCCTTCTGGCTAATTACCTCTTATCTAGTTGCTTGGCTCCTACTTTCTTAGCATCATCCATTCCCAAGTTAGCAAGTACAGACTGCACTTGCCTCAAAATATTTATTTAATAAAATGAAATACAGCTCTTCTAAGAGAAAAAGTTTGCTCTTGGGTATATTGGTATGCTTCCAAAACCCTACTCTTAGGCTGCTGCTTTGTATGGCTTGTTTTCCAAGCTGTCTTACCAGCTTTGTCTACAGAAAAGTAGTGCCTGGTAGGTGCAGTGATGCCTATGCATCTCCTTATCACAGACGATCCTGTGTGCTGCAGACCACCATTATTTAATGCCTTTGGATTTAAACTGTTTTTCAGGATAAGACTTTGCACAAGCGTTACAGAAAATGAAGTAGCTCGAGCAAAAAATCTTCTAAAGACAAATATGCTGCTACAACTTGATGGTGAGACTTATGAGAACTTTTTATTCTTTGTGGAGCTGTAGGCTCGTAACTGAAACATTTTTCCCCTATTTTAGGGTCCACACCAATCTGTGAAGATATTGGAAGACAAATGCTGTGTTATAAGCGCCGAATCCCAATTCCAGAACTTGAGGCAAGAATTGAAGTAAGTGGCATTCATGTTGCAACTTTTAAAAGACCATCAAGAAAATTACTTGCTACAGAATGTACCAATATAGAAATTGTGTCTCTTATTCAGCTGAGAAGACATTTCCAACTGAGAAAACTTTCAACAAGTGTTTTGTTGCCTGCTGCCTTGGATTTTACAAAATTAAGATCAGAAAAGGTTTTAAAATGGGATTGTAACAAAGATGCTTCTTTTACTCCTTTTAGGCTATTGATGCCCAGACTATTAGAGAAATCTGCACAAAGTACATCTGTGATAAGCATCCTGCAGTTGCTGCCGTGGGTATGTGGTGTAAATTTCCCCATCCTCCCGTAACCTGCCCAGACTCCTAGCTGTGAGTTGAGCATGTGTCATGGCCAACTTTCTTTAACTTCCAGGTCCAATTGAACAACTTCCAGAGTATAGCAAAATCTGCAGTGGCATGAATTTGCTTCGTGAGTAGTGTACAACAAGAACTTCCAGCATATTTTAGCTTTAAAAAACCAGGAAAACAACAAAAAAACACCCAACAAACCAACTACACGCCTGTTTAAAACTTTGGAGTTGCTTTTGAGAAGATTAAAACTCAAGAACCAGCCCCTCCTGTGTGTCTGTATAATGAAGAAAGGAATGGAAACATGTACAGTATTTGTATTTTTATTATAAAATAAGGATTGTCAGTAAGAGTCATTTCTTGACTTTAGTAGCATTCATCACTTGTTCTTGAGCAGCTTTCTTTGCCTTGACCATTTCCACGAGTTCCTGAGGAGGTGGGGAAAAAAGAAACTTAACCAAACATGTAACTTGTGAACAATGCTGTGGTTTTGAACACTACATCTGTTCACTGTGAAACACTAGTTCCCAACATAATGACAAATCTACATAGTTTAATACTGTAGAGCAATTTGTCTTAGAAACTAATTCATGGAAGGTCAATGCTTGTGTACCAGGAACTTTACCTACAGAAGGATAGGGATAGGATTTCACCATCTGCTAGAGCTTGCTGTCAAGCTACAAGACAAATTTCCTGACACCTTCCTGGCCCAGATTCCAGAGCCACTATTTTCCCTGAGGAACATTTAAGTCCTTACTTCTCTTTTGGGGTTCAGTTACCAAAAATAAGTTTCCCATAAGGCTCCACCATTTTGCCTCTGTCAGATACTGTCTCTGGGAGGCAATGGAACAGTAAAAGTAAAGGATTCTCTCATGACCTGGACTAGTGCCAGTCCCAGGAGGAGGTGAGGGACCTTACCTTGTATCGCTTCATGCAGTCTTTTTTTGACCGGCCAGGAACAGCTGCTGCTATTTTCTCCCATCTTTCAGGAGTATTTACTGGATAAGTCTTCAATGCTTGTTCTAAAAGTTTTTGTTCTTCTGTAGTCCAAGGGGATGAATCTAGAGGTGATCCTGTTTTACATGAAAAAATGACAGCAAGAATAGATACTTTGAAAAGAGTCTAGAAAATATAGTAAAACCTATTACAGTTGATTTAAACTCCATGCAGTTTTGGGATGTATTTTGTGTACCAGAAACCCTCAAATCTGGCACCAGAGCCTGGATCACTTACTTGCTATGAAAGTTTGTAAGTAAAGCTTGAATAATTTCTGGATTATGTTCTTCCTAAGAGACCTAGACAAGTGCCCAAGAAGGGCTCCCTTTTCACCTTTACCTTCAAATCGTTCTGAGGGGGCAGCACTGTCCATCTGAGGCACCACACCATGTTCTTTTTTAAATTTGTCAAATGCTTTCTTGTTTATGTCATCTTTCTGATGAGGGTCTGTGAGCAACAGACATTAAAGAGAATAATTATTGCAAGAATGTGTTAAAGGGAGATGTAATAACAACAACAACATTCTGTAGCAGATTAGTTATGACAATCACAAAATCATAAAACCCAATTCCTACTTACTTTAAAACGATGGTAAGGAGCTTGGTAGATTTAAAAAACAAATAATTCAGGGTCCAATAACCTTTTTTGCAGAATGTCAGATTCTCCAACCCTTATCCTGCTTTATAGTGCTTAAAGGAATACTTGTTCCATGTAATCTTAAACCTGAATCTGCAAATTCACCACAATCAAGAGGGATTTATTCTCTCAAGTAAGGGCTGTGGCACAAAGCTCATGCACTGCGCAGGGCATGACCATGTCAGAGACGCAGTAACACAGGAAATCCAGGTGCTCCTTGTGTCACTATGGTTTGTAATGCACAAACTTCTTGAAAATTTAGTGAGTTTTTTTTCCTTCTGTAGTGAAATGTATAATTTCATTGCAACCTTACTCCAGAACTCTCTAGGCTTCATTTTTTTTATATTTCATTTTTGAAGAGATCAGCCACATTCATTTAGGTGTCTTACTCTGGTGTTGGAGTCCATTTATTTTTTTAAAGTATCTCTACAGCTTCATCAGTTCCATTTTAGATGCCTTCCTTTGTAGAGAGCTTTCTGAGAGGCCCATTTATGTCTCTCTGACCCCTGGCATTTCATGTGCCCCAGACATCAGAGCATCAACCTACACTAAGAGAGTTCCTGAGAGTTGTTCTTGAGGTGCTGACTTAAAAAAGAGCCATTAGAATGGAAACACTGAATCACATAAATGCTCCTCTAAATCCTCCATCTGCACTACATTTCTTTTGGGGCTGTACAGAGGATTTTCTCAAGAAACACACCTCCACTGAGATGTTAGCTGTACAGAAGCAGGCAGACCCTGTTATTACAAAAATAAGGTAATATAGATACCAAGCTTTTGGAGACTCTTCGCTTTATTGATGACATCTTTTGCTGTTCGTTTTATTCCAGTAGTAGAGTGCAAGTTCATGTAATTGGCAATAACTTCCCACCTAAAGCAAGAACAGAAAGAATAAACTAGCATATTATACAATTACCTTCATACAAGCTACAATCAAGCTCCTGTACACTTTTATCGATTCCTGAGTAAGTTCAAATATACTTAAATACATGTAAAATCTCAGAGTAGCTATTCTAGAAAGCTATCAGTCACTAACTGAAGAATTCAATCAGCTTGGGTGAACTTACTGGTTCCCAATACAGAAAAAGGATGGGGTAGAATGTAGGTAAGTGCAAACCTCTAATCCTCAAAATTCTGCTTAGCTGCTGCTTTCCTGAATTTCCTAAACACCTCTGTCATTAAATACTGCAGGCTGCACTGAAGGGCTGACAAGTTACTAACCCTACATCCACTGCCCCCTAGAAGAATGCCTAAACATCAGGTAAAGGAGCTTAAACAGGGGAGAGCTTTAACACCCCTAGCCCCAAGATTATTCCTAGTGGATTCTTAGAAAATGGAAGGCAGTATGTACTTCCATACAGGATCAGACAGGAGCCTTGAGGACTGCAGAACTGCAGGAGGCACTGGTATCACCTCCATGGAGTATGGCAGCTATTTTTTTTTTTCAGTAAACATCCAAATTTTGTAGTGGAGGTTTGAAATCTTTGCAATCCTAAATGGAAAAAGGCATTTCATTCCTGGGAAAAAGTATTTAAAGTGTGCTCCTGTTTTTGACGCTTAGCAGTAAGCCGGGTGCCAGTGCTGCTTTCTGTAAATCTTAGCCTTTCCCTTTTCCCCTGGCTCTCCCCTGAAGAAAGCACTTAACTCCTATCTTGGGATATTTTCCTCCTACCATGTAGAGGAGACACCAACCTCACATTCATTGTGGAGCCCCTGAGAGTAGCTCACACCCTTGTATTCCAACCCAGCTACACCCCAGTCACTGGTGTGGTTTTGTTATCTGCTTTAAGGACTGGAGACTACTCTGGAGTAAGCCCTGTGCAAACAGGCACCTCAGCACCATCCTGGTAATGGACTGAGGCCCAAATCTAGGGGGAAACTATACAGGGCCAGAGCTAACTCCAGTGACACAGAGCACAGAGCAGGTACCAAGGAAAAACAAACCCCTGGCTGCTCATGAATCAAGGAAAAGGAGGATGTTTAGGAAGTCCTTATACTGACAACGTTTGAAAATATTTTATTAGGCCTGTTATTTAATTAAAAATTGTTAGGGCTTTTAGCACTAAACCCGTGAAGTACCTTGAGTTAGTCCCTGCTGGAAAGAGGTTCACAGCTTTAATTAACAACTGTAAATCATCCTCTGGCCAATTTTTGCTTCCCCCTCCACCGCCAGTGGTTGACTTTTCTGAACTCTTTGTTGCTTGGCGCATACGAGCTTCTGCCTCTTCTTTCTCTCGCCTTATTTGTTCATTTATTTCTTCTATCTAAAGATTGTAAATAAGCATTATTTATTTACTTATTGAATTATTTTTACATTTTACAGTGACACAACCCCCTCTCTGAACTTGCTTTGAACCTTGGATTTTGCTTCATTTCTGTTCTGTATATAAGGAAACAGAGGAGCTTAACTGTTGCAGTACTATTTATCTTCATTCCACATATATATTTTTAGGATTTAAAGATTAGGAGTTAATAGCAGAAATCCATCACAGGTTCACTAGGAAATTAAATGAACACCCCCTCAGAATTGAAGCGTAAGTTTTCAACCTTGTGTAAATGACTAGGCTGGCACTTGATTTAGAGGGACAGATCCACAAAAGTACTAAGACCAGTGAGGGCAACTATACCTGCACGTTCTCAAATCTTCCAGCCTAACTATCTAAGCCTGATTATGTCAGTACAACCATAGTAACAGAGGACTTCTAAGTTAAAATGAACTCCAGCTTTTAGTTACTAAGTGTGTACTCAGGGTTCGATGGTGATGTGTAGTTTTTTTAGCGAGCTAAAAACTAGTTAAGTTTAACGCACTGCACATTTTTGTAACTTGTAATCACATCTGAAGACCATGGTGTGACACATCTTTAATCATCTGCTTATGAGCGGGCCCAGTCCAATCTTGGCAATATTAGAAGAGCTGTGCACTTACAGTTGTTGGCAGGATGCCCAAAGGCAAGAGCAAGAAACCTATTTCATGAAACCTTCCTGGCAAAAGGAAATTTACCTGATAGATGATTTTTAGTGGATTAGTTTTAACAGATAGAAAGGGGACTGCCCTGCATTTGGAACACCCTCCTGGAGAGTGGAATATTGAATTCAGTCCCCTGTACAAGAGACATTTCATTTCAGTCTTAAATTGTCTGATAAGTAAACCTGCCATGGAAAAGAGTTCACAGCTGTGAATCCAAGTGGATGAGAGAAAGCATCTTACTCTTTCTGCAGGATGTAGGTTCAGCTTTTAGTTCAAATGGCTTTTCCCCAATGGCAACATAGGCAGATGCTTGCAGAGTTTTGGTAAATTTTGAATCCATGTGTCTTGCATTTCCATTCCTTGGTATCCAACCTACCAGCCTTTCTAGTGCCTACAGCCCACAGCACACTTAATGAATGTCCTTTTGTGGATCTATCCCCAAGTCACAGACACTAGACTAGGAGTTTTCTTGCGTAACTGAATAGGTGAAGACTGCCCTCCTTCCCTCAAGGTAACTGCTACACATTGTTGGGCAGAATTAATTTCCTCTGTTTCTCTATACTGTACAAGAGGTAGGTTTTGTGTTCTTTGCAGATAAAAATGCGTTTTTTTTTTCTTGGCTAGGCCTGTTAATTTGACCAGCCGTGAACTGCACAATGTAAAGTGGAGCAGAGATCCCTTTGCCCGTGGACTCTGAAAATCAAGTCTTTGTGTTTTAACACGCACGATTCCACAGCAGCTATGCTGTATCTTACTTCAATTCAGACAGGTTGATTTCACAAATTATTCTGTTATTTTGATTCAACACTCAGCATAATTACCTGTTTTACTACAGCCGCCTTTCCTCCTTCCCTTGTTGTGGATGTAAGTGCTTCATTCAAGCATTGCAGACTAAAAATAAATTATTAAGTTACAATGGAGAGCTAGTAGAAAGATGGGTATCAAAACGAGCAGAAAGCAGCAGCAGGAAGACTTACCTTGCTAGCTCAAGACGATCACAAAGCTTTTCCACCTCCTCCATCATTTTAACACAATCTGCCTCATTATCAGAAAAGTAATTCCAGTTCTGGAAGCAGAAATACACGTTCTACAAAGTTCTTGAACTTTATTGTCCTATTCCTTCAGACAAAGGCTTAACACAGCATTCTTCAGCCACTGCTCTGTTTGGACCTATTTGGTCAGCTTTACTTGTAACTCATACCCATGTAAGTATGTGTTTTAGTATTTTGGTTTTTTTAGTAAACCCACTTTCCATACCCATCTCCAGCCCTAAGAACAAGCAAATGCGTGATACAGTCTGATCTAAGCAAACAGTAATTTGTCTGATGTAACCTGTATTTCATTGTAATAATAGTTGCATACCTTGCATGTTGTTCTGAGTTTTTGCCTTTCTTTCTTGATTGCTTTCTTCTGTATCTCTTTTTCCTTTTTTGCTACTAATGCTTGCTGCCTAACTTCTTCTTCCTCCTTCTCCTTTGCTAACCGTGCTGCTTCTAATTCTGCTTGTCTTTGCTGCAATCAAAAAGAAAAAAGAATCCAGTCATCCAATATAAAAATGTGATGTTTCTCGTTTGGGTGGAGTTGTGTTTCTATGTTTGGGGATTTTAAAATGTATAAATACTTTAATGTTTGGTTTTCCAAGAAATTTAAGAGAGATGATGAAACATACACCATTTGGCATTAAGTACTCACTGTGAGGACCCTCAGTTTATAAATCCTGACTTCCTCTACAATGAAGATAAAAAACTGTATGTAATTTCCTATGCCTTCCTCAGGAGTATAAACTTTGTGGTCTGATATTCCTCCTGCATCATTATTGACATATTTTGCAGTGTTCTAATCTCTTTTAACTTAGTTTTTTGCACCTTACAGTTCCCTTTAATTCCTGTACTTTCAGAGCCATTTTTTCCAAACTGTTCATATTTATCAAGTATATTCTGTTACCTCAAAGCATTTCATACCAACCAAACATTCACAAACCATATACACCAGGCAAGCAGGCATATCCATTTTACGCACTTAATGCTTGCCTTGAAACCAGAGGAAGCATATGCAACAAAAGAACTCAGTTTTCAAAGGTGTTTTGTTTCAGATCTGCATTTCTTGTTTCCATCTCATTCTCCAAAGGCTACCAGCCTTGCACTGCCTGCTGCACAGGCATCAAAAACAAGACATCGTTGAACCCCAGTGTAATTCTATCAGTAGTCTTCTGACACATCTAGAACCTGAAGCTATGCATCAGGTGTGAATGAAGCAGATTTTTCAACCCAAATAAAGTACTTCACTTACTTTTTCTTTTGCCTCCTGTTCTTTTCGTTTTGCTTCTACCTTTGCTTTCTTCTCTGCTTCCTTCTTTGCCTTTTCTTCCTCTTTAAATTTCTTTATCCTGGGATCACAGCTGTATGCATTGTCTGGCAGGAGAAAGGAAGCATCATGTATCAAAGACAACCAGGAGATTTCCACAGTTAGTTAACTAATCTCTCTTTAAAGAACAGCAGTTTGTGTGCTCACCAACAAGAGTCCTAATTCTGTTCATTTCTTCTTTTTTTCTCAATGCTCTGGCAGCTCTGTTCTGCTTTTCAATCCACCTCCTTTCATCTCGACTAAAAGGGAAAGCATAGTTCAGTGTTAATGCTTTACAGTGCCACTGTTAGAAATTCATCAACAAGCTTCTTACACAGTTTCCCCCACACAGATGTTCTGCTGTGAATGCTTCAGAAATAGACTTCAAAAAATAAAGTTCCAGGCCCTGAGCGCATATAGAAAATGCAAGTGTTTACATGGTTATATAAACCTGACAAACCAAGCTGCTTATCTGTCATTGTAGGGAATGAGATCATGGACTTTTATTTCCAAAATGCAATCCGCTTGCTTCCCTAGCTTTAAACTCACTCAAAACAGCAGAAATGCTAGCATATGGTTTAATTAAAGGACAGCAGTGTAAGCAATGCCACAATTATCTTGTTTTGCACAATACAGTCATGTCAAGTAAATCCATCTGCACAGAAACAACACTCTATGAAGCACCATGATACTCTGGGTAGTCATGCCAGATTCACTCCAGTAAAATACAGCTTTGGCTATAGATGGGCCAACTAAATAATCTGAAATATTTACCACTGCTGTCAAGAAAAAGGCACATTTTTAGTGGGGGTCTATAGCCTCATCCACACAACCACACAGAGAACAGTAGAGGGGGCAGGGAGATTGGAACTTTGTGGTACTTAAAGCTCATTCCAACCCAAACCACTATATACCTCGAAACAAGAAAACAATCCCCAAAACTGAGAAGGAGACTAAATACAAGTAGATTGAAGCTTTAAAACACAAGCAACATCACCTTTGCAAGAAGGGGCAGCAAGAATCATGACCATCTGAACAGCAGCTGTAATGTAGCTCTCTCTCTAAGTACAGCAGA
This sequence comes from Turdus rufiventris, assembly GCA_013186435.1. Lineage (NCBI taxonomy): Eukaryota > Metazoa > Chordata > Aves > Passeriformes > Turdidae > Turdus > Turdus rufiventris. The sequence goes on along the minus strand of PYHW01010409.1, from coordinate 9,099,273 downwards.
CTAGGTACCATTTGTCTAAACATCTTTGAGAAAGGACACTAATGACAGGAATGAGCGGAAAAAAAAAGAGCTGTGCAAATAATTCAAGATCCTTCCAATGAGAAGCCTAGAGGTTCACCTGGGTGATTTACCACAAGTACAAATGATAGGAAATTGATTACAGTGACATTACAGAATCTTCACAGGAGAGAACAGTGGATCTGGTGAGGCTCAAGAACTTCAATAGCAAGAAGAGAACAAGAGAAGAGAAATGCCTAGCTACAGCCTATATATGGCAGTTTCTAGCACAAAGAAAACCAACCACTGAATCTAAATACAAAACTGATTTCTAGCCAAACTTGGAAAAAGAGATTCAAACAATGCAAGTTATGGTCTCACAAGGATTACTAAGTGAAAGGTTTGTGTCCTGTGAAATGTGTGTTAGACTAAATGATTCAGTTCTCCAACTTGAACGTTCTATGTTTATAACTGTAGGAGGGATTTTGCAATGGCAACATGGCCTGAGTAATTCTGCAACTATCACTACATCAACAAATACATCATTTTTATCAACATCAAGCCATCAGAACTCATCTCTCCAAATTCTAAGAAGTATCACTTTCTCAGTACAAGGTAGAGAGAGAAACGATACCTGCGTGCTCATCTACTCTGTCTTGGCTCCAGGTTCAACCTGTGCTTGGAACTGGCAGGAATTGCAAGTCTGAACTTAACAAAGCACCTCATATATACCTCTGTGAGGCAAACAGGAACTACTTCAATTACATGAAAAAGCCCACAGTAACCATGACTGACCCCTAAGTTGGAAGAGTGGGATTCAGACTTGGCTCAGCTACCTTTCTTCCTATGACTTACAGTCTAAGAGAAAGTTAGAAAATCTTGCTGTATCGATCTCTCAGTCTCCTGTCAAAATTCTTTTTACTTACATACCATTCTGCTTTTTCTTTTTCCTCTTCATCTAAATAGGAAAACTCTCTCCAGGAATCAAAATTATACCTGAAGTAAATTTAAGGAAAAAAAAGTGAATGAAAAAGCAGCAAATCTGTTAAAAATCAGGTACCTTTTTTACTGTTATGTGTTTGTAGGCAACTATACTGCTGTTTACAATTTATAATACATAATTTACAATTATACTGCACCTACAGTGATTCCACTGTGTTAAGTCAAAATGCAGGGTATGATTTACACCTCTCTGCACTGTGGGACATAGTCTTCTTCAGGATGGCATTGGTCTTGTCCACTCGAAATGTCTACACTTGTCTAAGCTCCCATCATAGGCAGTGGAAATGCACTGAGAGAAATTAATCTTTGTGTGAGCACCCATATGTAGCAGGTAAGGCAAGCCATAAACATTACTGATTTTCTTGGACTAAAACCACCTTCCTTTACTAGGGGAGCTTAAACACCAACAACATCTCCACTAAAAACACAGTATATGAGATAAACCTGACTTCCAGTCTGTGGGTCAGCTCAGTTCTCAGCAACTGTGGTCAGAAATTCCCACTGCAACCGTGAATTTACAAGTGGACGGATTAGCCAGGAGAAAGCCAGCTCAGTTTGTGGAAGGCACAAACAGCTGTGGGGTAATTTTGTGACATCACAAGGCTGTGACAGCCCACAGCAAACAACCCACACCCCAAAGGATCAGCAAGCCCTTCATACTGCATCTTGAACATTGTGAATAGAAACAGAGGCATCAGCAAACTTACCAAAAGGAATAGAATGCATCTACCTCCTCAAATGAGGAGTTCATGTCCCCAAGTTTAGGTACATTTTTCTTATTTGACCACCTGAAAATACAGGATATATCCAAGAAGTAATATATATCTGATCTTCATAACATGGCATTTACTGAGTACATAATCAAATTCCAAGGCTCTCTCCCACCAACACAGAGGGGGCACCAGGAAAGAGGAACAGAACAGCAGAGTTCCTCCTAAGTATCCTCCAGACTGGATTTTTTTGGGAGAGTTTCCCCAAAAAAGCAACCTACTCCTGCCTGAGCACCTCCTGCCTTGTGCCTCAAGAAGACTTGAAGGAGCACAAGCTATCTTTGCAGATATTCAAATCTGCATGCACATTCTTCTGGTAGAGGAACTTACAGAAAGTGGATAAAAAGTGCTCTGTGAATAACTCAGCTCTCTGGTAGGATATAGGAAGTCTCCCACACATTCTAGTGGAGTACAAGGGAATAATGCACACTCTGCCTCTACTGCATTTTTTCTGGGGAAACCTTCCACAGGCTCTAGAATTTGTTGTTCCATGACACAGCATCCATTTCTATTGCAGAGAATGGAAAAACCTCATCTGACAACCACAGATCAAGGTCTGAAGTCTATGGAATACTTGATAGATTCAGTAAGACTACTTTAAATAATAATCGTTCAGAATGTTGTAAAGTGCCTCATACAATTAAACACTTTTATACAGGGAAACGCTGACAGGTTTCTATTGTGACAACCTTAATACCAAGTTAATTGTCAACCACAAATCAAATGCAGAAAAGTCGCAAAATGTAAGAGAGAACCACCAAATACTGATAGCTACAATTATCTCATCTTTTAACCAGCAAAATCGTGACTGTAACTACTGTCCTCTGTTAATGTCTCAAGAAAATAATTTTTAAAAGGAATTTTTAGTCAGCAGCACACAAACATTTGGTATTGTAAGTAATTTGAGTCATACAAAAAGGGCAATAGGTAACATAAGCTAAGAACTTTTAAAATAACATGGGTCAAATTCAATGCCACGAATGTGAAACTTCAGATTATTTTAGAACTAAATAAAAAATAATTGCAACTATTTTAGTTGTATTACATTTCTAGCAAATAAATATATCTCTTGTTACAAACACAATGTCAAAAGAGTTTGCAAATGCTGATTCTCCAGCAACAGCAGAGGCAGTCAGACATAGCTTACCTGGCATTTCTTTCAAAAACTGGTGAGAAAACTTCAAAGAAGTTTTCTTTTGCTTCACTTTTAGAAGGTACAGAGTTATCAAAAGTTGGATCTATGCTGTTAAATGCTCGTCGTTTCACAGGATCAGATAGTATTTCATATGCTGAAAGTTACAAGACATAAGGTTGTAAATGTTTAAAAAGATGTTCCCAGATCTGTGTTTGATCTATTTGTAGTGTTCTGTTCAGCTTGATATTTAATTATTTTAGTGACACCGAAAAGCATTGCTGTCTATTCCTGTTAAACTAAGTGGGAGGAAAACACTTATGAAAAAGAACACATTTAACTATTAAGATGTAACAAAAAATATAGTATTTCATTTCACAGCAATAAGTTCTGTTCAGACACTGGGAGTTTGGGCATGACATCTTCAGACTTTTATCCTACACCAGATCCTTGCAGATAAACTGACACAATGGTCTACTAAAGGCAGACCCTGAAATGTGTTGTCAGAATGGGCAAGAACAGGTACTATTCATTAGAATTTTTGCAGGTCATGATGAAGTTGTACTGAGTCTTGGATAGAATATAAAATTCCACACAAACTCTCCAAAACATGCAAACACTCCCTGTTTCCCTGTTCTGACATGCCTGCAGTTGGGAAGCATCATATTATTAATCTTATATTTTGGAAATCATACAAACTATAGCTTCACTACTCTTACTTTTTTTCTCAATGAACTGTGGAGTTTTACAAGGATCTCTATTTTTCAGTGAGAATGAAAAGTCAAAGGAATCAAATATGTGTTGCAATCATTCATGGATTTCTCTGCCTGCACCCCTGCCAGAGGACACTGCCCATGAAGGTTGGATGTAGGAGGTGATAGCCTGAAGGAGACCTTGGTGCTCCACAGTTCTGTAAACTGATCTCACTGCACATGTCAGTGGGGAGAGGAAGGAATGACAGTGGTCCCTAGTGAGCTGCTGTCTGCCAGCCTGCCCTTTCCCTCTGGGAAAGGCCTTCACCTACACTCCAAATGATCTCAATTATCCTGCCCCAGTAACCCTCATACCATCTTCCTGATGCAGGAAATTCTGTGCACTTCCATCAGTTCCTCTTCCATTTAAGAGATGTCCCTTCCACTTACAGATCCCCAGTTCTACTCCTGTACACTCAGCTCTCCCGGCTCTGTACCTCTGACACACTCCTTTGTCAGAACAAGTTCTGAATCCAACCTATGTTCTCCCACCTTTCCAAGTTTCTTCTCCCTGTTTCACTACTGTTTGCTCCTACTCCAGGTCCCCCTTTCCTACAATTCCATTTTAGTATTTCCTTCCTCCAAAATGCTGCCTGGAAGCATCATTCCTTTTCTTTGCTGCTTTGTGTTTTCCTTTCTGTTTACCCCCAAACTTGGATTGTAAGCAGTTAAGAGGGAAGATTCTATGGTATTTTGCTCCATACAGGTAGAACACAGAGCATATTCCTGAATTCATGTGCAGGTAGTTTTCATCATAGATATCTGACAGTTTCTGACAGGACAGCAACAGGAAAACTATTTCCTTTGGCAGCCTTCCTCCTTCTGACAGTTCCAAAGGAGGCTGAAAACATTAGCTTGTCTTCCTTATCTCACACTATTTAGTGTGTATAAGAAGACATACAGAGAAGGATGTTTAGAAACACAAATTCCAGGATTTCCTCCTGCTTCAACCTTATTGAGTGAAAATAATTTGTTTAAAATACATGAAAAAGCCAAGCTCTCAAGCAGTTATGGAGATGCGAGTCATACACCTAAAACAGCCCCTATGGCTTTGGAATTGGTCAGCAGTGGTGTTCTGGGTCATAGAATCATTAAAGTTGGAAAAGACCTCTAAAATCAGAGTCCAGCCATTAATCCTGCACTGCCAAGTCCACCACTACAGGCAAGAGGGAAACATTATTCAGTTGAGTTCACTTGCTCATCTGTGGGCAAAAATGAGCAGTTGCAGAAACTGATGACCTGGATCAAATCAACACATGTTCTGTTGTAAGAGCAAGTACATTAGAATTCAGAATTTACAACTGCTGTTGGTGCCTGTGGGGAATTGCTCCATGGCTCACTAATTTATCCCAGGTATGGGGCCACCTCCAGAGGTTCATCTGTGTGTGCACTGCTACAAGTGTCACATTTGTCACCAGCTGGCACAGCAGCCAAACGTCTGTCAGTGCATTCCCATCCTGCTTCTACCCACTGGGAAGTTACACCTAATGTGATCTATTGATGTAGTTTTCTAAAGTGGAAAAAGAACTTCTTCAGCTGTTCAGTCATTAACAATTCCTTTAAAATCTTAATGAAGCACAACAAATACATTTCTGATGATCAAGTAGATTGAGAGAGTATCTAACAAACGAGATCTATTGCTTACCTTTAGTTATGCAGGTAAAATAATCATTATCACCTTCTCCTATCTGTTCCCCTGCAGCTTTTCGCTTGTCTGGATGATGTTTCAAAACCATGGATTTATCTAACACATAAATGCATTCCAGTTAGAAATGCTTTATCAGAAACAGTTTTGAACTACAAAGTAATACAGTAATTCCAACTGGCATTTCTCTAATTTGAAACTTAAATAAAAATACAAACCAAACAGTCAGACTTAGCAGAAAACAGAAGTTAATGAATTTTCTTTGATTTAACACTATAGTTAGAATTAACATTATTTCATCTTTGCTAGGACATAAAATAACCACAACTCAGGAACTCTATTCTCTATTCCATCTCAACATCTGAAGAAGTCTCTGAAGCTTATTCTATTATTATGCCTAGCAAAGTGCTTTAGCATCTGTAAGTGTACAGTTAGCTTAATAACTGAATAAAATAAAAATAATTAATGTAATTTTAGTTATTTCTAATGAAAACCAAAATAGTTTAGCTAAAATAAAGATTGTATTCTGTCCTTTTACTGAAGTTCTGAACATGATCCAAAGTGAAATTTAGCAAGAAAACTACAGCCTGTGAATGCTGCTGCACCTCCCCATGGCAAACACTGAGCAGACACACAAGACTTTGCGTTAAATTCTCCCTCTACTCAGGCCTTGAATCCTAAGGCACAACTGGCAGATATAGAATATCTACTGAGAGTGCCACCAAGCACGTTCTTGGTGTTTAAAAGGTAAAACCAGATTTTAGACCAACTTCTTTGCCAAAAGATCTTGCCATATTGCCTTACAATGCACACTGTACCTTCTTGGTTCTCTCTAAAAATACCAGAGAGAAGATGCCATACAAGCAGTTACAGCAAACTGACTCCTGAGAAACAAACCAGAATCCTTCTTAGAAACAGGAAAGCACAGTACACACAGGTGGGAAAGACACCTCTCTGCAGCACCATGGAATAAGTGAGTGCTGTCAGGGTCCTAAAGAGAGAGGCTCTGGTTCTTGCTCAGAATATCAGTGAGGCCACTGACCACCACCAGAACAGGTGCTGCTTCTATTCTGTAGCAGCAAATGCTCCACAGTGCTGTGGAGCACCTGCCTGAGGCAACATGATTTCCTGTGTAAGTTGGAAATTCACTGATTTCCATCCATTTTCATTTGAAACTATCTGGAGACAGTGATTCTTCTTGCACAGCACAGTTATACAGGTAATTGTTCACAAGACCCATTCACAAAGCCATCAGCTTAATCCAGAGAGCCTACTGAACAATCTTCAGTCTTTGAAAATCTTTCCTCACTGAATATTTGCATCCTTCCTGCAAAGTAAAGCACACTGCTTTCCAGAAGTAAAATTCTGAAGACCAACATGCTCCATTCCCATGCCACACTCAGACTGGTGTGACTGTTAACAGTAGCCTTTTTGTAAACGTTCAGCAGCAATATCATGGCAGCTCAACACTCTTAGGGGGCTGCAAGGGAACCTCTGGGAACACACGGAGCAGGGACAGCTCTATTCCTCTGCCCTTCACTGAGCCTAACTGCAGACTCAAAAATATAGAAACGTATAGTTACAGTCTCAAGGCTGTTGACAAAAAACACAGGCCAGAAAGCACAAATGAGAATTTTTTTTTTTATTTTCTAGTTTTAGGCCTCTGCATTTCAGAGCTGTGATATGAAATTAAGAGGCTGATAAGCAACACAAATCACTCTTTTAGGCCTGGGAAACAGTAAAAACCTTGTTCACAACATGCAGGTATTTTCACTGGAAACCTGTTGTGTATGTCTGAAAAAAAAAGTTATGCTTATGAGGGAGAGGTACTTACGAGCTGCTTTGATTTGTTTCTGAGTAGCCCTGTAGCGTATATTTCCCAGTCCAAGAACTGCATAATGGTCTTGATTCTGAGAGAAAAGAACCATAAACCCTAATAAGCACTCATAAATACAACCTAAAACATCACAACACATGCAGAAAATCAGTTTTTCTCTTAAAGGCAAGAAGAATTCTTCCCTCTCTCAATAAACATTGGGAAAAGACTATAGGAACAACATTCATAAATTATTATAATAATTACAGAATAACTGAATACCAGTAAATTAAGCCACTGTCATAGAAATCAAAGAATTTTAGTCTAAATTAGATTAAAGCACTAGAAAATCAAATTATTGGAAATCTGAATTGCTGTTGTTAGTATTAAGAGTGCCAATGTAACACCAGAATAAAGGAGATGCTGACAGGGAGCAGAGACACTTAATACTTTCAGGCAGTAAAACAGAAAGCCACAACTCAAACTGAGATCTTATATTGATGTGCTTGCCTTCAAACACCAGATATTACGGTAAGGGACACAAACTGATTCAGATGGGTGTAGGAGGGGAAGAGGAGATCTTTAGCACTTGGGCTTGGCAAATAACCTTGACAGGCAAAACTAGTTACCAGTAACCCGTATTGACTAAATACCTTCCAGTCCTTTGGGTCAAGGGTTTTTAACATAGGATACTCCTCAAGCTGCAGTTCTTCATCCCCCGATTCTTCAGAAAGTTCCTTCTCATCTTCTAGCTCCTGGAAAGAGGCAGAAACATTTATGTTTCTCCTCTTAATAAATGCTTCAAACCATCTTCCCACAGGTTCCACTTGACAGAGTACTGATGCTATAAGCAAAAACATAAAAGCAACTTCACCTTTTGTGGTTTATTTTTAAAAAAAAAATTAAACCCCATCAAAACCCACAAAAAGTACAGCATCACACAAGGTTACAGATCGCTAAATCTTCTCTTTGGCTCCACATACACCAGAGCGCACGAACCTGCACTTGTGCCCATGAGACGGGAGCTCCCAACTTCACCGTGCTCTCACATCTGGAAAGGTGCTTTCAAGTTAAAGGAGCGCACGTGTCAAACGATATTAAATACAGCACTATTGGCAACGGAGGAGGCATTCGCGGCAGCGATATTAAATTTGGATTGATCTTCCCCGCGTTCCCGCTCCCCCTTCCCAAGCCACTCCCTCCGGCAGCGAACCCAGACTTGTTGCTCGCACACGGGCTCAAACGATGCCGGCGAAGGCACAGCACGCGAGACGGAGACAATTAAAGTCAAATAAACAGGAAAGTTCTCCGAGACCGGCCGATTTCCCAGCTCCAGCGCCCGGGGGCGGCCCTTCCCCGGGCAGGCCCCGGCGGCCCGCGGTACCTACCGGCCGAGAGCGGCCTGGTGACGGCCGAGCGCTGCCCGTCCCGCGCGGGGCCGCGCAGCAGCGCCATGGCCGCGGCCTGCGCCTGCCGCGGCACCGGCGCGTGCGGCGCCCACAGCGCTTCCGGGGCGGCGGCGGCGTGCGGCGCCATAAGCGGCCCGGCCGGCCCTGCCCGGGATCCGCGGGCTCCGCCGCGCCCCCGTCGCCCCCTCGCTGCTCCTGCGGCCGGAGCGGCTCCCGCGGGGCGGCACCGGCGGCGCTGCCCAGGGCCGCGGGATGAACCGGCGGCGCCGCGCGGAACTCCCGGTAGCGGCCGCGATGCCGGGGGGAAAGGAGTTGCCTGCGCACCGGCCGCGGTGCACCTTGGTTTGTGTTCCGGGCGGAAGCGGCGCGGTGCTGCGTAAGGCGGGCGGGCGCGATGCCGGATTACCTGGGAGCAGACCAGAGGAAAACCAAGGAGGAGGAGAAGGAGGATAAACCCATCCGCGGTGAGGGGCGATGGCGAGGACACTCTCCGAGCAGCGCCCGGGGCGGGAGTGGGGCGGCGCCGCCGGCGGCCATGTCGGTGCCGGGAGCGGTGGGGCTGGAGGAGCGGCGGGGGAAAAAGGACTAAAAATGATAAAAAGCGTCTCTAATGTGCGCTTTGGCGCTGTGGCCGCCGCCCCGGGAGTGTCCCCCGACCCGGAGCCCGGGCTCGGGCGGTGCTGCCGCTGTCGGGAGGGAAGCGGGGCCGGCCGGGCCTGCGGCGGACGCGGCTGTGAGGGGCTGAGCGGGCCGTGCTGAGGGACGGCGGGGCTGGAGGGACCGTCCGCGTTTTAAATCTGGTTCGTTTACAAAAGGTTCATAAAATGTCGAATTTCCTCATCGTATGAGAAAAATCGTGTTTTGTGCTTTAATACTTACTTTTATACTTCAAATATCCAACAAAACGGAATACAATAATGCTACACCCCTCTGAAAGGAGGGGGTGGTGAGGTGGGGGCTGCGCTTTTCTGCTGTGCCCGCAGTGAGAGAAATCGAGGAAAGGGCCTAAAGTGGGGAGGGGAGACTCAGATTAGATATTAGAACAAACAATTCGCAGTTCGAGTGGTCAGGCACTGGAGCAGGATGCCCTGGGAGGTGGAGTCATCATCCCCGGAGGAGTTCAAGAGGCGTCTGCATCTGTCGCTGGGCGATGTGGTTTCGGGGTTACGGGGGCAGGGCTGGTTGGATCATTAAAATCTCTTCCAACCTTGATGAGTCCATGATAATTTTCTTCACTTGCTGGGGGGAGCGTCGCAGAGCCGCTCGTGTGCTGCCGCTTTCATTCGGAATTTCGGGGAAGCAGGAGAGGGAGGGCAGCAGAGATTTCCGAGGATAGCGGCACAGTGTGGAAGTTGCCGGTTGCCCCTCATTTTTTAACTTCTTGTGGCTTTTTGTTTCGTGTTAGTAAATAGTTAATAAAGCATCTGGAAGCACAGGCAGTACAAAATGTAATCAGTGATGGACTTTGAACTGTTCCTATTCGAGAAAGATTTCTAAATTATAGCAACAGAGTGTTCAGTAGCTATAAAAAGCAATCAATGGGGTGGTACAAATAGGAAATAAATACGTATCAACACAGGTCTTCAGAATCCTGTGTAACGCATGCTGCACCCAGATCACCAGTGCTGTGTGGTTTGGGTTCCATCTGTCTTAAAAAGAGTGGAATTAGACAAGAGAGGAAACGGGGATGGAAAGAGAGCAGGTGTTGAAAGTCAGTTCAATAGCAAGTGAGGTGAGAGTGGTGTGGCAGAGAGTGACACTAGCAGAGTTGTATTTGTCTTAGTTAATGGAGAGGGGTCACTGGAGCCGCCTCTGTGCAGAGCCTTTGCTAGTGGAGAATGGTGACAGTTTTTTCATTGATGCTTTCTGGAACATCTAGAAACAAAAAGTTAAAAAGATGAAGTTGTGATATCTTCCATCCCTTTTTTGACAAGTCATAGGCTGGCAAACTACTCTGAGTGAAGCAGAGTTGAAGTGGCTTGCTTGCTGTGAGCTCTGAGGGATGCAGGTTTTTGGACTGGTGAGAGTAGCTGGAGACCCTGTTTCATTTTTCTTGTTTATCTGATCCTTTTCCTTCCACTTTGGTTCAGTGAAAAGTGGAAACTCAAAATAATCTCTCCAAAATACATGTTTTGATCTTTTAGAAGCAGAATAAATACTGCTAGCTTTGTTTTCAGAACTGGAAGTTAAATCTCTCCTGTCTTGTTTCAGCTCTTGATGAAGGAGATATTGCCTTGCTGAAAACATATGTAAGTAGCACCCACATGTGGGAGTGATAAATACACAAAGCAGTTCCTCTGGGGAATACAGTGCAGGAGTGGAGGGGTGTGCACTTAGCAATAGAGAGAGAGGAGTAACTCTGCTTCTCCTAGTGTTTTTCTCTCCTGCCAAAATCTTCCCTCCCTTTTCACCTTCCAGTGAGAAGGCTGCAGCCTGCAACACTAAAAATAATCATGGGTTTGTTAACTTGGAAGTAATTAAGGGTTTGTTTCTCTGTTTTTGTTTTTTATCTCATCACTGATTGCCATAGGGGTCTAATAGCCAGGGCTTTACTAGGGCTTTTTCACTGCTCAGTTTTCTTGGTTTATACAAAAAATAATGTTAAGACTCTTCCTGCCACCAAATTGACTTGCTTTTAGCCATCATGTTAAAAGAACATAATGTTGGGAGGTACTTTCCACAGAAAATAAGGCTTAAAATGCTTTTGATTTCCCTTTCTATTGGGAAGTATACTGGGTCTGCAGAAGAGCTCTTGAAAGATGAAACTTGCAGCTTAGGTATGTTTGGCAGAAGTCTGAATTTTGTTGACATCAAGACTCCTTTACAAAGGTCTAAAATACAGCCTGTACCTACTCCAGCTTTTTTTTTTTTTTATTGCCAGTGGTCTACAGAGGAGATATTGTAAAGCAAATCCAGGTCTGAGTCTGCCTGTGTTAGGCAGATCTGGATCAAAAAAAGCATTTAATCCCAAGTAAAAATTCTGATTTGCCCCTTGATCCTTCTGCTGTCCTCTGTGGATGATGGAAAGGTTGGGTAAGGCAGTTAAAGCACTTGTACGGATGGTTTTCAGGAAGTGTATTCAGAATTCTCTGTATATACGATTTTACTAAGTATTTTATATACTTTAGGAGAAATAGCTTGAAAAAATAAGGCTTAACAAGTTTAAAAGAAAAACAAATAATTAAAGTATACAAATGTGGAAATTTCCACCTTCCCAGTTGGTCAGCTGTGCATAGCTGCACTTCACTTTTGCAGACAGAAATATTGTTATTGGAGGTTAATGCTGTCTTTTTTGGCTGTCATCAATGGTTGGCTGTTGTACCAAGACAGTCTGTTGAACATCTTGATGCGCAGCAGCTCTTGTAATATTTTCCTAAACATGAGATAATTTCACTGAGGAAATCTACGTGATGTTCCTTTCCCAGGGCCAGAGCACGTACTCAAGGCAGATCAAGCAAGTAGAAGATGATATTCAACAACTGCTTAAGAAAATCAATGAGCTCACTGGTATGTTTTTGTTGTAGAAAGGTTTCAATAGAAGAGCTACAGATACCAAAACTAGTGTTGTAAGAAGTTGATTTCCAACAGCTTCTGCATTGTTTTTGTTATTTTTCTCAAAAGAACCCTGTTCTTTATTTGGTAGCATGAGATTTTTGCTTGTTAGATTATTTTTTTTTTTAACTGGGCAGCACTAATCTGTGCATCTGATTTTGTAATTTTGTACTTTAACACATTTTTAGTTAAAACAGTAGGTCTTATATGTAATGGTGGCATGAAACAAATGCCCCTTTCTGACACCAGATAATGAAGTAGTAATAACAATTTGTTTCCTAATTTTTCTTTCACTTTTTTTTTTCCCCTGTTGCTAATCTTGCAGTGGTTCTCAGTTCTCCCAGAAACACCACAGTTTCTCTTGTTAAATAATCTTGATTCTTTTAAATACATCATGGAGATATTTGTTGTATGCATGTTTTGGAAGATTTATGGGGTTTTTCATCTGTGTGGATCCCTTAGTTTCTGATACTTTGCACTGGAGCTCAGTGAAAGCACTGGAGAGTTTCAGTCCTTTAGTGTAATGTAGGTATCAGCTATCAGTGCTCTGTCCTACTGTAATCATCCCCACAAGACAAAATTGTCTGAGAGGCTGGCCAGGCTGGGATTTGAATGTTCAGCTGGCATGTAGGCTCTGTCCTAAGGAAACTTGTTCTTTAGGAAATATATCAAAAATGTGTGTGCGTTGTTTTGGAGGTCTCTCAAAACTTCCTGCAGGGTTATCTCTGAGGGTTTGGTGTGGGAAGGATGGCTGACATCCCAGTTAGCTGCTTCCTCCTCAGCTTGTTTGTGCTGTACACAGGGATCAAGGAATCCGACACTGGCTTGGCTCCTCCTGCCCTTTGGGATCTGGCTGCAGATAAACAAACTCTCCAAAGTGAGCAGCCATTGCAAGTTGCAAGGTGGGAGCACTCTTACCCTTCCAGTAGAGCTCTGTTGCGTTAAAAAGCTGATTTATAGCTTAGGTGTGATTTTTTAAAAATAAAGCTCATGTTGTGCCTGTTGAAAGGGCTTTTTACCACTGAATCATAAAGGAACTGTGATTATGTGTGATGTGTTTCATACTTGTACTTATTCCTGCAGTCATTGTATGATGCTGTAGTGGTGTAATCACAAGTACAACAGGTGTTTTGGTGTATTTGGAAAATGTGACTTTTGATGCTTATGCAGATAGCAAGCAGTTTGTCTGCCTGGAGGTGCAATTGTGTTTGTGTGTTAGGTGCACAAAGATCATCAATGCAGACTCCGAGGATCCCAAGTACATTATCAATGTCAAGCAATTTGCCAAGTTCGTGGTGGATCTCAGTGACCAGGTGGCACCTACTGACATAGAAGAAGGCATGAGAGTTGGGTATGCAAAGTCTTTGTGTTCTTGTGAGTCCTGCAGAAGAAGCTTTCTCTGAGTTGTCTTGTGTTGTAGTTTGGCAGGTCATCAAGCACTCATTTCCAGTTTTTGCAGTGGTTGAAATTACACCGCTGCTGTCTTTCTCTTGGATGACCTGTACGCTCTGCTGGAATCTTGTTTGATGTTATTTTGACAAAAATTTGACAAAGCCCATGTGTCACTGGACAGAAACCTTTCAGTTTGGGCCCCAACAGTCCCAGCTTTTAGGGAGCTCCTCCTTTGGCACTCGGCAGTTGCACTCAGGGCAGCCAGGAAATGTTCGCTAAGGATGTAAAACCTGTTCCTTTAAGAGCCAGTACTTTGCCAATTTGCTCTGTGGGATATTTTAAAATGTAGTTTTCAAAATACTTTGGAATTCATAGTTTTGGAAGCCTTAAAATTTTCTGCAGAAAGAATTCCAGTATCTAGCCTGCCTGACTATTAGCTTTCAGGGCTGGGCTCTCTTGATGCCAGAAAAAAAGAGTAGTTCAAGAATTCAGCTTCTCATTTCCAGAGTTGTTTCTACATAACACTTTACTTAACCAGTGTTAAAATAATAGTATTTATGCTTCCTCACCAGGGTGGACAGAAACAAGTACCAAATCCATATCCCCTTGCCTCCGAAGATTGATCCCACAGTCACCATGATGCAAGTGAGAGTTGCCTTTACTTACTTTGATGTGGCTTTATCTTGCAATTGTGATTCCTTTTGCTGGGTTTTGTTGTGGGCTGTTGAAAGCCCATAGAGATTTACAGCACCAGGCTGGTAACTGCTCACTCACCTCTTTGTTGTGCAGGTAGAAGAAAAACCTGATGTCACTTACAGTGATGTTGGTGGCTGTAAAGAGCAGATTGAGAAGCTGAGAGAGGTGGTTGAAACCCCTCTGCTTCATGTAAGTAGCCTCCAGATTGAAGCTTCTATTGTCTTGGGAGTATTCTGGTCATCTGTTAGCATCTGAAAAAGCAAGAAAAGACAGTGTCACTGAGTGTAAACAGCTTAATGAAAGAAAGTCAGGTTTTACCAAGTGAAATCCAGCCCAGCCTCATTTACCTTGCTCTACATTCATGATTTCCTTAATTTGCACCTATGCTTTGATGCACATAATCTTTAATTTGCACATAACCTTGCCTTCTGGCTCTCTTTGTTACAGCCTGAAAGATTTGTGAACCTTGGAATTGAGCCCCCCAAAGGAGTGCTTTTATTTGGGCCACCTGGCACAGGCAAAACCCTCTGTGCCCGTGCTGTGGCTAACAGGACTGATGCCTGCTTCATCAGAGTGATTGGATCTGAGCTGGTGCAGAAATATGTGGGAGAGGTAAGAGCAAGTGCTTGATGGAGTGTGGAGGGGTTTGCAGATTTCCCTTGTGGATACCAGACACAGTGGGGGCAAGACATGGATGTTCTTGGAAGGTGCAGGGGGCAGGAGCTGTCACACAAATCACTGCAGGTCAGGCAATGGTGACAGCTTTGCTGTCACTGATAAGGGGGATTTTATTTTTTCAGTTGGCCTTGAGGTAAATTACTTCATCTGTATTCTGAGTTTAAGAGCAGTAATTTTTCTCTCCTTTATAAATTGCTTTAAGCTTTATACTTGTCCCATTATACGCGTGAGCAAATGAAGAGTTTTCTCATTGGAAACTTAGAAGTATTTGGAAACCTAAAAAGTTTGATTTTGATAGTTTTCCTTTCATGTGCCTCAAATCTCTAACAAAGTCTTGATTTTTTTTTTTTTTTTTTTTTTTTTTTTTTTTGTACTTTCAGGGAGCTCGAATGGTTCGTGAACTCTTTGAAATGGCCAGAACTAAAAAAGCTTGCCTTATATTCTTTGATGAGATTGATGCCATTGGAGGTATGTTTGTAGTGGCTACATTTCTAATGCCCTTTGAGAGCTTCCAGATTTTCTTGTAGTTCTGTATTTGGATTGCTGCATTTCAAGGAAAGTGCTTGTAAATATGGAGTTAGCAAAACTAGTGCTAGCACACCCTGTGTCCAGGAAGCTGTCAGGAAGTGGTTTATATAGCCCACATGGGAAGCCATTTTTGCACATTTGAAACACCCAGATTATTCGAATTTTAGTGAGGAATCTCTGTATTTTATTTGCAAAAATGTGTTGTTAACTAAACCCCCTTCAGCCTTTGGACAACATTTCACATCTTTATTACTTCCTGAACATGTTATTTTTTCTCAAAAGAGAGTGCTTAGGTCCTTTGAAAGTAGAACAGTTTTTGCATATATAGGGGAGAAGGATGTTTTTGGTTGAGGGAGGGACAAACCAAACAAACTACATGGGTAAATTCCAGCAGCTTGACCAGTTAGGTAGGGAAATGGAGGCCCTTTTGCACTAAGGAACTTTGTAACTCATCACACCTTTTTAACTCATCACAAATACTTGTATGCACTTCAGAATCATTTCCCCAGGTGTCCTTTGTTGCAGCCACTGTGACACCTCTGTGTCCGTGGCCTGGAACTGCCTCTCCCTCTGAAACTCGAGTGTCTCCTCTCCAGGTGCTCGTTTTGATGATGGGGCTGGAGGTGATAACGAGGTGCAGCGCACCATGCTGGAGCTCATCAACCAGCTGGATGGGTTTGACCCCCGGGGCAACATCAAAGTGCTGATGGCCACAAACAGACCTGACACTCTGGACCCAGCACTGATGAGGCCTGGCAGGCTGGACAGGAAGATAGAGTTCAGCCTGCCTGATCTTGAGGTGAGAACTCTTTATTTCACTGCCAAGTGTGCTCAGATAGCAGTGTTTCTTCAGTTAGGACATTATTGTTTGGAAGGTTGAGAATCAGCAAATGCATCACTGTGAAACTCCATGGAAATATGGAGGGGTAAAGATTTGCCAAAGGTTTTCCCACACTGTGCAGATTCCATCCTGGCCAAGAAGCCATAGTAAGTAAATCACTGTATGTTCCTGCCTCAACAGAGGAAAAAAAATCCTTTAACTAGATCCACAGTTTAGTTCAGAAGTTGGAATATATTTTGTTTGGCTCTTAAAAGAGACATTTCTTGAGGTACTTCTATGATGAAAGCCCTTTTAATAGTTATTTTCTTACTTTAGTGTCATGGGCACTTGGACTTTCCATTCCAGACATGGAAGCCATAGTGGAACAGCAAATATAAGATGTATTTTCCATTTGCATGTACTGTGGACACAGCTGCAGGCTGGAGTCATCACCTCTTTCATGCTGTGAACACCTCTCCTCCTCCCTTTCCTTCAGGGGCGAACTCACATCTTCAAGATCCACGCTCGTTCCATGAGTGTGGAGAGGGACATCAGGTTTGAGCTGCTGGCTCGGCTGTGTCCTAACAGCACAGGTGAGCTGCATGCATTTATTTCTTTACTTACACAGCTCTGTGTGTGCTCTGTGTCCCTGGGCAGTCAGTGTTGAGTTATCCCTGTCTCTCCCAGGCGCTGAGATCCGCAGTGTCTGCACGGAGGCAGGAATGTTCGCGATCCGAGCGCGCCGGAAGATCGCCACCGAGAAGGACTTCCTGGAGGCAGTGAACAAAGTCATCAAATCGTACGCGAAATTCAGTGCTACCCCGCGCTACATGACCTACAACTAGCACCTGGGAATGTTCTTCTGTTCTTCCCCCAAAACTTTCTGTGGAAAATGTAGTGTTTCATGTTTTGTTCTTGGAAGTTAGAAATAAATGGAGTGTTCCAAACAGTAGGTGTGTGTTCATTGTATTTTACTCCAGTGGACTGTTGCTGCCATATGGAAGAGATCTCAGGTTACAGCAGCACAGCCTGAGCCACAGATAATTTAAAATCAGGTACTTGGGCAATGGCAGACATCCCAAGTTTAGATCTCTGGTCACCATCTATACCCCAAAACTTTAAATCTGAGCCATAGAGGTGCTGGAAGACCCCAGAGTGATTCCAGTACTGGTTTCTGGATGTGCTGAGAAATGCTTGTGTCCCAAGAAAACAGGAGCTGCCAGGGGAAGGCATGTGTGGTGGTCTGAGTCATTGTCCAGCTTAGGGAAAACATGAAAGGACATTTTTTTTCCTTCCTTGGTGAATGTTCTGGTAGCATCACAACTTGTTTTTTTATCTTCAGTGTTTTTTCTGTCCATTTTGCTGAGATTCTTTCTTGTATCTTACAAAATAGTAAATAGGTCAAGGAGGAGGAAGGTGTGATTTCTTAGTGCTAAGGGATGGAAAATTCCTTTTCCCTGATTCTTCTGTGAAGTTTGACATCAGGGTGGTAGTGAGTGTTTTGATCCCTTGTGTGAGCTGCTGCTGCACACAGGATGACCCTGACAGGGTCCTGGTGCTCTGTAACTGAGCAGGGGCTGGGAGTTGGCCACAGGCAGCCTAATCCTTATTCATCTGACATGTTCCTGTAGAGCTGGGTGTGCTAAAAGATAAACAAACCAAAAGCTTTCCATTTTCCTTTTCTTGCAAGTGTTGCATTAAAGTGGTTTCAAGGGAAAAGGTGGAAGAGCTTAAAGAAATAGCTGAGGGAAAAAAATGCTTTTGGGAACTGTTTTGTCTTGGAAGTGGGAGAAGTTTTATTGTCAGTTGTAGCAAAATGAGACCCATCATTTTATCAAGCTTAAATTATGAAGTCACTTATTTTTCTTTTTTAAAAAAGGAAATGTGTACAGTAGGGAGAGTAGGCAGCCATGGACTGGGTTATGATTGTGGCTGGTGTCAGTATCTTGATATGGAAACTTGGGCAGCCTCAATACTTGTGTGTCCTTTCAGGAAGAACATTTTAGGGAAGGATGCAAGTTTATTGGACAGAACATTTCTCATTTTCAGAAAGCATCTCTATGTACCAGTGTAGTTTGAACTGAGAAGGGTAAGTGAAGTATGGAGAAAGAGTTTGGATCTTACCAGGTACCTGAATTATCATCAGTGCCCTTGCAAAAAAAGGAGGGGAAAGGAGCATGACCCTGATTATTTCAAGGTATTGACCTGATTTTGGCCATCCGGTACCATCTGCTGTGGTGGGGATTCAGCAGCAGGGGGAAGGCACTCCCCTGTCCCTGCAGACAAACTGGAGCCCTGTTATAAGGTTAAAGGACCTTGGGTTGTTTATTCTGGCACTGACAAGCCTAAGATAGGATTTATCTTTTAGATAGTGGTCTGTTAATCAGTGCAGGGAAGAGGAAGTGGGTTCCCTTTCCAGGACTGGGCCCAGGCTGCCAGAAGGAAGCAGTGCTTCAGCTGGTGGCAGCAAAGTACAGGAAGAGATGAGCAAAAGCTGCTTAGAACTTGGCTCTATGAGATGAGTTACCAGCACTGCTGGGGGGTTGCAGGAGCACTTGTTCTGCATGGTCTGGACTGTGGGACTTTCTTGGGCAAAGGTTCTCAGTCCGGCATTTCAACAGCTGCCCAGAAATGCAGCTGTTTCTACCAGGATGGGAGATCAGTTGTATCCCTGTGAGGCCCGACTCAGAAGGGGTGGCAGTAACCAGCACAGTAGGAAAGACGTGCCTGGAGGTGGAAACCTCTCCTGGCCCCTCCCTTGGCATCAGACACTTGGATCTGGGACTCTCATCTTGTCCCTCATACCAAGTCTCACCACGACAAAGTGGAAAATTTTGACAAGTGACATCAATTTATTTTGGAAATTGACAGGATTTCAATGTGAACTGAAGAAACTACAGATTTAAAAACTGAAGCTGCAACAAGCTGAAAGTAGAAAAATATATGTAGATACAAAGGCTTTTGAACATTATAAAATGTACCAAAAGTTGTTTAAATAAGCACACACAGTGTCTTGACATGCATGCACTTCCATCCTTTGAACTCCAGTTAAGCAGCAAATTTCTGATGCAGAAAGCTTCCCATCCTTATGGGTAGGGGAGTCTGAGGAAATAAAGTATCTTCCCCGACTTCCCTGGTTCCTGGAAACAGTTTACCTGAAGCAATCCCTAACTGCAACAGAGCCTGAAATAAAATAAGAATATTACATTCTGTGACCAGTGGTGAGGAAGGTGTCTGAATTTCTTATACACAGGACCTGTCATTTGAGGGTGCTGAGTGCCCTGTGCTGTCAAAATCACCTAGAGAGAAACTTTTAGATTCCTGCCTCTGCTGAGCTTCACAGTGAGGGAAACAGGGGCAGTGAAGATTTCTTTTGCATGAGTTCCATGGTTTTCACCTCAAACCTGAAGTGAGGCAGTACCACAGTGGTCAGCCTGACAAAAGAAAAAGAAATCCCATGCTACCATTTGTTTTAAAAAAACCCCAAACGTACCATTTTTGAATTGTATTGAACTCTATTTCTCAAAGCACTTAAAAGCTGAGGCAGAAACAGCACTACTGGGAGGAAGATGGGCAACAGAAAAGTACCTTTTTTTTTTTTTTGGACTACTGAAACTTTAGATCTTACTTAAATTTTCATTCCTAAAGAGACTGCATATAAGGCATCAGTTCTTAACTTAAATAGGCTTCATTCCTGTCTTAAACCAGTTTTGTCTTCAAACTTTGAAGCTAAATTAAGTTTAGCTTAAAATCAGCTGTGTTCTTTTCTAGAAAGCCTGAGTTTTGGCAGTGCAAATACTATACTTATAATGCAATAATTAAACAATGAGTTTCTGACTTGAAGTTCACTTAGAGCAAAAATGAAGAATTGAGTATAGCTGAGACAGGTTAGGTATTTTAAAAAAAAAAACCTGTACCATCCAGATTTAAAACCAGCACCAGCTAAATGCCACCAGTATGAATTCATTAATCCAGCTGGCAGAGCATTATACATTGCACGAATCTTTTGTATGCAGATGTTGACATCAGGCTTTAAAATTCATCTAAGAAAGTTTTTAAAGACACTGGTACAGTGTATTGCACTTGCAGAACAGTTACCTCCTGCAAGATCCCACTTGTAGTGAGTTAAAGTGCCCATTTTCTTACCAGGAATAGGAATGTCACCTTGTCCACCAGATTCTGATTACATCAGAATACACAGAATTTTCTTTTCTTGCATAATTTTGTGCTTGCGTATTATTAGATGGCTATACCCTGATTGAAGGAAAAAATTCAACAGCATGAAGACTTCCATTTCCTTATCCACTCTTCCTACAAAAAATAAGCACCACCCCATACCCGTAGATACAGTTTCAGGCTCTCTTCAAACTGTGCAAATTAAATGTTCAGAAAGAGTCTCCATCAGCACAAATCTGGCTCCCATTCTGCTCGATGCCACTCTTCAAAGGTTGGAGTCAGCCTGTGCAGCAGACCCATGTTTCACTTGGCAAGCAAGGACAGCATCATGAATACTGTGAAACAGCAACTCTCTTGTTATATTTTTATCAAAAAAATTCAGTCTTGTCAGCTGATTTGTCACAGGGTCTACAAAACAAAACCCAAACAGTGGCATCAGTGCATACACTTAAGTACAAAGATGGAAGATAATGGCGTCCCAGGGAGATGAGAACTTGTTCTCTTATTTGTTACTAAAATATTTGAAATTGCCAGGTGCATCACATGCTACTTCTACTCCAAACAGGTAATTCTCTTATGCAGACATAGAGGCCTATTCTTGGCAGAAGATGCTACAGTCCCAAATATCAGATATTGGAACATTTCAGGTTTTTTTTCCTTATTACATTATCACTATGATTTCAAGATACTAAGTTCAGTGTGGCATTTGCAACTTGCAGCTAGAAGAAATGGGAGCAGGATCCAGTCCTCACAAAGCTGATTTCATCAGTACTCTACTTCCACTAAAGTTAAGGTGCTTTACTTCAATTTTATGTAAAGTGCTGACACTACTGAGGCACAACTGGCAGCAGGAAATTAGGGAGCAGAGGGAAGGAGATAAAACACAATCTCTCACATAAAGCTCACAAAAAAAAAAATCTCAACTCACCACTACAGCCGGCAATGCAGACAAAGACACCAACTTCGTTGAATTTTTGTATAATCTACAACAGAGTTAAGGTGAAGTTAAATGCAGGTAACACATCATCATACACATCACAGTCCTGGAAGCCAAATACTGTGAAATCTGCACAGTACACATTCCCCAGTATTCAGCTAAAACTTAAAGAGTTAAACCAATGATTAGGTGAGATATTGGACTGTATTTAAGCAGGCAGTTATGTCTCATGCCGACAGGCTCCTTATTAAGTATCTGAAAAGTTATCTGTGGGTTTTTCTGGGGGAAAAAAAAACCTACTTACTGATTTTAGTGTTTTTGCTCCAACTGAATCCACAAAATTCACTGGGGTGAAATCCAGAATTAAAGAGTGAATATTTGCTTTGGGCTCCACAAAATGTTCATGCTCATCAAGAGGCATGTCTTGTACATTAGAATCTGCAAATTTTCCATTCACAGGTAAGTCATCATTTGCTATCTCATGTTTTGCACTTGCTTCTATGTCGTTTGTCTGGGAGAGAAGATGAATAAAGCTTAAAGGCAGTCAAAGCTTTTTCAATGTAGATCCCTTTGCTCCCCTCACTCGTGTGTTAAAGAAGCCTTTAAAAGGTGTACAGCTCCTGGTCACTACAGAAACTGGCTTGACATGCACACACACTTCCATATCTTGTGTATATCAAGGTTTGTTCTCTATGCCCAGCCTTTTTACAGTCACACACAAGCAGCTTAAAGCTGTTATCTCAGGACTGAATTACCCATTTCCTTCAAACACCTGTTCATTTTTACTGACATTTTTACTCCATTTCTTTGTCTTATCCTTGGCTGATTTCATCAAGACCTATATATTCAAATAAAGAACAGCAATTGGGTTTTTAAGTTAGGCCTTTTTCAGGTTTCTCATGGTAAAATCACACACCATCTCCCAACCATGGCAGGGAGTTTAAACATGGATTAAAGCACAAGCACATCTCAAATAACCCTTCTCAGTGTATCTTGGCCATGCCAGGATTAGCAGAGGGAACAGCACCTTCTTGTTACAGGGGCTGCTAATTTGAATTAATTTGATTGTATCTTATTCCTACATTATTATTCCAAGTGTGTGGGGAGGGATAGAGCCAGAGTCACTTTGATTTCTGCCAACACCACTGGTGAGACAGCATGACAGTGTGAAGAGTTTCTGTGTCACTCTGTGCTACCTGAATGCAATCAAGGTCCAACACAACTATCCAATACAGCAGCGAGCCTCTGATCCCTACACTGATCCTTCAGCTACCTGTCCTCACTGCACAGCACTTGCTCCCTAAGCAGCACAGCTTGTATAAAACACAAGAGTGGTAACAGCTGAAAGCAGCCTGTAAGCTGATAAAGCAGAGGTAAATATTTACCGAAGAGCTCACGAGCTTCAGCACAGCTTTCTTTCTGCGCTCATTTGCTGCCTTTATCTCCCTGGCATGGCGCTTCTTGGCTTTTCTCCTTGCTGCTAATAAGATACTAGGGTTCACTCCAGTCTGTCAAGAGAAGAAAGTATGATCAGAGGAGATTCAGCTTGTTAGGATGGCACTGGAGTATCAATTTGCACTGAATTAATCACTGCCATAAATTTAAACTAGAAGCCTGTATTTTCCTTCTTCCCTTAGTGGGGCTGAGAACAGCGTAAAGAAGGAATCACCTCGGCAAGCACGGTGTTAACAAGTTGAGGGAAAGGTGCATCTCATTCTTTTCTGGAGATCACAGAATGTCGTGTTTCAGCCAAATGCTGATTGGAGTGCAGAGAGCAAAGGGGAGAGAAGTGCATTTGGGCAATAATCACCAAGATCATTGCTTTGTGAAGGCAAGCACCACCCACCTGTTTTGTATAAGACTCTTCACGGGAGCTACAGAAAAATTTTTCAGAAGTTAGTACAGGCACATTGTCACCGGGTCGGGTGGTTCTGCTGTTGCCACTGTCACCCAGTGAAAGCCCGGGTGACACAGGCAGTGAAGCACACCCTGTGTGCAGGTCATCTGTCGCCCAAGAGAGGAACTAAATGCCCACAGCATTTCACGGTCTTACACTTCAGTAAAGTTAGTTACCCAACAAGAAAACTTTTATTCTCATTTTGTTTTCAGCTCAGCAACTAGTTTCCTGCTGAAAAAAAAAAAGTTTGACTAGTTTGTGCTCCGCACCCACTGCTTTCGTAAGCAGCCCGTATGAAGCTACACTCTGTTTATTCCCTCCCACAACGTTGTTGCTTCCTAAGATAATTTGTAGCTGGCTGGAGGGTCACCTTCTCATATTTTACAGCCACAGGCTGAGAAACACTGTGCTGGGCTACACTAACGGAGTTGAAAGATGAGCATGTTTCAGAAGCCAGTTTGAATATTTAGGACACAGACATTAAAAAATTTACTTTACTCACCTTTCTTCTCAGCGTGTTTCTATATGACTCACTATTAGCAAAATAAAGAGATGTATTAGCTTGAAATATTTTGATTCCAGGATATTCTTTAACCTAAGGAAAATATTGGATGTGCACAGTTAAACAGAATAAGAGCTCCTGTGTGAGCACAAGACACATGAACAAGCAGCAGTGCAACAGCCAACCCTGGATGGCTCTCAGCACGTGCCAGATAAAGAAGGTTGGCACTGTTGTGAGCAAATGCAACCAGGAGATCAGAACCTCTCCCTTTCCCTCTGTAAAATTGCACACTATCAATGCCTGGTAACATTTCTCCTTCTATATTACACCAAAATGTACAACCATTAAAAACCCTAAATATTTGCAGTTTTCTGATGGTGCTATTTGCAGCTGGTATTACCATGAGGAAATCATGCACTCCTAGAATTGCTTGCTTTTAGCCTTTCTACAGGCATAATAACTTATTTCCGTCTTTCTCTTTTTTTTTTCCTTAACTCTGCTGGTACCAAAAAAACCCAACCTTTCAAATCTTTGGTTCTATCCAGACCTTCAGACAGCTCTTGATATTCACTTCTCTCCCCTACCTTAAATGCAGTCATCTCTAAACAAGCTGAACTGTGACATTTTGCATGCAAATGACCTGGCCAGCAGCAGAGGCCCAGCCTGCCATATGCTGCCAGCCCCACCTTTACCCAGGAGGAAACGCTGACTGCATTCAGTGCAACAGAAACGGAGTCTCCTCTCCTTCGCATATAAATAGAGATGTGTGCACTCATATTCCTGCTTTGCATCATATTTAAAGCAGAACTGCATTATCTTTTTCCATAGGTTTTTACAGACTAGTTCCTCAGTAAAGTAGGATGTAACTTTCATAGCAGCATCTCTGAGAACATAGCAGAGAGCGCAGAAAATTGTAGCTGCTGTTTGAGAATAAATGCAGCATGTTTATGTCCATTGCACTGACAATAATGCTTTCATCAACTTTTGGTTGAACAAAATGGCATTTATGAGAAGCTAAGTTGATGGTGAGCAATTGTGCCATTATCATGTATATTTAATGAGCAGGGAATGGGTGGGATGTTGTTTTGAACAGTTTGTGCAATTCTGAAGAACATACCAGTTTGGATCCTGGGTTCCATGGATTCCATGCACTTCTGCCACACAATTAAAGAAGGTGGCCTGGTATGCACTTGTGAACACAGCAGGTTTAGCAGTGGTATTCCAAAACACTTGGACAATGGAAGTAGTATAAAAGTACTTTTGATCACCGCCTGGTAAATGCACATGCAGTACAAAGAGCTCGCATTTTGAAAACAGCAAGTTTTACCACTAAACCCAAATTTCTTTCTTTCCTTTCAACACAGGTGAATGCTCAGCAGCCAGCATTGCACATGCATGCAGTGTGGTAGGACAAAGCAGCAAATTGCCACAGCTGTCTTTGCTCCACTGAATTAAACTACTCAATGCAGAAGAACACATTCCTACCTCTTCATATTCTTCCACATCACAGTAGATGTCAGTGTTAGGAATCTGACCAAGGATTCTGTATTCAGGCCTAGAGAGAAAGGAAACAAATATTTCTGTATTATCACTTATAAAGTGGAAACCTGAGTGTTTAACACAGACTGAACCTTATTTTAAGTGGTCGTTCTGCAGGGCATGTCTGGTACAGGATTATCTAAACATGGTTAAATGCAGTGAGCAATTTCTGGCAGAACACAATTAAAAGCTTTTCTGCCAGTACGAAAACGATTTATAAGCTTAGCACTGAAATGCTGTCATTTTCTGAAAAGCACAAGTCAAAGCATGCAAAAGGACAAATTCTCTGCACACCAATTGGTGCAACTCTATTGACTGTCTTGCAAAGATGCAAACTCATACTGGTATAAAATATGCTGCAATTTCAAAGAGCCCGTCTGCTCCCAGGACAATGCCTAAGCAGATGAATACTCACAACTTCCACGAACTGTGACAGCAAAGTACATTACTGTTCTGTTTGCAAGAATAAAACTGTATAGAAATGACAGAAAAATACTCTTTTTTATGCAGAGTGGAAATCTCACAATCGGCCTTCATTCCAATGCAGATGGAACCAAGACTTGTACACAGTTTCCACCTGTCCCACACCTTGAGCCCAAAACCCCCATATGCTAGTCCTATCTACACATGAAAGAAATAATTTCACTGCAGACCTGGAAAGCTTCACAATAAGAGCTTTGTCACTTTGAATGGGGAGAAGTGACTTGCAAACTAGAACAGCCATGGTATTTTAGAAATTAGAATTTTCTTTTAAAAAACCTAAGCATCCATTCCGTGATGACCCAACACAACTTCAGCTTGTCCATGACAATTAGTGCACACAAAATGTAATCATGTACTGAAACTGACAGCAAGAAGATTAAAAGTTCTAAACTCAAAGCATTAAAAAAATAAACAAGATTAACCACAATGAGAAATGAAAAATCTTCTGTTTATTACTGAGAGTGCAAGTTCATGCTCTCTAAAAATTTCATTCTCAGAAAAAGAAACTGTGAACCCTGGATCAGAGCCAAAGGGCATGACCTGTATTCAGAAGGAAATTCCATACAGCATGCAGTTGAAGAGGATGGAATGGACTTCTGTTTATTTGCACCCCTTAAACAAACAAAACCAAACAGAAGATCAGCAAACACTAATTTTGATAAAGAAGAAATCTGACCTTTGCGTTCTGTAAATAACGGTTATCATTGCAAATGTTACTGCAGTAAGCAAACCATAGTCAAGTCCCAGGAAAAGAGAAGCCACAAAAGCTACCAACCAGATGGCCTAAAACAAAGAAAAGGTCTGAGTTATTATGCATCCTTTCCTGTTAAAAACAAAAACAACAGCATAGCCTAACCTCAAAATCCATGTATCACTTCTGATCAGGAATAGGCTCTAATGTAACCCATCATGATGCTAGATGGGAATTGCCTTAACCTTTCAGAAAGGTATAAAAGCTCCAGGCACTCTAACATCTGACTGTCACAATATTGATTAATGCCTTAAGTTCTGTTCTCCAAGGAATCCTGTTCAACTATCAGACTCCAAATAACTTAGGATAAAAAAAATATTCAAGGCTTGCAAGTAGCTCTAACTCAGCTCCATCAGCCAGTTCACACAGGAAAGAAATGCCACCAAAATGTTCCCTCCAATACACTCTTAGCTCTGTCCCACTCCAGCCAGGTTTTTGGTTTGTCTTAAAAGATGGCAAACACCTTTGGGTGGTTTTCTTTGTTACTCTGTTTTCAAATTCTTCTCAGACATTCCCACAGCTTTCAGTGCAGTTCCTACAGCAAAACTGCCAGAGCTTTGCTTCTGCTGCAACCAAACTACTTCTGACCTGAGTTACAAGATTGTTTAGCAACAACAAAAATATTCTTGCCTCCAACAGATCACTCTCCCAGGGTACTTCCAGCTCCCTGTCTTACATTCACCTGCAATACAACACTAATTTGTAACTCCTTGGTAAGTTTCTATGCTGTTTTGAGGAAAGCAACTAATTTAATATAGTAAAATATATGCACTGAGCTGTGCAATACTCACCAGCTCGATCTTACTGGTTCTCCAGAAGTGCCTGATATCTTTAAACTGTTTAAGCATTCCCTTTAGGTTCACCATGACAATTCCAGCTAGCACTGTCTAAGAACATTACAAAAATGCAATTTTCAGAAGCAAAATAAACCCAGTGACAAATAAGAACTTTAAAGAATCACAAATAACTACTTCTGTGCTTTGTAAGTGATGTAAGTCCACTGAAGAGATGTTCTATTAAAAAACCCACAACTTTTCAGGTACTTCAGTGGACATGTGGTTTTTACTGCAGCTGCAGAAATGGCAAACCAGTTCAGTTCAGTTTGATTTACTCTTTCCTAGCAAGAGCAATCACATGCTCCTACACTTCATGGTGCTACACTTACAGTGCCTGAAGCAGTAGACTATAATCTCAAATTCATGTTTCTCTACAACATACTGAAACAATTCCTGTAACACTAATGTAGTTGTAACCCAAGGTCCAACTCCTATAGCAAGAAACAGGAATTGTGTATCATCCTTTGCACATCACCAGAAACAGACTTTTTTTAAAGTCAGAAATAAACTTACTCACATAAATATATTTTTATACAAATAAGTATAAACTGCAGTAAACTCAACTCACTATGCTGAGCAATTATGCAGCCACAGCCTTCTACCAGCCAAGCTGTGACTTTCTTTTAAGTTTATAACCTCAACCCAGAATTCTTATGCTACAATCAAATGTGGCCAGCAGGACCAGGACAGGGACTGTCCCTCTGTATTCGGCACTGGTGAGGCCACACCTCAAATCCTGTGCTCAGTTTTGGGCCCCTCACTACAAGAAGGACATTGAGGTGCTGGAGCAAATCCAGAGAAGGGCAATGGAGCTGGGGAAGGGTCTGGAGCACAGTTGTGATGAGGAGCAGCTGGGGTGTTCAGCCTGGAAAAAAAGAGGCACTGAGGAGACCTTTTCACTCTCTAAACTGCCTGAGAAGAGGTTGTGGCCAGGTGGGGATTAGACTCTTTTCTGAAGTAAAAAGTGACAGAATGAGAGGAAATCGCCTCAAGTTGTGCCAGGGGAGGTTTAGATTGGATACGAGGAAAAGTTTCTTCATGAAAAAGTTTGTCAAGAATTGGAACAGGCTACCCAGGAAACAGCTGAGTCACCATCCCTGGAGATATTTAAAGTAAGTAGATGTGGCACTTAGGTGCATGATTCAGTGGTGGGCTTGGCAGTGCTGACTTAACAGCTGGACTCAATGATCTTAAAGGTCTTTTCCAATGTAAACAGTTCTAAAGAGAAATTCCTTGAAGGTATTCTTATGTTCTAAGGACAGAGTCCAAGATATCCAATACTAAAAACAACAACAAAAAGCATGCTGGATCGTTCAAAACATTATGTACTTCTAGGCTAATTTGCAGCAAAAATGCATACAAAATTTTAAGGTTTCCAGACCAAAGCCTTACTGTTGTTTATTAACTCTCCCACAATCTCAAATTATAGCAATACTCATGGGCCTTTGCTCACAGTCAATGCAATGCCTAATATGCAAAACTCCCTTACCTGAGGAAGTCGTTCAAAAAGGTATCCAATAGCCACAATTACCAACAGAACCATAAATGCAGAGATTGTACCTGCAATCTGAAGGAATAAAAGCCAGAGATTACTTACAAGTGCCCCCAAGGGGAAATATTACTGACTAGCTAAAACTTGTGCTTTCCATAAGGCTGGTTGTTCAAATGACTTTTGATTCTTTCCATTCAGTTCACCTATTTGCCTATCATGCTGCTTTCTATTGTGACCTAGTCTGGATTTGAAACATGGGAAACTTGTTACTTCTTCTGGCCCAGGCAGAGAAATATAGCCATCTAGATAAGCTTCAGACTTTACTTTTGGAGCTCTAAAGAGTAAACTTCATTTGGCTCACAATTTGGGTATTCTACATACCTGAGTTTTTCCACCAGTACTCTCCTGGACAAGACTTCGAGACATTGAGCACGTGATTGGAAAGGTTTGGAAAAATGACCCCACAGAGTTGCATATTCCCAAGGCAATAAGTTCCTGTGTTAAACAATAGAGCGAAAAAAAAAGCCAAAGGTAATTATATCTAGCAGTAGTACCAAGCTGGAACTACGCACAGGTATTAACAACCACATCTTATTTACAGTGCTTTCTAGTAACTTCATTGTACCTAACTGTAGCTTATGCTTGTAGTTCTCACACATGCACAAGCTGATGCATGTTAAATCATCTGTTAAATAAAGTCTCTAAAGAAATGCTGGAGACATTTCCCACCCCTAAATGTTACCAGAATTAATCAGACTGAAAACTAAAATGAATGACAGCACTGCTTGTTTTAAGGATTTCTTCACCTTGGGGATAATTTGAATTTTAACCCTGAATATACATGAAAAATATTTTTTATGCAAACACCATTCTTTGCTTCCCACCCAATGTGTTTAAAACCATGAGCAGCCCTGCCTGTGTTTCCATGAGTGGTAATCCATTGCTGAACATGAAAAAACCAATGAGTGTCCACTGCTTCCTCAGGAAGATCCCACATAAGAACTGCTCCAATGAGTGAGATCAGAGCTCCATCCTACCTCAGCACTGCATTTCTGATGCCTAAGAAATTATTTCCTAGTAATAAAGCCTATTTGTAATTGAGTCATACATTTCCAATTGTTCTCAATGAGTTTTTCTCTTTGAGTTTGTACAATCCTTTTTGGATTCATTTAAATGCACTGCACTCTGACAAGGAGCTCTACAGTTTAACACCCAAATTAAGTAGCATCTGGCCACTCCTGAGGGAATGATATAGGTCAGGGATTATTATGTTTAAGGTAAATAGAGCAAATTAACATTCATGCACTACAGACTTGTCCTCTTCTATCTTTGGGTAAAACAGCACAATGACATGAAGGATGAGATTCACCTAACCAGATGTAAAACTCTGTAGGTATACTTAATTTACCCTCAGAGGAAGGCAATCATTTTGCTAAGGGGGGGCACAGCTGATCTGTGCTGTGTCAGATGTGTGCTCTAGGAGATGTGCTACAGCACAGGAACTCTGTCTCCCTTGATACCACAATGATATCGACCAATAATTCAGTTGAAGTATTGATTCTAAATTGCACAGGCAGGCCAGAGTAGGAGAAGAGGACATATAATTTTCATTTTAGGGAATCCTAAACACAGTCCTTATGACTCAAGTCATGCTCAGAAGGCTAAGTAAAGACAGGGCCAATTGCTGCCCCAGAAAATGTCAAGTTGCCCATTTGCAATGGGCAAGAATAAAAAGAAACTATAAAACATAACTGGAATTTTTAAACTCTAGACGAGAGTTCTTTGACACATAAGGTACTGTATTTATCACATGGGACGTCTATGCTTTGCTCTATTACAGAAAGCAGAGAAAATGTAGCTGCTCATCAGGACAGTACGGCCAAGTAATGTCTGTCCCAAAAATTAATATTCATGTGCAAGTCCAAGTATAATAGAAGCCAGTTTCCCAAAATTAAGCTAGAAGTGAAACTTGTTATTTAAACACAGCCAGAAGAACTTAAACTAATTTCTAGCCGTTAAATGCGTCAAAAATCTGGCCTGATTCCACTATTGAAAAAACCCTCATTTTTCCCAATATCACACACTACTTTAACGATGTAACAAAGGTGCTATTGAGATTTTCCAGCAAAGCAACCCTGCTGTCTTTACCTGATTCCCGTCGATGGTGTAACCATGTTTAAGGGCAAAGATCTTGGCCATTGATACAGCCATTGAAAATCCAACTATTGCTATTGCTACTGCATCCCCAAGCATTTTTGGGTTTAGCTGAATCTCAGGAACTGCTGGTGCACGTAACCTTAGAGATGAAATTAATATTTATAGATTAATATGGTAAGAACCAAATGCAATAAAGAAAAGACAGTCTTAATAAGAATGTATCATCCCTACCCTTGAGGAATATTCCCAACAACATTCACTTTGTATGACTCATTCAGATTCATTCCAGCTGAAACTCCTGTGCCAATAATGACCTAAAAATCCACAAACACATTTGTAAACATTATCTAAAAAGAGATAAAGCCTGAAGAGATATAAAGGTTAGCTGACTATGATTAATACACACAAGGGGTTACATTTATTTGTCAATCAGTTTTCTATGAGTTAGGGGCTAAAAAAAACAGACAGAAAGGAGGAAGCATCATGACTTCCTCTTCATCATGTCCAACTCATCCTGATTTTGTAGTTTTTTTGGTAAACATTTAAGTGGAACATGCTATATGGTATGTTATAAATCACTCAGATTCCCTTTGCCCAAGCCAAGCTCAGGCAAATTAGTGTACTGGAAAAATTAAATGCAAGGACACTTCTGCCTGTGTGCACTGGCTTATTGTGCCTGCTACCTGTAAAGAGAACTGATGCAACAGCAAAGAAAGGAACATTGTTTTGCTATTGCCTGTCAAAAATACACCCTATTATACCTCCCCCTCATCTCTCACTGGCATCCCTTTTCTTTGTTCCTTTATCTAGATTGTGCCCATAGCTTCAATTATTCCCTTTCTTGATTCCATTATGTGCAAGTTTTTTGAGAGCTGCAGTAACCTGAGAATTCATTGTAAAGTCAAATCACTTTTAAAGGCAAAAGGTTGTCCGAGCTGTAGGCTTTGTCTGTATTATGATAATCTGTTTTATACAGGTATTTTAGACTAGTTGTCTGAAACAGAATCAGTACTGCAGCCAGTCTCAGAAACAGAGAAAGGAAGAAGTATTTAGTCCTGATGGTTCCTGCTCTTCTTTCTGCTACTGCATTTCAAAAGGTGAGCAAGCCCTGCAGAACCTCTGAACAGGTATCTGTAAGCACCTTCCTTCAGGAAAGGGTTCTGAGCTCTTTGACTCCAAGTGGGAAATGCTCCCAAGACACTCTGCATTGTCTTGCAGAGAATCAGCCAGGTGCCCAAACTCCTAGAAAGAGAAGGTTTTACAACACATAGATATCTACCCATTGCTATAGGAGACTGGGGGGTGTTTAAATTGTTTTTCAATTCTTCTTTATGACTTTATGCTCTCCATATGGGCATTTCAGTTCTTAATTTTAAGAGAATCCAAACCTTCAATTGGATTAAGGTTCAAATGAATTGTGTCCGATGGAAGTTACTCTCAAGCTCAGTAAGATAACATAGAACATGAGACAGTTTCCACAGCTTTAGAATAGCTATATAATTTAGCCATAGAATTTTCTATCTGGCTTACCACAATGATCTCCAAAGGAATAGGAACTGGGAGTTTCTCCTTAAATCGCTTATTGATCTTCTTGCCAATCAGCAATAGAATAATGCACGTTAATCCAACAATCAGTGCAGCAATATTGGTTGTTGTTATTTTTGAAAGCACGGCAACTAGGGTCTGTAACATACCAGAAGCATCATAATTATTCTTAAGAAAATATAATCTTCATGGAGATTTTCCACAAAAGAGCAAATTATATACTGCTTTTCAGCTGTGGTTTCATTCCAAATTTATAACCACAGTGAATGAGGGCCTCACCATTGTTCCTACAAAACACAGAAGACTTGAGGATCTCAGTTAGAGAAATGCACTTGAATAATTTACAGTATCAGTGTTCCTTAAAGGGGGCAAAAAATTTGGAGAAAAAACTTTAATGGGGTAAAAAGTCTAAACTAAACCATGTTTCTCATCCTCAACATTTTCACACACATTCCTCAGTGGCAGATACCTGAAAGCAATAAATGCAAATTCCTTCTAATACCTTCAAATATTTTTTGGCAAGTCACATTTACTTAGAGCTGCATAAGCTATTCTAAAACAATAAAGCTGCTGGTAGGACTATTGAGGTTGCTATAACAATATGGTTAAGTAACAGTGATCCTGCAATGCTGCTGAACTGGCCATTATTCCAAATACCTTTTAATTAAAAATGCTTATTAAAAGGGTGTTAGAAAAAAAACCTGCTGGAATACACAAGTTGCCAGAGGGTAAATAATTCCCCATACTGATTATTTCTCCTTCTTCCACTGCATTAAAAATAAATAAATAACCTCTGGAGAGGCCTTTGAAAGAAGACAAACATACTCTCCCTTATGCAGATTGAAAATTGCAACAATTGGCAGGATATTATACATTCAAGATGTCCTGGTAGTATGCATCCTGAATTTATAACTTCCTTTCTATTTGTTTGGCAATCGGTATGACTGGTTCCCAGTTCAGTGAACTGAACAGCAAATTTTGGAATTAATCATTAATGTAGACTTATTTGCAAAAGGTTTGTTCTATCTGCACAAACATACAAAAAGATTCCCACAATGTATTTTCTATAGCCTACACGTATATGAAATCCTGAAGCTTCATTATTGCTGAGCCATCAATCAGTTCAAAAACTTAGGTTTTCACAGACATATGAGATCTTCCCTTTTCTTCCACTTAAGAGTGGAAAGATTCTTCAAGTAACATGTCCTAGCTTTGCAGAACATGCCTGATTTACAGAGAAGCATTCCAGGAGTACATTTTCCCCAGGGCACAAGAGACTTGCTTAATGAACAGTATGTGTTCACATTACGAAAATACATTCAGCAGAATCCCAAAATCTGCCCATCTCAGATCCTCAGATGTGGATCTATAAAGTCACACTTTTTGATATTCATACATTACTATGGTACTTAAAGACCTCATACCCAGTGTTCAACACTGAAGATTATTCTACTTAGTGCCAAATAATACATAAAAACAGAAAAAAAGCTTAGGAACTAGATGCAGACAACACAGAATTTGCATGTTTAGTAAGTGTAGCTACTCACATATACAACTGAGAGGGGCCCACTGAAGCGGCTGGTCTGGATGCCAAGCAGATACTTTAATTGGGAAATAAAGACATGAACTGCAGCTGCAGTGGTAAATCCTCGCACCAGAGGCTCCGTTAGATAGATGGCCACAAATCCAAATCGAAGGAAACCTAAACACAACTAATGAAAAACAGAAGTGTCAAGCATGTGACTCCCACTATAGTCTGGATATAGCACACACACAGCTCTCCTTTCCTCAATACCCAAACCAGATCAGACAATCCTGAACTTGGCTTTTCTAAAGGCACAGTTCAGTAAGCAGCCATCAGTGCACCCAATCTTCCATGACACTGGCAGGTCCAGTGTGAGATATGGGTATATATGTATGCACTGTTTGTATGCATTTATGGACAGATAAGAGAACATCAGCTGAGTTTTTCTGATGGGATAGGAAAAAATGAAAAGGAGGAAGATCCCTTTTTTTTTTTCCAGTCCAGCTAAGATGCCAGATAAAGTCCTGCTCCAATGCATCCATCCCCAGTTCTGCCATAAAGCAGCCTGTGTCCTACATGGAGCAGTGCAGAAGCAAACTCTGGATCCACTGTGACCCAGCACCCCCTGCAAGTCCAGCAGCAGCAGCTGCCCTTGCAGCACACTGTGAGCACATACCTGGATAAGTCCTGAAAGAAAGGCAAGAGCCACGGCTACCTGCACCCTCTTGGCATCCCTAGCACTGTAATATTCAAGGACATCTGTAATATTAGTAGAATTAGAGTCCAGAGGAATAATTTCATCTGGCACTTCTCTCACAGCAACGCCACCAATCATCATACTAACCACAGCAAAAGTGCCTGAAATAAAAGGGAGAGGAAAGTAATTGCTTAAAATCCTGGCAAGTTTGTTTTTTTTTTTTTTTCTTAGGAGTGGTTCTTATTGAGATATGTAGACTTAAACTAAAATATTTTTAGTCCCCAAATCTGCTCCAGTACTCAGCACTATTAAGGCCAGTTAGATTGGTGAACATAAACCTCAGCAGTAGGTAAACACAATCATTTTTTTTCTATCTCAGTTTCTATTTTGCAGATTAAAGATTCATCCTGGCCACACAGACAGCTGACTGCAGCAATGAAATCACAGTTCAGGAACTTGCAGCACATATCTCTAGATCTAATCTGATACAAGATGCTCTTCTACTGCTTCCTAATTAAAATGGATAGACTAACAAATGTTCCACACATTTGTTTCTCCTATGTACTTAAATTAGAATTTATGGAAAACAACTACACTTTCTATTTCTCCAGTTTTATTTTTTACAGCTTTATTACATACACACACACACAATACAGACAGACTTTCAGTTATCCATACAGATATACCTATTGATATGTGCCTGGAGGTTCCAAAAAAAGTATATAGAAAAACAGGGTAAAATGAAGAATATAGTCCAAATACTGGGGGAACAGCTGCCAGCAAAGAATAAGCCAAACCTAGAAAACAGACACAAATACATATGTTAAGTAAACAACAAAAATAAACCATCTTAAGCAAAGGGAGTTAAGCCTACTAAAATTGAACATGCCTAACAGGAAATCTAGAGACTTTTTCTGGGTTTAAAGAAGAGGAGATGTTTCAGTCTTTAAAATGTATAATACTCTAGGGCAGTGCCTAGAAACATGATGGGTCGAGTCAGGAAACCAAAGTCTCTAATTACAGGCACTGCAGGTGTGTGTGTGTTCGTGTGTACACTAGTGCGCCGGTTTTGCCTTTGTGGGTGGAAGCAGTCCTTAACAGCCACCAAATGCCCTTTGTTGTTTTTATTTTCATCTGCAGAAGACTATAGATAGAAACACCCAAACCCTCACAACAAGTGGGACACATCTGACTTTCTCTTCCTTTTCTGATCAGACATGGTGTTCATGGTAACCTATAACTGGCTAAACACTTTCCTTCTCCCTCACCCCAGAATGACTGGGATTATGTAACTGTTTATGCTTCCACAAAACATGCTTCAAAATGTAAAATAAGCAGAGAATAATTTCTGACAATCTGTAAGGTCACAGAGCTTATACAGTCTGGTATTCTTCCCAAAAACAAAGTCCTTTTAGTCATTAAGCCCTGTCCAGTTCCATGCAGTGGAATGCAATCCACATCACTCCTATCACAACTGGGCAGCTGTGGGGAGAACAGCTCTGAGGGACATCAGGGAAGAACATCTCCCACCCTCTGTGTGACTCAGGGTGTGCTTATCATGGGACCAGGCTCACAAGCAAGTGGTGTACACCATGTGACACGGCACATAACTGTCCCAAGCAGTTCCAGCCAAAACAACAGTTCTGCACAGCTTGTGTTAATGAGAATCGACACCAGAACAGAACAAATGGGCCTCAAGGAGGAAACACTGGCTTGGCTTGGTTCTGCACTCTCACAAGGGCAGGCTGGTAACACCTGTGTGATCTTGCCACACTTGGGCAGACTGGTCCAAGTGAGGGGTAAAAAATCTCAATGGGCCAGAGCAAATTCCAAACAGAAGCAATGGTTCACCCACCATGGAGAGTCAGTGANAATTTGAATTGAGAGACAAAGCATCACATTATATAAAAAAAAAAAAAAAAAAGAGCTAAACAACCAAAGGGATCTTCTGTGCCATCGAAGTGCTCTTGAGCAGTGTAGTAATTAATAGGGCCTTGTTCTAGCCCTGAGCAGTGTCTAAGTCCTAGCCAAAATTTCATATTCTCACCAAAACTGGACTGATGGTATCATTTATTCTCTTTCTCAAATGAGCACTTCATTAAGTACTTGTGAAACTCATCCCACACATATTCTCTCATCCATGGGTACCTCTCCTGACATCAGCAAATCCCCTGTATTGTAACAGCCTGGCCTTTAATATGATGATGAACTTATCAGTACAAGTAACCAGAACTGAAAAATCAGTGTTCAAAACTGGGAGGGTGGGTCTGTGTGAAGCTCCTGATCTGAATACCCTTTTATTCCCTTTCATTTGTACTGGCATTTTTCAAGACTGTCAGTGCCAAGGAAATAAAGAGATATTGACTTGATAGGAGGCCATCGTTTAAACACCGTAGTCATTGTAGTTCTGCCTGGAATGATTCCCAGGCTTCTTAAAACTCATGCTTGCTATAATTACATCCATTCCAGAAAAATGAAAGTTCAACTTTTGTGCTTTTAGAAAGGGAAAGATTAGGAGCAGTTTAAGGGCGTGTTTACTGTTGCCAAATGAATAGTGTTTACTTTAAAAGACAGTCACAAAATTAAGTATAAAGTTCACTGCTGACCACATAAATTTTAGTGTTCTTTCAGGTCACTACATAAATTATGCTTCATAATTTATGAAATTATGGCAATGTTTGTGTCTGGACAGGGGTCTGCACAAATCAATGAATTTCCTTGACTCCAAAACTTCCTTGAAAAATCTACTGAGACTGTGGCAGCTATTGTGAATCTGCCATTCCCAGGGCAGTGGGCACCCCATATTGATTTCTGTAGAAGTGCTGCTGCTTGCTAACCCCCTGAACACTTCTGAAACTGCTAACAGTGTTGGACAATACAAAAGATTCTACTGGTCCATTCACCAAGAGCTGAACAGAATAGTGAACACTGGTTTTCTCTGTCTTCCAGAGTCTACTCCTGCTTCAGGACTGGGCTCCACTTAGGGTGACACTTCCAAGTAATTTAATAGAAATTTCCACAGATTTTTAGTCTTGGTACAGATGGTACTTTTGATTTATTTCCACCACGTAAATCACTGCCTGCTACTATGGTGACTGGTGACTTCTAGCCTTAGGGATCAGTCTTTGAATTCTTGCATGTTCTTCTTCATTAAATTTAGTTTGGTTATTTTGTCCCAATTGCTCTCTGAAACATAATGTCTATGTGTCTGTTAGATACTGTTCCCCTGTGCAGGAACTTGCCATGGCTTTCAGGACAAGTAGATCAGTAAATAATATGGCACATTCAGCAAAAGTTTAGACATGCACTCAAACTGAAAAACTGGTCTGCCATTGAGAGCTGTGGATACTCAGAGAGGGAGCTTTTTTCAGAGTTTGGTGCATATCACTGACTTGCAGTTTTATGGGAATCACCACTCTGGGCTGCTCTGCAGAATCCATGCTGACTTCCACACAGAGCCCTGAGATATACTCCTATTCTCAGGAGTACCTGTTTCAGGATGCCAAGCACTGCCATAAAAGCACACACAGAAAAAGCAAGGAAGAGATAATTAAATATAGAGGTATATTCACCTTGAGGAAGCTGCATGATTCCAGTGCTTACACCTGAGATAATGTCTCCCAATAAGTATTCCTTCACTGGGTAACGAGGAAGCCATTTTAAAATTGGCAAGAAACTGTAAAGACTGGACTTGGCTTTTTTAGAAGAACAACTGGAAATACAAAGCAGAAAGTTAGATACTAGCAGGAGACAACAGGTTGCAAAAATTCTTTCATCCCTATACAAGAAAACAGTTCCTTTTCAGGCAGGCTCAGACTCCTGATGACAGTAATTTCAGATATGCTTAAGCACAAACAACTATGCCTCAAGTTAATTTAGCCCTTAATCACATGATAGTGCTGTTCACAAACCTTAGGGAACTGGAGAACAAAAGTCTTGTGAGCCTGGAGGTCAGTGGGAAGTAAAACTGTTCCTGTACACAACACCTTCTGCTGAGATCATTCTTAGTAACCATCCCCTGAGCATAACTTGCTTCCTGATTGTGGTTTTCATTCATCAGAGTACTTTGCAGTGTTTTTTCCCATTTACTAGTTCCATGCTTTATACTTTTTTGATCATAACGTTATATATTATTATACTTTAAAAATACCAAATCTATTAATTTAAGCAGTACTTATTACTATCACTACTAGTACTGACAGACCCATTTTCAGGCTATTTGAGAACATAACCCTTCTTCACCTGGAAAGGAAAGGCACTGAAGCCAGCAGCACTGACCATTGTGGCTCTTAGCAGAGAGAAGAAATTTTGAAACCCTGACTCATGATAAACTAATAGAGCCAGAAACATATCACTCTATCCAGTACTGCTTTGCATCATACTTTGATTGCACTGTGGTAAGTTTAACCCAGGCTAAAAATGTAACACAGGGATTGTATAATTTATGCTTTTCTGTGTAGGGAATTGCAAGAGAATTGCGGAGATTTGTTAGCATTTCTGAATTGCACAGTGAAGAAGCTTGTTGCTAGAAGTGAGAGAGTCATCCAAACTTCTCCTGGTTAAGTAGACTGTATCACAAAAAGCAGGATTCTGACCCACTTTTTTTTAATTCAGGACAGATCATGTTTTCTGAGGCAGAAATAAGTGTCTTTACCATTGAAGTCATTCCACAAACCAAAGAAAATATTTTATAGAAAAGCAATTCTGTTGTCTTGCAGAACAAGGTTTGAGAAAGAAACAGAAAAAACTCTGCAAATGAAGCATGGATAAGCATAAAGCTAATGAGAACTTAACTAGAACTTAAATCCCCTGGTACCATGGAGCAAGAGAGGCACAGTTAAAGACATTTCAAGTCTAACCAGATGATTCCAAGGCAGTTAATTAAAAGCTAGAGAACGCCTTTAGTAAGTTCTTATTAGACTAATAATTTAGATTTCTACACAGCTATCACACATCCCCCTTCACCTGTGAAAGGATCACATGAAGCACAAATTTGGCCATAAATATTTCCACATAAAAAGGACAGATATTTTTCTGGGTCTTATGAATTTATGTCACGTGATTCACATTCCTATGCTGCATATTTTCCTTCTGCACTTTGATGAATGCAATTCAATTAATTTATCCAACATTTTCTAATATAATTATACGTTAACATTAAAAGCACATACACAGTTTCTCCTCAGTCTTGCTGAATAGTCAAAGTACAATTAGTGGTTTTATCTTCTAGGTTTCTTTGAAGAGATTACTAGCTAAACACATGAATCAATTAAGAATTATAATATTTCTAACCAATAAAACAAAGACAAAAACCCCTACCGACAAGAATGTGCAATCTTCTGCCCTAAAGTCTGAGGGGGTCTCTGTCTCCTGTGCAGCTGTCCTTGCAGGAGCTCCTTGTTGTATATTGGTCTCTGCACACAATACCTCTGGGTTTGCTCAAGACATGCTTCTTCTTCTTCTTGAGAATGTTCCATACTTGATCTCACAGAGCAGCAGCGAAGGAGGAACAGTTCCACGGTCTCCACCAAAAAACCTGGTTGCAGACAAAATAAGTTTGGTTTCCATTTAAACCTCAGATTTGGTATTTCCTTCCAAATAATGTATTTTGACAAGCTAGAGACAAGAACTGTGATTGCAGTCTAATTAAATAGTCTGTAACAGAAGTAATAAAATAAATCACACACAGTCTTTAGTATATGTAAGCTATTAATTTATGCTTCCCTTGCATAACAAAAGCTTTTGCATTAATTACTTTGTAAATAAGAGCTGAACTTAGAAGGTTGCATTCATGCTTATCAGGATTTTCCCTCAGTTTTTAAAGAATATGTCACTGTAGGAGGGAGATTCCTTTATTGCTGAGTTACTTCCTGCTTACTCACAAACTGGCATGTCCATTTTCAAAAGACAGAAGTCTGATTTTGATACTGAGAAACCCACTTCTTTCTTCCAGATTGCCAGTTGCTTCTTGCATCCATCTACCTGCTTTCCCCTCTAATTCAGAAGCTTCTTTTTCCAAACAGCATCTCAAGGATAAACAATTCACTACTTTCAAACAGTTATTATTTCAGTGGATGTGCCACTTACTGCTATTCTCAATCTGCACTAAAACAGGAATTGGGAGATGTGCCCAATTTTAAAACTAGACAGAATGGTTGTAAATTTTCATTTGTATGTCTGATTCAGTGCCTCAAACATCTTAACATGTTTAAAAGACACCTTGCTAATTCCATTGCCCCATGTTTGCTGCTTCCAGAAATACCAGGCAAGAAACACAACTCCCAGTTCTGAGCAAAGTGACAGGACTGCTATGCTGTTAGGCAGAGATGCTGGCTAGTGCCACATTCGATGACAGAACGTGAGTGCAGTGGGAAACAGAGCCATGATTGTGAACAAGGCCTTGGGCTCAAGTCCAGCAAGTCACTTAAGCATGTGTTTGCCTTCAACCAAGGGTGCTAACCCAGGGGTGTTCCACTTTTAACTGTACATCAATACTTTTCTAGGAAAGGGCTGCCACGCAGAAATTAAACAAATTGCTACCTAAACACTCAGACAAAGCTAACCATGATTGGTCCAACATTCTGATTCAGCAAACACAGTCAGACCATCAGGAAAATACCAATATTGCTATCTATGCCTTCACTCTGATGAAAGTGCTGGAATTTTCCACTCAGGTTTTGGTAGTCTCTATCTCCTAGAACTGACACAGCCTAGCATCTCTTCAGTTCTCAGTATTTTGCAAACAATACTTTCCCTACATTGTCAGTCACAAAAGGATGTCTTTACTAAAATTGTAATTTTTTTATTTACTGCACACTCTAGATAAGATTTCAGCTTTATTGTGTGAAATAAAGGCAATCCTACTTGAGCAGGGAGGTTGGAATCTATAGTCCTCAGAAGTCCATTCAAGCCTCAACCATTCTGGGATCCACAATGGTCCCTTACGTCATTATTCACACAGAATCTATCTTTTCCAGTAATTAATTGATGTGTTCTGGCAACATTGGCCTTATCTACAAATTAAGAAGCAATTTTAATCAGTCCTAAACAGAAAATCCACTCAAATCAGAACAGAAACTGTAGCTGCATACAAAAGACACAAACAAATCAGTTCAATGACTTGGTTTGGGGCAAACTTCTCCAACAAAATGAGAATGCAATATCAAAACAATTTTATCCAAGGTT
The DNA here is from genome assembly GCA_013186435.1 of Turdus rufiventris. Taxonomy (NCBI): domain Eukaryota; kingdom Metazoa; phylum Chordata; class Aves; order Passeriformes; family Turdidae; genus Turdus; species Turdus rufiventris. The sequence continues at coordinate 9,057,362 of PYHW01010409.1, read as the reverse complement.
TTAAAACCATGCATCCTGCTTTCTTTCTGCTACAAAGGACAGAAGACAAGACGGTGCCCATTAACCCCAAACAATTCAGGTCCTGAATTTACACCTTTTAGTTTGTTCAGCTTCAAGTAGATTGGTTAATATAGGGAAAAGCCACATGGGCTTGTAATGTATATCTAGACCTGGAGAGGTCTGGAGATCTCCAGTTCTGTGCACATGCTCCAGCTCTTTCAGGCACTATGAGCATATACAGAACAACAGAAGTTCCATCCTGCGTCTGTTTTTCATGGTAAAATAAATGATACAAATGGTATATTTGACTAACTGAACAAGGCCCAACTATAAATCAGTTATCCAGATGGCAAGTGTTAGTTTGGAATACTACTAGAAGTCACAACCCAAGTTTCATCATCACTCAATCTGAAGGTTTTTAAACTGCATTGGATGTTTCTGATTCTGTTAGAACAAGGAAGTTACACTGCACTAATCACAAGAATCAGCTAAACCAAAAGTGACTTGAGGGAAGATACGATAGGGTCTTGTCTTTACCTTTACAGTGGATACAAAAACATGGAAAACAAATCACATGGCAGTCTAAAATACTAAGATGCAGATAATACAGTAACAATTAAAGTCTTTAACACCATCCCTCTCTTCTGCAAAAGTGCACAGAGAGGAAGACTGAGATGCTACGCTTGTCTTTATGAGAGATGATACACATTGTCCATAGAGTAGTGAAATAGTAACATTCCACGACTGGTTCCGCCAACTCTCCAAGTGTTTTCTGTATGACAAACTGCCAACACAGCTATCCAACGCTCAGAAACTGAGTCGTGTCCTTCACTCCCAGAATGCTTGAAGAAGAGCAAAAGTAAGGAACTGCTATTTTCATGAAAAGAAAGCTTACTGCTATGATTTCTGAAAACTCATAGACCTTTATCCAGAGGAAGAGAAAAGTGGATAATGAACTACTGCTCTCCAACAACCTTTGAACTTCATGGCAAGAATAAAGCTAAAAAGCTGTAAGAAACATTGTCATTAATCTTATCAGCCAGATAAGAGTTAAGTTGAAGTAGTTAAAACCTGTATGCAAAAGACTTAAGAGTTGGCAATTCTTTATCTGACTGATAAAGGCCAGTCTTATGTCTCTACTGCTATTATCAAATTGAAGGTGCCAAAGGGAAAAAAAAAGTGAAGTAAAGATCTATTTATAACACTATCACTAATAAATTAGCACTTTCTCTTCCCAATCTTAGCTGACAAAGGAGGTCTGTCAAGCCATCTGCACTGATTCTTGTAGAGGACAATAATTTTTGATCCAAATCACACAAATCAGAGTGCAGCCATAAAATTTATAGGGCTAGAGGTTTGATTGCCATTCCTTAGATTCCAAATACAACTACGTGGAGAAAAAAAGCAAGAAGCTGGAGATATTAAGAATGGCGTACCATGTGACTCTTGTGGCTTTAATAGGCACTTTTTCTCCTAACCTGAATGTGTCTGAACTACCTAAGGAAATGGGGGAATCAATATTGTTTTGCCTGCTTTAAAAGAGTAAAATCCCTTTCTTTTGGAAGTTGAGCACAAACTGCTTTAAGTAGCAGAAAAGCACAGGTGGACAGAACTAGTACTGTGTTAGCGTGACCTCTGCTACAGAATTTCAAGTTTGATCACAAACAAAAACATCTACAAAATATTTTGTGTCTTCAAGCTTACAAATACAGTTGACTGCCATCAGCCAAAGGGCTGGTGGAAATACTGCCACTATGTCAAATACGTTCTCCCAAATGCATGTTGAAAAGCACAGCTACTGCAAGGTCTGTTCTTACTGTATGAAGAGGCCAGAACACAAAACCAGGTGATTTTAGGAACCACAAAATGGCTCATTTCTTTCTCTCCTCTCTGGCCTCATTCCCCAGTGCCCTGTGCCCTTCCACTTTTCACTCTAAGTGACATGCACAAAGTTGTTTTTAATATAAGTACAAAGGTGTAAAATGACTGGGTGGGGTCATAACGAATATGTTCTCCTGGTTTTATTGGACTGTTATCATCATTCACATTCCTCCCCCACTACTCCCATTATATCCACTAACAACTAGATTGTTTAAACCTGAAGTCTTTACATAAAACTTTATAAATCTGGAAGTAACTTGTAAAACAAACAAAATTTTCCTTGTGCAAGTCCTAATCTAAGAAATATACTCCAGGAGTGAACCTTTGGGGAAAAAAGTACAGTAATTTCACAACTATAAGGCGCACCCTTTTGACTAAAATTTTGATCGAAACCCGGAAGTGCTCCTTATAATCCGGTGCGCCTTAGATATGGACAAAGTTCGGAAATTTGCCAACCCAGAAGTGCGAGCAGTGAGGCGCGGCAGTGCTACGGGAGCCCCGAGCCACGGGAGCTGAGCCGCGAGCCAAGTCGTGCCAGCCGGTGCCAGGGGCGGGCGGGAGTGCTGAGGCCTGCGGCACAGGGAGGGCGCTTGGGGCTGCATTTAAAGGCTACACCAATCTGTGAAAAATGTTTGCAAACTGAGCACCTGCCAGTAAACCCTGTGATTGCGTGATTCCGTTACTAATTCGTTACTTTGTTGCACGCAGATCCTCGCTGCAAAAAAAACCTGCGCCTTATATGCCAGTGTGCCTTATATATGGACAAAGTTCGGAAATTTGCCGACACCCAGAAGTGTGCCTTATAATCTGGTGCGCCTTATAGTCGTGAAATCACTGTAAATCAAGACCTTAAATTTCTATATAGCTTTTAGACAGGCAACATTTCCATTCTATTTGTTGGAAAGGTGAGATGATCACATGAACTGTGTTTGGTTGTGTGATAAAAGCTTCTCCACACACCTACAGTATCACTCAGAACAACAGCAGGATGGAGAACCTGGATAATACCCTGGTGAGCTACTGCCAGGGCCACCACACAAACGCCACCAGTCCAGAGTAGTATGCAAGGGTGACCTACGGGACCCTGGAAGTCCCTGCCAGCTCTGGGTGTGAATAGCACAACTTGCCATGTACAAATCTAAGTACGTTGTGTATGTGTGCTCTCTGTGTGTGTGTGCTTATGGGAAACATATCTTCAGCCTTGGCTGGATCTGGGGGCACGGAACAGCAGCAGCTGCCCTACTTTCCTCAGGCTGTTGAATTCAGTATGATATATTTTCCTCTAATGAACCTTAGCCACTGAAAAGAGTATTGTCTTATGATGGATCTTGTCCCCATTTATGCAACTGTAGTTTGGTTAAGATATTATCTAAACAATAGCACTCTCCTATGTACTTGACTGTTGCTTCACCATCTGAAGGTGAGCACCAGACAGCGGGAAAAGCCTTCCTCAACATTTTGATCCCACAGTTTCACCTAAAGGCCATGAGTGCACAGGAAACACAGGCCAACATTGCTTTTGCTTGAAATATTTTAAAATACACTGTAAGCAAAGAACGTGTAGAGAAGTTTCACAAAGAACCTGTGTTTTATTTGCAAACCCATGTTTTATTTGCAGCTCACCTTGTGGCTTCGTATTTCCTTGGTGGCTGATGAAATTTTAATGTGAGACAGCCCCATTCTGTCCTTAACTGCACAAACAAAAAGACTAACCTTCACAGAGCTGAAAACTTCTCCAAATGACCCTTCAAGAGTGGTTGGCAGAACAACCTTGCATGAGTGGATTCCTGCAACAGCTACACTAGAACAGGGTGTCTTGATGAAGGAACTGGAAGAGCAAGAAGGGTATCTGGGCAGAGGATCATCAATGAAATGAAGAAAGGTTCATTGAGTAATTTTCTGACGATTTCTTCTTGCAAGAACCTTTCTTTCTTTCTCAGGAACACATATGGAAAAGAAACAAATGTCACCAGAAAGCAGAGAAAAAAATAAAATCGGACACACTACAACTGTAGTTTGACTCAGGTCACCTATTCAGGTATGCGGACATAAATGAAGCACCAAAAAAAAAGATCATATATATTGATTTTAAACACGAAACTGGCAAAGAAATAAAACTGGGATCATATGATACAGAACTGAAAACAACCAAACAACAAGTACAGTGCAAAATTCCAAAAAAGGAAAATGCAATGAACCAGAGACAGTCGATAAATGAACAGTAAATCTGAAAGAAATTGTGAAGGCTTAGAAAACAGCGTTCTGTCAAAGCTGTAAAGCTGGGGCAGGATCCTGGTAAAGCAGGGTATGCAGGATTAGATGCTTACCATGCTAAAGTGGTAAATGAACTCAGGTATAGTTTTCTGTGGGAAAGGATTTGAACTATGCTATGCTATAAATTTAAGGTAGCAGCAGCAAAACTTCTGTATTTAGAGAAGACATTTCAGTTGCTGTATCGGTGAAAGATCTGTGGTTTTGTTCCTGATGTGACTCCAGATTTGTGTGAGCTTAGCAGAGCTCTGTGAGAACAGGAATGGGCACCTCCCTGTGGGCACCTCTGAGTAGCAATCCAAGTTTTCTCCCACATGGGGTATGGATTTTTAAACCCTATTCCAGGAAAATCAGGTAGAAATTTTGTAAACCTTAATCAGTTCAATCCTTAATTGATCTGTCCCCACTAGACTGAACTTCAACAAACTACAGACACACAGCAATCTTTGATTTGGATTGGAAAATTCTGTCTGTACCTTAGAATCACAGAATGGTGGAAGGGACCTTCAAGACCACCTTGTTCCAACCCCCCTGCCATGGGCAGGGACACCTTCCACTCAACCAGTTTGCTCAAAGCCCCACCCAACATGGGATGAGAGGTTTTCTTAGTTCTCAAATCTCAGCCCTGCCTCAGAACCTAATTTCCATAAAATAAATTAAAAGGAACAATTTGATCTTTGCTCTAGCCCAGTCTATGAGTCAGAATCTCACATTTTCAATTAAGAGATTAAAACCTATTAATTAGCTAACCCACACCTTCCCCAATAACCACAATAATACAAGAACACAAACAGAACTGGATGCACAAAATGGTATGCAACAGTCAAAGCAGAGGAGTAAAACTTGATCCGCTGCCTGGGCAAAACCAGTAAGTTTTCAGTGAAGGTTGGAGAAAAAAAGATTCCACCCAGGTAGTAAAAATACAGATTGCCAAAAACCTCCCAGGAAGGCAATCACACTCTTGTTTGTCACATGGAAGGTTTTCCCAGCTTGCTACTGCACAAAATAAAATAAATAATTAATGCAACATTTTGAGGAGACTAGTCCAAGACCCTGCAGACACCAGTGGTTCATATATGTACTCTTATAATCATAAATAAAAACCTAAATCCTATCAATGAAACTGACCTGCAAAATTCATTCAACTGTCTGCACAAATTTACAGCCATATCTTCAAACCATGGAAATGCCTGACATTGTTTGTTCATAGCTTTCCCATTACCTGGGCACATGGTAAATAACAACAAGACCTGCACTTTGCTGCTGCTTATACTTCTGAAGAGCAAAAAGCTATACATAAACAACAGCAGTGGCAGGTCTTGTAGACATATGAATAAATATTATCAAGAAGGAATATCAAGAAATAATGTCTAGCAGGACAACATTCTGCTGCCTAACAGATCTAGGGAAAGAAACATCTGAATAACTATGGTGTTTAACTCACTGAAGTTAACTGGGAAATCAATGGGCTAATTAGAGCTTGAGTTTTAGATTCATCATGGTTTTCTTGTGCTAAAAGTTACAGGTTACAAAACAATCAGATAGGAAAAAACCAAAAACAAAACAAAACAAAAACAACAACAACAACAAAAAAAAAACCAGAAAGAAAGCTTTAGAAAACCAGATCTTACAGGAAAAGTACATCAGCAATAAAATAGAAAAAAAAATGCCAGTCAGCAGTTAATTGGGCAGAGACCAAGAGAGGCAGAGGATTCTGAGTTTTTCTAGGCAACTCAGTGGCTGCACAGAAGAAATGTAACAGAAGTTACATTTAGAGAGGCTACAAGTTGCAATTCAAATTAATAGGACTTCAAGATAATACTGGTCTGTCTATACTATAACAGTCAAAGCAGATAAACACATGCTTCTTTCTCAAGTTATTAGCAAAAAGCAACAGTGTGACAACCATGTGTTAAATCTGTCCTCGTTTTCCATGATTTTAGTATCACACTAAATAGTAACGTGGTTTTCAAATATTTAAGTTCTAAAAACATTGACTTTTTGGGGACAGACTACTGTACCCATGAAAAGCTGTGTGCTAAAGATTTTATTTGAACCACAGAATTGTACTAGAAATTCCAAACAAAAGATGCAATGGCTGTTCAGTGCTCCAAGTTGTAAGATCTGATGGCTGAATCCAACAGCGCATTTTAGTAAGTATTCAGCTTAGAAAACAGGGCTAAACATCATTTCCTAGGCCTTTCACCTAGATCATGCTCAATCATCTGCACTTTTAAAAATTGCATCAGCCTTAAAGCAAACTGTTACCCAGAGAGTTTGTACAGCATGAGCAGAAAAAGTTCATCAGCTCTGGACAATACTTAGAGAAAATAAAGTTTAGTTAAGTTTAGAACCCAAGCATGGATGCAGCAGCAGGCCTGTTTCCTACTGGGCTCAGAGCTTTTCTTTACTGAAATCTGATTCTGAATACAACTCAGTATTGCCCCAACTCCCCACATAAACAGACCTTTAAATGCAATGAAGCTTTTAGAATGAGCCTGATGAGTTAAGTACCCTCAAGCCTATACAAGGGAGTAAATGCTATTGCAAATTAATATGCTTTATCAGCTACCAACAGCAGCCCTGCATGTATGAAACTCCATTCTCTTCCTACACCTTTTCCACATCACAATTCAGAGATGTTTGCAATACAGTGAAAGACTATTAACAAAACATTTCAGGTCTGGAAATACTGCTAAATGCAGAACTCAAACATCTATCATGTCTTAGGAAAGCTCAGGACTGTCAGAAACCAAGTGTTTCAAAGTGTGATTACTGTCTCTTGAAGAAGGCAAGAGGTGATTCTCATTCAGAGCAAGCCACCGGCACGTGTTTGCTTCTGGAGCAGTAAATTACCTTAGTTTTTCTATTTCTACAGCAGCAGTAAAGTAACATCCTACTTAGGAATTTTTTGTAATATAAATCAAGACACCTGTTAAACCAAAATACCTGTTACTGCACATTTAGTAAGAGACATTTAAAAAGTTTGTTTGAAGATTTTAGTCTTCCTTTGGAAAAATTCCACCCAAAATATTCCAGTGCCTAGACCCTTGCTGTCAGTCATCGACACAGAAACCAATACTGTATAACTGTATTACTGTGATAGATATGAAGACTTATGAACACATATTCTGCTGATTCATCAGCAGAAATAATGGCAGCAATCTAATGTCTTTTCCTTACTACTGGACTATCCCTAAACGCCTGCTGCAACAGCCACTTGGGTCCCCTGAAATTTTGAAGCATCCCCAAACAGCTTTCAACCATATTTCAATGTTTAGACAATTACAAGTTTTGCAATAGCTGAATGGGCAGGAGCACAGCAAATTTAAGCCTACTTACTTTTCTGGCTGGCTTTTCCTAGCTGCTTTCACTGATCCCTTGTAAGGAGTTCAAAATGTTCCCACAGCTCGTGAAGCTGGAAAACACTGACAGAGAGAAAAGCAAAATCCTTTCTTTGCCTGAAAAGTGGAAGGGCATGAAAGGGTGGGGGGGGAATAGTTTAATCGAGGTTTTGGAAAGGTTTTGAAGGTCTTTGGGTTGAAGCTATTAATGAAGTGCAGAGCAACTAGTTTTTGTCTTTACGAGACTTCTTGGGAGAATCGCTCCGACCTAAACTGACAGCCCGCAGCTTACAGACGGAGTTCAGCCACAACACGAGGAAATGACTGATCTGTCACCTTCCCGCTGGTTTCCCTTTGGGTGCTGCGCGTTTTACAGCACGGAGCCGCGCGGGCGCCGCCGCTGCCCGGGAGCCCCCGGGTGTGCGGCTACCCCGGCCCGGGGCTACCCCGGGTGTGCGGCTACCCCGGCCCGGGGCTACCCCGGGTGTGCGGCTACCCCG
>PYHW01010409.1:9004327-9049316 GCA_013186435.1 Turdus rufiventris | reverse complement strand
CCGCAGCTTACAGACGGAGTTCAGCCACAACACGAGGAAATGACTGATCTGTCACCTTCCCGCTGGTTTCCCTTTGGGTGCTGCGCGTGTTTTACAGCACGAAGCCGCGCGGGCGCCGCCGCTGCCCGGGAGCCCCCGGGTGTGCGGCTACCCCGGCCCGGGGCTACCCCGGGTGTGCGGCTACCCCGGGTGTGCGGCTACCCCGGGTGTGCGGCTACCCCAGCACGGGGCTACCCCGGGTGTGCGGCTACCCCGGGTGTGCGGCTACCCCGGGTGTGCGGCTACCCCGGCCCGGGGCTACCCCGGCACGGCGCTGCCCCGGCCCGGGGTTACCCCGGCACGGCGCTGCCTCCGGACCGGCGCTGCTCGTGGCACGGGGCTACCCCGGACCGGCGCTATCTTCGGACCGGCGCTGCCGCACGCGGGGCTCCGGCCGCTCCGCCGGGGGGAGCGAAAGGAGAGGGGGCGGCACGGGCCGGGGTGACCGAACGACAGGCACCGGGACAGCCCGACCCCACCGACGCTCCTCGCAGCGTGGCTCGCTCCCCTCAGGGGAGAGCCCCCCGCCTCCCGGCACTCATCCCGCGCTCACCCCAGCCCGGCCAGCCGCGCCCCGCTCACCTCCCTTCGCCTTCCTCCAGCCCGGCAGCCCCAACCGCCGCTCGCTGTGAGGTGAGGAGCCCAGGGGCGCGGACAGGCGCCCGCCAGCCCCCGCCCCGCAGCCGCGGGCGCGCCTGGGACTCGTAGTCCCCCGCGCAGCCCCCGCCGGGCGCGTCCCCGCCAGGGCCTACGAGTCCCAGGATGCCGCGGGGCCGTGCGCGCCCCCGGCGGTGCGGCCTGCGCGGGCGCTGCCCCGCCCGGCCCCCCCGCTCGGGAGGAACCGCGGAGCCGTGGGGTGAGCAGGGCTGGAAGAGTCCGTGAACATCCCCAAATCCAACCATCGAGCCAGCCCTGCCTCTGTAACCCCGAAATCACATCACCCAGCGCCAGATCCTGACGCCTCTTGGGCACCTCCAGGGATGGTGACTCCACCTCCCTGGGCAACTGATTTCGGTATCTAACCAGCCGAGCTGTTCGTTTTTTCAAATATCTGTCTGGGTATAGTTTTTCATTTCTTTAGGAGCGCAAAGAATACATAGGTATAAATTTCATTGTGAATATGCAGGAATTAGTAGTGGAATGCCTTCACGGATCTCATCTTTCAGTCCTTGGTTTATAATGTTTTCCATCGTAATGATAGCTCTCTCTCACCCAACACAAGAATGTTTTTCCCACCTCACAGACTTGGGTTTCTGCACAGAATTTGTAGAAGTTTTTTTCCTGCTTAGAAACTCATACACTAAGAACTTGGAAAAAAATTATGAAACTGGTGTCTACAGGACAGTATTATCTGAAAACCTTATAATTCTTTGACGTGGTAGCCCCTGTTAGAATTTAAGAGTAACTTAAATGAAATGTAAATGAATTCAAGGTGAAACACAGCACTTTAAATTTCAGTATTTTCAAACTGAGAAATCTCAAGGTCAAAATATTTTAAAAATTGCTTTTAAATATGAAGCATGTTTACTCAAAACAGGCTGTAAAAAGGCATTTTGTTGAAAAATTTCAGTGCTAGATAATGCCACATGCATCAGATTTCATGTGGACTGATGTTGGATGCCACTGTTACACAGAGCTGGGTAAGTGGAGATACTTCGGGTAAGGCATGTTTGTTGATTCTGTTATTTATCCAAAAAGCTAATTCTTTCCTGAACTTGGAAATCTGTAGCCTGTATTACAATGCAGGTGTAATTCACTTATGAGGGCATGGCCTGATAGTGAAATTCTGACTTGCTTTGTTGCCATTAAAACATACATTGCAGTAACACACCACTGGAAAACCTGTTTATACACCCTGCACAAAGAAAAAGGAGAAGAGAAAACCTCAAACAAGCACAGATTAGCAGATTTCCTGCTAGAAAAGTCCATCCAGGTATAAAGCATTTTGAATATTCCAGTAATGCTGAGGATTGTGTTAGACTAATTTTGTCAATGGTTGCATTTAAATACAAGCTGGTTTTAATTTATTGCATGCATTTTAGCATGACACTTGAAGGTTAATAATTATTTTTATTGCTTCTTTCCAGCATTGTCTAAAATGGTACAAGATGCTGTGGTTCTTCAGCTCTGGGATTAATACAGTGCTAAACTCAGTAGCAGCAAGATGGAAAGAGGATTTTTGGTCAAAATAAGAATAGGGAGGGAAAGTTAATACAGAATAAACAATATAGACAATTGAGGAAAGTAAAAACACTCCTGTGGAGGATAATTGTGTTAGTTAAGGGTGCACACATGCCACTGGAGCTGTGTGATGACAGAGTGAGCTTTGGGGGCTCAGCTGGCTCTCAGGGGATGGAGCAGTGGGAACCACTGAAGCTTAAGAAATAAGTTTCAGTCTATAAACTTAGCATTTGTCATCCTTCAGTATGGTATTCTTCCATTCCTGGAACAGCATTTTTACTTGGCCTCACCTTGCTGCGTGCCAGCTAAAACTGTCCCCATCAGGCTCTGCAATAATTAGCCACACAGGGACTAAGCCTTTAGGCTTACTGCCAGCTCAGTCCCTTTAGCTGAACCAGGATTAACATGGGGAAGAAAAAGCAACAGTCAGAAAACATCAGCAGAGAAGAACACTGAACAATTCATCCACATCACCTGTACAATGCTTGCATGCTCGTACCTCATGGTCTTTTTTCCAGCAACAACCTCTGGATAGTGGGTGCTTTCTCTGCTCCTTCACAGAAGCACTGCAGGTGGTTTCGTGGCCTCAGCTGCTCTAGGCTGCTAACAGCACTAAACAGCTCTTTAGGGCCATGCTTAACATAGGCAAGTCTTTTTACTGACCCTGTTTCATTCTGAGGCTCCCTTGCCAGCTCAGGATGAAGGTAGCTCCCCTCTGCAGCTGGCTTGTTCCTGTTCCTCCAGTGCTGAGTCATTAGTTAGACCACACTACAGAACTGATCTAATTGGAGTTTTTCTGGGGCTTCACACTTGCCTCCTGCTTTGATAATAACCAATGCTGTTGACTACTGATAGATGAGTGATGAGGTGATGCTGTGGCAGCATTTCCACCCAATAACATTTGCCCAGAAGGGTTAGTAAGTAAATAAAACATAGAACCATGTTTATGGATGTTGTCATGTCTCTTTCCAAATGTTTTCCTTTCTAGACTAAACAACTCTCTCTACTTGGAAGCTGATGGGTTCAAGGGTCTTGTTTCTGCTGCAGTACTTTGCAATCATTCTAACTTGTTTACATATGTATTTAAGTGAAGGGCTCAACAGCTGACAACTGCTGTCTACCAGCACGGGCAGCCGTATTTACTGTGTCTTATCATAAATGCTTCCACTGATGCAATGCAAAATGGCATTTTTAAAAACTGCTTTATGCTGTTGGTTTTGCTCCTGTAGTTCTGTTGTCTAGTTTGGTATTTACCTGCCTTGTTTGCTGGTACCTTGCACTTTGACAATGTCTTGTCCTTGATTGTATTTGTTGCATTTTTTAATTACTACCCTTTTCTGTATATTGTCAAGGTCGTGCAAAGCTGGATTTGGTCCTTCAAAATATTGGTGCTCTGCATATCTCCTCCCATTAAGAAAATGTTATCATCTGTGGATGAAGCAAGCTTGAGAGAAAAACATTTAGGCAAAATTATGAGAACTTCAGTTTTTGTTTATTTCAGGAACTCCAGCGGGTCAGAGTTTCATTTTTCTGTACTTTTGTTTCCTTTCTCTTATGTTCTCCTTATTCTACTGGAACACGGCTTAGTGAGCTGATAGGAGAAATGAGGAAGACTATAAGGCATGCTAAAAGTAATAAAAGTACTAAAAGTCGATTTTCATAGTTATGCCTGTGAAAGTTTTCCACTGGTAGATAAGCTTATTAGTACAATTTATAGCATTTTTATTGCCATTGATTATCCTTTGTGCCACCCTTGCTATTTTTACAACTGTTTAATATCAGATGACTCATTACTTTCAGTCATATGGGAGGAAAAAGAAAAAAAATCCCCACATTTACTGAGTATACCATATGTGTATGCTATGTAGAGTGTAGTAGGACTGGAAAAAGTCTAAGGAAGAACTTCCTGGAGTCTGGAAAGGGCAGATGATAATACCACTTGAGAATCTTCCAGTGAGGAAGAGAAAAGCCAGCGCAGAGTTTGTGGTGAGTTTGGGTAAAATGCTTTGTGGTAGTCCTCTGTGGTTGTGATTGCATACATTATTCAAAGGAAATAAGTACAACTGTGAAAAGCAGCTTCTCTGGTTATGCTGATCTTTTGCCTGAAAAGTCAGGCAAAGTGTCTCATTGTTTCCAAAGTCTTTGAAATAAATTCCTTGGAAGCACATTAGCTGCACATGCATTTTAGATTGAACTATCACCTTTCTATTGACATATTAGAGCAAATAAAATTATCTTAAGAAATAGGAATGTTCAGATCTTGTGGCTTTGTTTGTTCAATGGGCAAAACTCTTATTACAATATTTTAAAATGGCTTGCCCAAATATTAAGTTGTTACATTCTTTAATACCCTCATGTTTTATCTTCCTGCTATTTCTCTGAATAGAACCATTATCTCTTTTCAGGGATTGAAAGTGCAGAAAGTACACTGGTTCTCCAGAGCAGTACAGTTTGCAGGAGGCTGGACTGTTGCAGCTAGTTTCCAGATCATCCAAAGGTCTGTCACATAATTTTGACCAAGCCAAATTTTAACTAATTAGTCACTGAACTACCTCTTTTTTTTTCTTCTTTTCTGCACTGCTCAGGTACCTGTGATCAAAAACCTCCTAAAAATTAAACAGATGGTTCAACTGAATATGGATCTGTAACAAACATCATTCTGGTTCAGATAGGTACAGTGCTAGAAGCAGATGTGCAAGATGTAAGAGCACGGCAGGTATATATGATACTTCTGTCTGATGAGGAGAAGCTCTGATAACTGTCTCCCAAGTAGCAAAGAATAGGACAAGAGGAAATGGCCTCAAGATGCAACCAGGTGAGGTTTATATTGGATATAATGAAAAATTTCTTCACTGAAAGGATTGTCAGGCATGGCACAGGCTGCCGAGAAGAGTGGCCTGGAGATACTAAAAGGATGCGCAGCTGTGGTACTTAGGAACATGGTTTTGTGGTAGGCTTGGCAGTGCTAGGTTAACAGTTGGACTGGATGTTAAAGGCCTTTTCCATCCTTAAAGGTTGTATGATTCTAAGAATTGCCAGCTTAGTCTGTTTGGAACAGGGTTCCTTATGTGCCCACTCTTGTTGTCAGTGCTTGGAAACAGTGGTTTACATTTTTCAGTTTGCACTTGAAGCTAGAGTGCGTGTTGGTCTGTGGTCCTGTCCATTCATTGCACCAGGACCTGTTCCAAGGACTGTGTTATGCCCATAGGTGGCACAGGGAGATCTCTTGGTTTATGTTACTTGCAAAGTGCTGTTAAGTGTGATGTGCTAAATATTAAAAAAAACATTAACGTTCACTTTAGAATCTTGGTATTTAGTGTAAGAATTTGGTTTATGATTTCATGTAAAGCCCACACGGCTTGAAAAGTCTAACCTCAGAATTCTTTGTTGACATTATCTTTATTGAAGCATGGATCTTTAGCTTGGTTCACCATAAAGTGAAGCATTTTATTTATGATAATAGACAGTTTAGGGCTATAGGGGCATTATAACGTTGCTGGTGTAGATACAACTTTATCAGAAGATACAAACATGACCCGCAATAGAAACAAACACCGAAGAGAACACAATGAAACGTCCACTGTTTACAAATCACTTCATTACTACAGACACCAAATGGCAGTTACTGTAAGTAAATCAGTTTCAGAGAACTGACTACATTTAGGCAGGGAATTGGGAATTTCTGTTTGGGGTTTAATCCACAAATCCTTAGTAGAAAAAAGTTTAATGTCAAGCATTCTTTTTTTATCCACAAAACAATGCTAACCAACAGACATATCAAAGAATAAGACCAAAGGATATCAACGCCTTTACAACTACTTTTGCAATTATCTTCTGGATTAGGTACTTTGATGATTTTTAATACATTTTGTAAGAAGGTAAATAGCCCAAAAAATCAGCAGCAAAAATATTACAACAACAAAACAAGTAAATACAGTGCCAATGTGTCATGTTGTAGAAGAGAATACAAAGAGGACAAACAATGATAACTTAATCATATAAAATGACACAGAGCTGAAATACAGTGCACTTAAATAACTATGTGACAAAGAATGTTAAATTCTGTACTTAGTATGTAGGTTTTTATAAACAAAAAATCTGAAAAGTCTTTGTGCTTAAACTTTTTGTCCTGTTAAACAGAATTAGTTGCTTACTTCCAATACTGCCACTGTAACTGATAGTACAACAGATCACAATTTTCACAGACACATCAACATTAAAACATTTACCTATGAGAAAATAAGTCACTTCTCATTAGTTCACAGTGCGAAAAAGTGGTGTACACTCTGTCTTGAAGAAGGCTTTCAGTTATTCATCAAGCCAGTTGCAGAAAAGTCCTGATACCAGATGCAGTGCTAGATTTAATGAATGGAAAGCAACACATCACATGTTGGGAGAAAAAAAATAAATTTCTCATTTCTTCATGGATATCGTCTAAGTGACCTTCGTCTTCTGTTGTAGAAATGCCTGAGCCCATGTTGCCGTGAAAAATTCATCATGTAATTTTGTTTGCGAGTGCTGTTGAAATCAAAGAGTGAGAGAAGAGTGTCAGTTTCTTTAGTAAGTAGTGTTAATTTTTTGTAGCAGTGAGCTAGTGGGACTGATTCTTTGTCCTTGCACAGCTATTCAAGTCTGTGACAACCTGCGTGAAGCACACCCTTTGTTTAACTGCAAAGGTGCAAGGCAATTGAGAATCTGTCCCACTTGGCTTCCATTACAATAAGTGGTCTTAGGAAAAGGTTAAGAGCTTTCAGCTAATAAAAACTGATGCTGCCTAGGACCAGATTCATGAAAACTGTAGGTGTGCTTCATAGCATTTCTCTACAGGGGTTTTATATTCCAGTTATCCTTCTGTCAAATCTCCCGTTTGTGGGTTCAAGGAATGTTTTCACTAGTGAGTTTTGTCTGTGAGTAAGAAAGGAATACTCATAATGTAGTAAGTCATACTTTCCTCTCTAGTGCATAAACTTATTTTTAGTGAAAATGGCCCTTAGGAAAAAGGAGTGATTGTACACTTTGCAAAATACCTATAATATGATTCTCCACAAGCAAAACCAGGTTTTGCTATAGTATGCTAATTTAACCTAAAACAATCTGTCTAACAAAATTATGTCCTTTTCATGAGCTGATCTTGAACACAACTGACTAAATTGATTAATAATTGTCATGTCAAAATTTAGATTATAAACCTCTAAGCAAATCTAAGTAATTTCCTGACTAGTTTTGCAAGGCTCTCCAATTTTTAGGCTGTTTTTTTTGTTGTTGTTTTGTTTTTGGTTGCTTGTTTTTGTTTTTTTTTCCTCCCACTGGAATGTATATACAAGAATGACATAAAGACTGGTGACAGCTCCTGGTGACAATGAGAGAAAACAGATGTACACTTGGCACAACTTTTGGCACTGTCACAGTAAGGCAGAGTTCTTGAGCATCTGGCAATTGAGAGAGGGGTTAATGCTGACTTACTCTAGTGAAAAGGAAAGGTCTGTCCTGATTTGTAAGTTTTGTGTGAGAGATTGATTGTGGTGAGTTTATGTAACTTTAATGCCACTTGGTAGCTCAAGTGCAAAGCAGCACTGAACATCAGTTTTCATTCTGGTCCTGAAGTCATCAGGGTGGAAGGTCACCCTCGCTGCAGTGCCAGGTGTCTCACTGATGAAGGCGGGAGGGAAATTATGACCCCAAACCCACTCCTGACAGTGGCTGCCATTGGTCATGAAGCTTGAAGTTTTTAATTTTTCCTTCCCTTTAATTCCCATTGCCTGTAAAGTGTGTGGTTCCTCAGACACAGGGCCTCCAAGGTCACATCCCACCTCTCAGGAGAGCATCCTAACCATGAGGTGATGATAGAGAGCACCTATCTGCTGGGAGAAGGCTGTTCTGCAGCCAAAGTACAGCAGATGGGCCTGGGAGAAAGCACAGCCCAACTCTGAGCAGCTTTGCTCTTTGCTCTGGGTACATCAGACCAAACAAAGCCAAAAGTGTTTGGCTGAAAAAAACTGTCATTTCTGGACCTGGTTAAATTTAGGAGTGAGCTTGGTTTTGAGAGCCTCAGCTTGGGCAATACTTGGACAGATGGGACACATCTGAGCTGCAGTCCTTGGCCCAGGAGCCTTTTCTATCCTGCCTTTGGTCTGCTTATGTTCAGCAACAGCTCAGTAGAGATGTTCAGGACTCGTTTTGGACACTGCTATGTGCATCTGGACACTATTTCACTTTGAATGACCAACCATTTTGTATCTGGCCTTAAAGGAAGGTGAAGATGTTTAAGACAATGAACAAAGGAAAAAAAAAAACAAAAAAACAAAGGAAAAGAAAGAATTGAAAAAAGGAACAAAGAAATGCTTACCTAGTAATGTAGAAGGGATTTGCCTATTTTTTTATGTATATAATTTTGTTCCATCGGAAGATGATCAAGGTGTTAGAAAGAAGCATATATTTATGTCTTACACTGAACACCATAGCAGTGTGTAGTGTGAAAATAAGAGAAATCTAAATTCTCAGGAACTAAATGTATTTTTCTTTGCATTAATGTAGTTCAGACTTGTCCTCACTGACATGAGACAGACTTTCCAACTACTGGTTGGATGTCACAGAAAAACTTGATACCTGCTGTAGAAATACTACGATTTTCACTCTTTCTATGGGTATATATGTATACCCTATGCATTATAGTATTGAATCATATTGCACCACAAAATCAGAGTAGGTCTATATTTATATTTTTGAATTGATTTTATATATTGTATGCATTTATATATTTTATATAGGAGGCAAGCATTGTATAAGAGAGATCAATAGTCTTTATAAAATCACAAGAATAATTACATAATATAGTCTGCAAGAATGCTTACATGTTCCTTGCATTTGGTGGATGCAAAAATGTTTTTAATACCACTAGTAGTAATTTTAATTTAATTTTTATTTACACAGAATGATTAAAGGCTTTACCATACATACTTTTGCTGTTGTTTTCTTGTTCAGAACACCCAAAATATGCTGGGCAGCATCAAGCTATGTTAGGAATAGACCCTTACATGATGGAAGGTGTGGTTTTCAGAATCAGTAGCAACCTGAAGACTGCTTTGTGAGTGTGTAATGGACTGGTCGGCACCTGTTGAGCTTTCTGTTATTTCTTTGCATTCACTGAACCATCAGTCAATCAGTGAAGTTTAGATATAAAGTAATTATCTGTGTGTTATTGATGGAGCACAAAGCAAGAAAACAATAAACAGGACTGACTGCTGTCACTGACTGACTGTATAATCTGTTTGATGGTTTTGAGTGCACTACTGAAAAATAAACAGAAATAATACTGCTTGAATTTATGTAGGAAACCCTAAAAATGTTTAAATGAAGTACCTGGAGTGCTAGTTGGATGAAAGCAATATGCAGCCAATACAGAAGAGCAACAACAAAACTATCTAGGGCATGTTCAAAAGAATACCTACAATAAAACAATTTATGAGAAGGAGTCTCTCTGGACTAAAGTCTCTTTAGTCTTTAGTAGGGCATTATGTTTATTGCATGTTTCCTAAAGGGCAATTTGAACTACAAGGCTGCAATTTAAAGTTTATAAAAATGGAACATAGCCAAATGGAATGAAAAATATGCAGTACATAACCCAAGTATATACTAGTGTCATTCATTATTTGTGTATTTTTAATTGACAAGGCACAAAACAGGAACTAAATAGAAACAAAAATATTTGGATAACAAAATTAAACATGAAAAAAACCTTAGAACACAGCAAAGGTATGTCCCTCAAGAGTAAGTTTGCAATAAATTTCGATGCTGAATTACAAATGCTTTGTTAGGCAGGTACTGTAATGAAAAAAGTTATGTGCTCTGACTGAAGTTTTGAGGGCTCATATCAATGGCAAATATTCTTTGGCTTTGGTGGAGTCAACCCTTGAACCCAGAGCTCAGTAACTATACAGGTTAGTGGTATCTATTAACTACAACAGCACAAAGCAGCTGGGTTATGTGAAATGAAAGCTCTACCTGTGGACACTGGTTCTGTGTCTAAAGGGCAGGTGTGGCTATGCCACTATCAGATGGACTGACCTACACTGCCTGACTGCAGCTGCATCTCTGGCCATTTATTACAGACAAATGTGGGAATTGCCCCTTGGCTACCTGCACAAGGCTCTGGGTGCCCTCCATTTGCAGGTCTCACTGTACCCTATCAAAAGCAGAAGAAAGAGCAGTCCTTCCCACCACAGCCTTGGTGAATTTCCCACAATCTCCTGAACAATTTCTGCTAAGTTTAACTTCTCCCTGTGCTCACTGAGGAAGTGCTGCAAGATCAGGGCCCTCAGGAGCTATGTGGCACATCTCAGAGAGTAAATGATTTTCCACCAACCCACCATTGACAAACTTTGTGAAAGAACTGTAGCTGTAACAGAAACATACATTGAATACTGATTCAGGGAAAGTACTTACCTTATTCTAGTGTAAAACCAATGACAGCAAACAATGAAATACAACACAAGTTAGAAAATGCCTTTCAATGCATGCAGCACTGTGATTAGTCATAAAACCCTGATGAGGTTTAGAGGCAATATAGGACTTTTCGTCTCTTTTGAAAATAAAAATTGAACAAATTATTTCCTCAGATTTCAAATCAATGTTTAGATTTTTATTTTCTATAAAATTAAGCATGCACATTTTAGAAACATAAGAGAAATGTAATAGAAGCACAAACTGCATCATATTAAATTTGGCATAAATGTAGTAAATATTCAGATAGACACCTAATAGTTGAACTACTTATGTTCTTTATCATAAATATGTTGATTCTTAATTTAAATGCATTTTTCAAATCTTTGCTTTTTACTAAAAAAGGAAGCAGATGAAAATGCTTTTCCACATGAGCACTTCTTGTTAAATCTAGAATATATAATTTGTATTTTAATATTCCAAAATAAGGATAAACATTCTTTGCACCAAATGCAACATAACTTCTCACTAAATCATTTGTGCCAAAAATGTGAGAATATCTCAACAATGAAGAGCATGGAGTGATGGCTATGGAGGGATTCATTCTATCAGTTAACCATAAAATAGTAGGGGTGGATAACATTTCTTGCATTCCTTGACCAAGTAAATTCCTAACAAGTTTTGAGGCAAAGAAAACAATATCAGACCCTTAGTGTTCATCTTATAACTATCTTTTATTTTTCAGTACCTTTGAATTAAGTTAATGAGATGTCTCTAAGGGCCTGCCCTATACACAAAGAAATGGCAGTTGTGTAATGCACATGCAAAGAAGTGTGAGGTGTGTGTGCAGTGGCAGGCTGAGAGCTGTGCTTCCAGAGAAAAACAATGTGCAAATGAAATGCAGAATTGGACATGGGCTCTTCTTAGGGCAGAAGTACAGAGGCACAGAAATATATTCTTTCTTAAGGCTGGGATAAAATACTTTTTTATCCTAAGAAGAGCCACATGGAACACATGAGAGTTGGGCCCAAAGCTTTCTTTACAAATGGAGAGAAAAAACTGCTACGCTAATGAGGACTAATCAGCACTACCTATAAAAGGGACTGGACAACTTAATAACTTCTATCCTCTCCCCACCACAGGACAGACATCAACTGTTGTTAAGTTGGGCAAGATCAATTTAATGTATAACATTGTCAGCACAGGTATTTGGTTTCACCTGTTTAAAAGAGGTGTTCAATTTAAGCACCATTTGCAGCTGCATCACAATCTTTAAAATACTGCTTTTTATTGAGTGATTCAAACAGATCATTCAAAAGTGGAATGATTTTAAGTAAGATACAAAAGCATCCATCTTTGGCCTGTTTTATCACTGCCAGGTGTTTTGCATGCATATATAATCTGCAGGTTGATTTTTTTCCCCCCAGCTATTTTCTTGGGAGCAAAAAGGAATCAAAAAATGGCATCCTGAAGGCATGTTTGCTGGTGAGAGGATGGTGGCCTTTGACTCAAAAATCTGTTGAACAGCCAATGTCATGACACTGCTGTGTGTCAGCTGTAGCAGTATCTGAACTATGACTTGGTAGCTAGGCCTGTGACAGAATAGATTTCAAATCTTTGGATTGCTGAGAAGGGTTGGCCATGAAAGCTGATATTCACAGATATGTCCCTGGTGTGAGCACTGTAGGCAGCAGCAGGGACATCATCTATTTTGGATGGGAAATCCAGAAAAATGCTTATTTGCTTTATATTCTTACAGATGAGCTCTCCCTGCTGGCAGGTGCTTTCCCTGCTTGTCCTCCTGCTGCAGCTTTTAGTCTGCTCTAGGAGAGCATGACTCGTCTGCCCATGGGCTGAGGAAAAGCTGGCACAGGACCTAGGTGTGCACCTAGGGGTGCAGGCAACCAAGCCAACACCTCGGCTGGGAAAATCAGACCTCTGTCAGGCCACAGAGTAGTGAAGAAAACAAGAGGAGATGTGTGGAAAGCCAGGAATTTATTTATGTCCCAAACCACACCTCCTAGTGTGGGCTGGCTTCTTGTTCTAACACCTCCTAGTCTGAGGTTTTCCTGCTGAATCAACATGGCTATATAGGTCACAAACATGAAAATCTAGGACTGAATCCAGGGCCAGTGAGGATAATTTTGATGGTTCTGGAGAGGTGTATGGGGTCTCATCCAGGTGGGTGGTGGAATGCAGGGATGTAAGAGGACTGAATACAGACTCTGTTGGACCTGGACCATCAGCAGGTTTTTATCTAGGGATGTTCATGGCCTTTGGAGACCAGGCCAGAGTTCCAACAGAAATTACTTCCAATTTAGGAGGCACAGATTTTTCCTAAAGTATCCCAGCTTTGGGATGAATAAACCAGACAGAAGCCTACTGACTCTACCAATGACTCCCTCTAGAATTAATGGGAAGACGTAATTACAGGACCCTGGTGAATGTTTTAAGTTCAGGCTGTGCCTCTCTGCAGCTCTGACTGAGAGCCCTGGAGAGGCTATTGCCCACAGAGCTCTCCCCTGGCAATCTTGGTGGGAAGGGAGAGCACCCAGAGGACTCAGGCTCCTCACCTCTTGCTGGAGAGCTGCCTGGAAAAGGGGGCTTGCTCTTCAGAGAAGCAGACAATGCTTCTGTACCCTTCTTTGGAAAATGAAGGAATATTAAGAATGAAAGCCAAGTCCTATCCCTAGTACTCACAGTGTGATTTTTGGTAGCCCTGGTGTGTGCAGGATCATCTAGGGTAAGTGCTAACAGATATTGATCCAGGCTCCCTTCTGATACCCTGAAGCACTCATGGCGGTAACTAAATGTCTTCATCATTTAACAGGTGAAGAAACTGAAGAAACTGAAGTGCTGGGGGTTAAGTGATCAGTGTGAGGTGGACAAGTGAAATAGCAGAGCTACGGAAAAACCCCGGTGAGAGTATTTATTGACAAAGAAGTTGCAGGTTACTTGCAAATAAATATGAGGAGGCCTAAAGAATATTTTGATGAATTACAATGTGCAGATAGAACTTAAGCAAACAGAGGAACTAAAGTGACCTGTCAGGTCTGAGCACATGCCAGCATAGGAACCAGATGCTCTATGGCATGTAATTCTGCCCTTCCTGAGAGCAGTGTGTCTCATGTAGTTAGCAGGGACTGAAAGTCTACATCTGGCCTTGGGGAAATAAGAAGTCATGGCACTGTATTTCACAGGACTTGGTAAGGGAGAAATCAGTCCAGTTTGGTCTTTCTCTGTGGATTGTACCAGATGTCACTTGAACAGCTCTGTCTCTAGCCTGATAATTGCGGAAATTTTCAGAAGAGCCTTAAAGCTCTTTACCAGGACTAAAATAATAGAAGGGAGGAGACACTTTATGCCTACCTGGTCTTCCTTCTCTTTCTAAGGTGTGATTACTTGCTTTGGCCATTCTAGTATAATGTATCTCACACGACTTGTTACTACTCAATTTGTATGGCTAGTCTACAACCTGGCAGATTTCATTGTTAGAGAAGTTCTCCACATTTCAGCCTCAGAATAACTTTTTAAAGATCTGTTTTATTCCTACTTGTGGTCCCTATTTCAGTGCTTGGATTGATGGGTCACATTATGCTTTATTTTTTCTCTTACATGGTTTGTACTGTTCATTTTATTTTTAATTGCAAGGTAGAAAGACGTGAATATTTCAGAATGACCAGTTCCCTTTTCCATGGTTTCCTAAACATGGTGAACTTCCTGCAGGCTTATACTCTTCCATATCTTTCCTGATGCAGCATCATAAAGCCATTGATTAACTAAAACAGGAATCATGTATCTCTCCTCTGTTCCTTCCAGTTTTAAGCTAAATGTTATGGAAGCAGAGCCCAGCAAGGTGTGGACAAGCAGCGGAGGGTGTAGAGTTACTCAGTGTTGGGACCAGTTTGGCTCGGGGTTGATATGAGTGCCATGCAAGCTGGTGTTCTTGGTGGAAAGGAGAACTAGCAATCAGACAATTCACTTTGCTATTGTTACAAAACATTACTTGCAGTGTCTTTGCTAATTCAGAAACCTCATAGATATAATTACACAATCTGGAGGTTATCTAAGCCTTTCTTCATTGTTTGTTTTTAAATTGTTCAATAAAAAGAATGTTTGAACCTATCTATGGAGCAGGATCGCCTCTCTTTGCCAACCACTGCCAGCGATGAGTTCCTGCCCGGGAAGCCACTAGCATTTCACTTCTACTGGAACTAAATTGTTAGAGAAAAAGCAGGTCATCTCTTCATGATGCAACACAGGAAAAACGGGTTAGCTGCCAGCGAAACCCATCTCAAGAATGGGAGAATCAGGAGGGTGCAGACTTGGTAAAATCTTGACAAGGGGATGAATATAGAGCTCGGACCATAGGAACCTGATATAGTGAACCCTGTTTCTGAACAGTATCCTTCTTACTAAAAAAAGGAAATGAATAAGGCATTAGTTGCTAACACAAATTTTTAAGAGGCACAACAACATTACTTTGTGCAATGAACAATACAGAAGAATCTTTTTTATATTTGAAAGGATATAGATTAGCCTTAAATGGAAGCACAGTGTTGAACAGGAATATCCTTTCTTATGTCCCAGCAAAATAGTTTTTTAATAGTCATTGCTGCATTACAGGATCAGCAATACTTGGAGGAGATGAAGCCCCACTTTCCCTCCTGCATTTTTCCACAACACACCCCCCTGCTGTGACACTTACTTTGTGTCCATCTTAACTACTGACTGTTACAGTCAGGGCAGAGCATCAGGAAAGATAGGATTTTAAAGGTTTCCCTTTGAGAAAGGATTCCCTGGGCCACAATGGTTCTTAATGTGCTTAATACTCATGTCATGCTGGAGAAAGTTCAGTGCTTTCTGAGGGGGGTGGGATGAGGTGAAGCTGATACTCACAGGACGACTTCTACGTGGTCCAAAGCCCACTGATCATGACCTGTTCCGTTGTGACGGGGCTGCCACCACCGCAGTAAGACTCCTTTCATTCGTGCCTCCCTGTCACACAAACACAAGAGCCTGTGAGAGCTCCAGACTGTTGGTGTGTTGCATATCCCTATCTATCCCCAAACAGAACCGAGAGCAAAGTCAAATCGTTTCTGTGTCACTGAAAATCAACACATTGTACGTGTAAAACACTTAATAGTTAAAAATGCACACAGGTAGGGAGGATTTCCCCCCTTCAAAACAAGTATTCTTTCTGTTTTTCTTTTAAGTGCATTGATAAACACTACACTGGGATACTCTCTCATCAACCTTTTTTCTTCAACAGTGAAAGTGCAAAGATAGGTTATTTTTTAGCAGAAGTGTAATTTGTGCACTTAGAGGTAATGAAATGTGACTGGGTACTCACAAGGGAACATTATAAGACACTCTTTGGGCTTGTATAAAGTCCTTTGGCTGATGCTGTGCAATTACTTGCCACGTAATTCCGTTATTTACACTGTACTGGAGGAGAACTGCCTTGTCTACAGTGTTAGGATCACTCAGATTGGTATTGCAACTGTCTGTTTGTGAAATACTTCCAATTTGCAAAACAAACATTATTTTGCTGTAAAACACAGACAGAAAAGTTATTTTCAATATGCAAAATTATTCAGACTGGAACAATAGTATTTCTAGGTTTATTGCAGTTACCTTATCAAAACTTGTAGCATTTTCAAGAATCGTTACTTTAACATGCAAAACAAACTGTTCTCACATCTTTAAAACAGAGCTCCCCTTTCAAAATAATAGTTTACTATGTATAACATATTGTTGCAAGCAGGATCCAATTTTGCAATATATCTGCACAAAACTGAGATGGATAAAAATGAAAACATGTAAATGAGTGTATGAAAAGTTTAAAAAGGACAAATAAAAGTTGAATATAAGAAAGAGCATAAAAATATATATCATATTCTACCTGGTTGTTCAATTAAGAAGAGAAGAGCCTGACTGATATCTGGCCCATTGGCCAATTCATCCTGTTTCTAATCTTGCTTTGGACAACTAAATATAAACCAGTCATGAAAGCTGTCACTCTGCTAAGAGCCAGCACAGGCTGGTTACATTTATTTTTCCATGGCCAAAGAGGCTCAATAGATGAAAAAGATACTCCTGTTCAGTGCCAGGTGAATATAATTCTATTTGACAACTGAAATGGGAAAATGATCCTGTAATTACTAAATAACATCTTTAGTCATACCATTGTGGAGGCACATACAAACATGGGATTTGCCTTATCAGATCAGGCACCAGTCCAGGCAGTCTGGTGTCCAGTCTTTGCCAACAGCTTCATTGTCAGTGCTGGCTTACATAGACAGTGCTCTGTTGGGCATGATGAAAACATCTGACCTTTACATCTGACATCCTCACTATCCATCTCCCAAATCAAAGTCACAAAGCCCTAATGTTTTCTGCCAGCACATCCAACTGCATGGCAGAGCCAGATGAGTCCATCCTCATCAGTACTGGCCCACATACATATGAAGAGTTTCCTTTCTTATGAATTGTTAAAAGAGCTGTTTAGGCTCAAACTATTACCTTGCTCGGGTGAGATCCAGAGGCTTGGTCACAGCTTGTCTTACTTGACATCCATTAAAATAGAGCGAATCTCCATGGGCATAGGGTGCCAGCTGTCCACATCCATTCCCTATCACTCCCCCCTGAATGGTTTCCCAGTTTATTTCAGTGACTCTTTCAGATTCAAAATTATCTTTAATATAACTTGGCAGATCATGGCTAAAAACAGAGCAGTCATCACCTAAAAATGATATAGTGAAGTTGTAAAACACACAAAAAGAAAGAATGGAGAAAATTGAGTTACAGGTCGTTGTAATTCCTTTCAAGGTTGTGGCTCAATATATGGTGTGAGGACAGCCTGAATATATTTCAGCAGATCCATTAGTAATGTGCACATTGATATACAGCAGTCATTTTTAGAAAACTGAGGCTGTGAGTCTAATTTTTACAGCAGTATAACTTCAAGAACTGCAGTACAGTTTCTCCTGTTTTGCATTGATGCCAATAGGAGAAACCTCAAATTGCTGGTTGAAGGCAAATATGTCTAAAAATTCAGAAGGGATCTGATCTTATAAAGTTATGAAGTTCTTCTGGAAGACATTAAACACTGGCTCCACTCCCACAAAGCACTTAGAGCTTTCCAAGGGCACTCAGGTACCATTAGGCATGTGCTTAGCTGCACTGAGGGTTTAGAGCAGAACACTCTGTCCTGACGGGGCACAGAGTCCCTTACAGATGCCAGTCACCAACATCTGGATCCTATTTGCGCATCTTCTGGGATGCAGCCTTGGAAGGATCAAGGGGTGAAAGCCGATGCTGACTAATCAAGTAGCCGTGCCTTCAATAAAGTTCTGCCTTCAATAAAGTTCTGCCTTCAATAAAGGCTGGATGGATTTTATATACAGGGCCAGATGGGAGCAGCTGCTGACTCAATGTGGAAAGAGTAGGGAGAGGGAAAAGCTGTTATTTGGAGCCCTGACAAATTACTAATTTTGAATTTGTTACTCAGACATTCCAGTGATGAATTTGGACATGATACATCACTTCGTCTTTTTGTTTAATTTTGAGCTAGATTAGACTGTAGTAGGTGTACAAGACAGAAATGAAGAAATGGAACCTTGGAATCCTTCATCACAGATGCAAATGGCTCCCGTTGTGCAATACCCGTGGCCACTGCAGAGCTTTGGGCACGCTTCCCCAATGTACACATGATCGATTGCCCAGCTCTGCTTCTCTAGTTCTTCTCCCTTCTGTATCCACCTGAACTGGGTTGCACTGCAAATATCAAAATCCAAACACTGTATTAGGATACATAGCAGTTAAACACTTCTGTACAGTGATGTTCTAATATACCAGCAGCAAATATAACCTAAAATGTAATGTGAGGGGGCTGTGACTTCAATAACTAGAAAGACCTACCCTGCTACATCATTGGCAGTAGTGACTTCTCTTATCAAAGAGCTTCCCGAAGAACATTAGTTATATATGAAATCTAAATCTGCAATAAGAATTCATTTTTAATTCACCAATTGTTCCTAGTAAACTGTGCCAGCAAGACAGCTGTCGTTTTATAGATCCACAGTGAGCTGACCTTTCAGTAACCTACCTGGATGAGACATGGTCAGGCAGCTGAATAGTTATTCTTCTCCACATGGAGCTGTTGACAGAGTTATAGATGGTAGCTTCATGGAATTGAAATGGGGAGCAGCCAATGCTATTAGATGAGGAAGGAAGGCAGTGTGTCTGGACAAGTTGCCATGAGTCTGTCCTGTAGGAAGCAAAAAAAAAAAAAAAAAAAAAAGGGAAAAGGTTTTAGAACAACTGAAAAAATAATGAAAGGAAAGCAGGTTATTTCTAAGGGCCATGACATTGCCTGTCTTACTAAACGAACATGAGAGATTGTCAGCAATAGTTTCCACACTCTGGAGCCACAAATAAACAAGAGGTGAGAGGCCAAAGCACAGGTGCAGCCACGGAAGATGTCTGAGTGTTGTGGAGCCCTGGTGGTGGTACTCCCAGCAGTGTGGTGCATACAGCTGCTCTGGGCTGCATGACAGAAGGATTTATTTAGGAGGCTGCTCCTTAGCCTCTTTCTTACAGCGTTCAGAAGAGTCCCAATAGAATTTGCTACAATTTCACCTACAGTTATTTGAGCACAGAATACATTTATATATTTTTTTTTTTCATTTTTACAAATTATAACATGCTGCTGTTCTACAGCATATGAGGCAGTTTTTTTGTTAGCTAGTTAAAAAGACCTAGTTGGAGTTAAGTAACTCCTGTTTCATTACAGCTTGACCCTGTATCTTACTAAAAGAGTTTCCTGCAAATGTGTTTTCCTGTGAGCACATTTTTAACAGGAACATGCTCATGACTGTAACTACAAGCTCAATGCCGTGAATCTGTCAACATCTGGCATAAATTATAAAGAGAATTTATGGGAGTTATGTAGACAAATCCCAGTGCTTGCACACAAGCTTTGTTCAGATTCTGTTACAACATGAATAGCAAAGCAATTGCTTTAATGAATAGAAGCTCTCTATGTTTTTAATGTCGTACTATTTTTTTTCAGGTCTGTGTATTCTGCTGTCATTTACCTGGCATCCTTTGTATACTCCAGCATCACAGAGTGGAGGTCCCCACAAGAATTTGCCTCACAGCCAACCACGATCTATAGCACAAATAAAATCAACTGCTATAACAAGTCAGGTAGACATTTAAAGTGATATATAATCAAGTTATGTTCTCCTTTTTTTTTGTTTCTTTATTGGGTGTATGAGTGATTGCCAACTTAGAACTTGGGCAAAATTCATCAAAAGTGGATGGAAAACAAAAGACACCATACATCAGACACTGTTTTAGCTTCAAGATTTTTACTTCCTTGCTACTGTTATTTCCTAACAGAATCCTAATGCTTCATTTCTAAAGTCCAAATTAAATATCTAAACAAACATTGTTTCTGAATCAAGACATATAGTAGTTCCTTGGCATTTCCAAAAGTGAAGCACCTATGAAATTTAAAATTCATAATGATAAACATGTGGACATAAACTTTAAATCAGTCCAGTTTAGGAACAGAATTATTCTGAATATTTAAAACAATAGACATATTTGTTCTATATTACAGTAGAAAGATTGCAGTACCCAATGTACATTACTGATTCAATAATCCAATGTTAAATTTCAAAACCAAATAGAACCCATGCTAGAGCTGAGTTCTTAGTTTAGAAATAAAATCTTTGCTGTGAGTGGTGAATACAAATGGGGAAAAGATCAGTAAAGAAAAACTCTGCAGTAAAAGTTTAGTAATATGGACAATTAAATGCTGGTGGGGTTATCAAAACTTTGGTCTCAAAATAGAGGAAAAAGATGATAGGCTAGGTAAAATAAGCATCTTGGAGGCAGTCTTGACATTCAGTAGTAAAAAACTTAAGATATAATTTCTTTGGCATGCTGAGTTGGGAAGCAGTGTTTTAGAGATTATATTAGACAGTCAATATAAAATAGGCAGTGACGTTGAGAAAAGGCGAAAATATTGATCAGTGCAAGATGGAAAATTCTGAAACTATCTTGTCAAACAGAAGAGCAAGAAAAAACATTATAAGAAAATGGATTAGTATTTTGATAACCCTATTTTCATGTTAGTTCCTGGCTTATTTAAAACAGGGTGCTTGGGGAATGGCCAAGAACATTTCTGGAAAACAACTGCTTGTTGCCTTTGGCCCCTGCGTAGAATTCTACCTTAAATCAAATTAAAATACTCAGAAATGTTTCTCTGACATGACACAAGAAGTAGAAGCAGTCCTTCTACTTGAACTCAGTTGCATTTTCCATATGACACTTTTCTCCAGCCTTCTCCCTTACCTTTTCTCTTCCTTCATAAATTAGGGGAAAATAACTTACTCTGCATGGCATCTATTCTCACCGTAGAAAATAATTCCTACTATATCTGATGATCCAGTAATTTCAGGAAAAAAGATGTTAGACTTCCAATTCCTCTGACTAACCACAAAAGCATAGACAGTCAGAATATTTTGACATTTTACATTCATGCAGCCTTTCTGGTTCTCATTACCTACACCTCATATTTTCCTTTAATTTCTAGTAAAAAGTCACTATTAATTATTCATCCAATTGAGCATCCTAGTTGGAAGAAGAATAATTTCTGGAGAACATTTCATGAATTTTCATTGTGTTCTTTACTTTGGAGAGAGAGAACATTTCTTACTTTAAACTGCATCATGTATCCTGGCTGTATAATGAGCTCCCTGGAGGACAGGATGTTGTGTGTTTTATCCTTTTTCTTATTTGGCCAGTAGAGATGGAATGATGGATTTCCACAGAACCCCGCAGTTCTGACTGCGTTAGGGTAAAAGCTCCAGTTTTCTTCATGAGAGGTACCTTCTATTAAGATGAGTTAAATACAATTACTGCATTGTCTTGGTAAACATCAAGGCTTAGTAATGAATCCACAGAATCACTAGACAGAGTAGTGATACGGACACTACATTTATGCTATCTGTAATGACACACAGTAAGCTACAAAGAGACATAATAAAGACATTCATCGCCAGAGAGGTAATTAAAATATTTATATAATAGTACTTTTAAAAAATATGATGAGAGAAAAGCATAATACCAGACATTTAAATGAAATGAGTTGGACTGAAATAAAAATTTTTATGTGTATATACATGTGCACACATGCACATCTGAATATACATGTAAATATATATATATATATATATATATATATATATATATATATTTGCACACTTCCATTAATAGCATGAAGAATAGCATATAAACAGCATTAGTCTACAAAATGAAAAATTTGCAGAGTAAAAATAAAGCCTGCTTGCAAGCTCACAGGCTCAGGTGAGATAAGAACAGAGAAAGCCAGACAACAGCTGCGCTGTGGCAGCCTGTTTTACCATCATCAAAGGTATCCACCAGCTGGCTGGGGTTGATCTCTGCTCCCCCGATCAGGATGTTGTCCAGAGCCCACTGTGCCCGGTCGGGGCCGGGCACCACGATCCCGTTGCTGAGAGTGAAAGGCTGCCACCAGCGCAGGCGGGTGGTGTTGGTCAGGGCGTGCTCGGGGAGAAGGATGTAGTCGTGCCTCACTGAGATGTACTTTTGGTAATCCATCTCATGGAGCAAAGTCCAGGATATCCCTGGAATGAAAAGATGCAGGTTTAATAATAAAACCAAGCATATGGAAGAATCTTTTAAAGGATTAATGTAAGATAATTGGAAATGAAATTAATATCTATGGTCTTCTGATAGAGTTTAACTTCTAAGGATTGTTGGCAACTGTTACTCACTGCAAGAGTAATTTTGTAATTGTAAAATGGAATAACCAACTTGGATGGAAGCCACAGATTACTGAAAAAAGGCAGGAAGATTATGGAAAACTTCTGAGAAATAGATGGAAATTTTATATGGGGAAAAATCTTTACATGGAGAAAAATAGCTTTACAATTAAGAATTAGCTTTTTATTTTGGATCTCTGACAACTTCTCAGGTATTCATGGTGATGGATACAGAATCAGACTGTAGCTCAGCTGTAAATACAGTATGTACTTGCCTCCATCAATGGAATAGTCTAAGAGGACTCCTTCCTTTCTGCAAGTCGGTCTGTGGCATGTTGTCATGTTGTTTTCACTCCCAATTCTCCCCCAGTACTGTAGAAACCTAAGAGTAAATGCATATGGTCACATCTGTTAGACTTGCACAAATAGAGGTTGCTTTCTGTTAACAGACATACTGAAATTGTTCCAAATGCCAGCATTTTTAAGCAAGTAACATTGATGCACAAACACTACAAAGGTTTCCAAAAACATTGTCTAGTAACTTTCATGGGAACCTCATGGAATTCAGCTAAGAACTGCCCCTGGGAGGGAGTAACCCATTGCAGATGTATCTGCTAGGGACAGACCAGATGGGAGCTGTTTTGCTTAGAGCTCTCTGAGAGTCCTGGTGGAATGGGAGCTCACCATGTGTTAAGATGCCCTTGTATCAATGAAGGACTTAAAAGAAGTTGATAAACTGAGGCAAGGTCAGTGGAGGACACTGGAGTGATTGTAACCAGAGCTCAGAGTCAGTGCTCATACGCTGAAAAGACAGGAAGTTCCAAATGGATTTAACAGGTGGGAAAAAAAAAGAAAAAAAAAATCATTCTGAGAATAACTGAACACTAGTACAAATGTTCCAGTACATACAGACAGTAGGATCTCTGTTCTTGGAGGTTTTTACAGATCCAGTGGGAGAAAGTCCTGGACAAACTGGCCTGAATTCAGTGTTACCTGGCTTTGAGCATGAGGTTGGACTAGGGATTCCCTGAGGCCTCCTCCTTCCTGTAATTCAGCAAACTTGCAGAATTTCAGAAGCATGCAGCATCATTAAAGCCATATGGTCAAGAGAAATGATGCTGAAGCTGTCTATGTCATGTCCTTAGCTTGTCTAAACTGACTGAGCTCCATTGCTCTCCTGATAAGTCATCCTTTCCAACAGCATCCCTTCCAACAGGATCTTGTGTGGGCACCCAAAAGAGGACAGCCAGCAGAGGTTCTGCTCTGACCTCAGTGAGAGCCATGGCTGGTGACTGTCTTGCCTCTTTGCTGGACAGGAGTTGCTGATTCCAGGACATTTCTGGGCAAAGGGACCTGCTGCTTCACCTGGACACGTCAGACCCTTTCCACTGTGCTAGGGTGAGCCTTGCTCTCTGTGACTCATCTGAAAGCATCAGCGTCCTAAGAATCATAATCTCATCATGTGAGTGTCTGCCTCAGGCAGGGCTATTCTTGTGGTGGCCTAGGAATTCCCTGAGCCACCAGCTCTGCTGCTGCTTTGCCAGTGTACGACAGAGCTCCCTGTGACAATGACATGGAACCAAGACCTACTTTGCCCCCCGCAGGTCCAGATCTTGAGTGACAGCCTGCCTCACAGTTGCACCTCCAAAATACAGAGTTGTGTCTTCTGCAAGAATTCCACATTCAGTACAAGTATTGCCACCTTCTAAGGACATCCATAAATCTGGTTTAATTTCCTCATTGTCAAAGCGCTCTTTCAGGAAGGTCTGTAAGTAACATGAATGTAATTTAACATGAAGCACTGGTAAGTAAGATTTTAAGTCTTTTTGATAACCACAGCTGGAACTGACCCAAACATGTTTGAAGGGCTCAAGAACACTGTAAATTTTTCTCAGGGTGACCAAACATAATCAATTCTGGCTGAATATTTGAACTTGAACTGAATTAGCCAAATGTGAAAACTTATTAGGACTGGATTTTATCATACTTGGAGCCAAAATTGGCATGTGCAAGTAAATGAGCATGTTGGGTTTGCTGGCAAAGTTTGGACAGCAGAGTGCAACAAAGGGGAACTTCTGTATGCATGGGAGAAAAAACATTCTGTATCTTTCCTCAGCAAAACCAGCAATCCTGTCACTATGGAGTTAGCAGTGAAAATTTCCTAAAATTGCTACAATTTTATCCCAAGTGTCCTTAATATGATGGATACATTACTAATTAAAAATTGCAAACAGACAATGATATTTGTTCATGTAGTTAGTTTTTCAGATGAAAACCAGAAGGTTATAATAATTCAAATTATATGATAACTGACAAGTTAGTTAGTTACTTTTAAATTATCAATATCTAACTAGAGTCCACTTGCTTGTTATTGAGTAACATGAGTAACAGCCAAGTGAATTAATTTTTTAATTTTATGCTATTTTCCTTTATTCCCTACTACAGTAAGCTCTTTCACAGTAAAGACAATCTTTCTATTTTGTTCAAATACAACCATATGTACAAGGGTGATTTACATCCTATAATGATGATTAAAAGATGAACAGTGAAGTTTATCACAGTTTTTTCAGGCTAAATGTTATTTTCAAAGCAACAAACCCATTCTTGAATAATGCAGTAATAGTTTTGTTAGAAAAAATGATGAAAGGGCTGAAAATGGATTTGACTGTCTTCAGGCTGACGGGAATCAAAGCTAAATTTCCAGTGAGATCAGTCTGGCCTCTCTCTCCTTCCCAGACAAACACATGCCAAAATTCATTATTTAAAACATGCAATAAAATTACCTTCAGTGTCTGGGTCAGGTAGCAGTTTGGACCTGAATACCCAGGATCACAGATGCATTGCTCATTCAGGCAGTCTCCATGACCTCTACAGTTTTCCAGACAACCAGGGCCCAGATAGAAATTATCAATGGCCCACTGCATATCTGAGTATTTCTGGTAGAACCGAAATCTCACGGGACTAGATATAAAGGAATGAAGAAAACCAAACATATGCATAAAACAACTTTGCTCAATTGAAAAAAGGTAATTAAACACAATATAATCATGACTGTACTATCTTCTGAGCTTCCACAAGTAGTAGAAGTATCTATTGAAATTGATTTTTTTTACATATCCATAATGTAATGAACATGAACGCTACTATTCTGCAATTTCCTTGTAAGAAAATGAATAGGCAGATGTCCTGTTATGTTTCCAGGAAGGTACTCAGTCCAAGAAAAAAAGAGTAGCAAATTCATACTTACTTGCCCACAAGGCTTTCAGGCAGTGTGTAGGTTACTCTTTTCCATCCTTTAGTGGGAAAGAAGACAGATGGCTGTGAGACACTCCCAGAACATTTTGGATCAGCTGGTAAGCACTGAGGTACTAAGTAACTCCAGCTAACGCCAAAGTCAGTGGAGTACTGCACATGGACCTGATTTTGTGCAAGTTTTTCTGGGGTTTTACATCCAACAGAAACCTAATAAAGAAGAGACCATCAGTAATTAAGAATTAATTTTGGTGGGGGAGTTTAAAAAAGTGTTTGAGCCTGAAAACAGGCTGCAGAATTTTGCTTGAAATGATGGCAGTAACAGTGCCTATATGGTACCAATCACCTGCAGATCTCTGATATTCTCAAGTCTGAGAACAGACACCATATTGTGAATTTTGTTTTCTTCTAGATGGCTCACATTTCTGGATTTCCAGATTTTGACACTCATGCCTTAAACCCCAGTACCACATAACAAATAAAGTTAATGTCCCCTTCCACACAACCTGAGATTTGAATATTTTAGAGGCAGCCAAAGATTAGAGAGACCACCTTTATGGATGGATGTGCAAAGGGTTCTTGGAATTTCCCTATATTGCTGGGTTATTTCCCTAATTTAAGTAAAGGGGTGTAGGAAGGCCAGTTTGGGTGCAGGTTTGATGTGAATGCATGACAACACAGGAGCAGAGTAAACTACTGTGGAGCTGCTTTTCCCTCACCAGCACCTGTAACAAAACAGGCACGTGGTAGACGTGCAATATCCTTATTACATGGTGTCCAAGGAACTGCAGTGCTGGAAGAGAAGGATGTGTCACTTCTGAGAACAGCCTGTGGTATTAAAGCTGACCAACACAGAGTAAGTGAGAAAAATGGGGATGGCCTAATAACAACACTTTTCCCAGCAGGGAATGGCTCCTGTGTAGGCCTATACATCATCCTTCTTCCTGAAAAATCACTTCGACCTGGAACAAAGTGTGGTTTGGAATAATTATACTGCAGACAGATTTTACCTTAAACTGCATAATCCAGCCTTCTGTAGGAGTCAGGTCATGGGTGACTGCATAGACCTCTCTGCCATCGTGGCTCCCGCAGATCATGACACCATCAGGAGAATCACAAAATCTCTCAATTGAGCAATCATCATGGAATAACCAGTGTTCATTCACTTGAAAATAAATGGCAATGTCAGTAATATACAGTGGCAATATAAATTAAACAGGGAGTAGTGTTAACCACAAAAGATGATTCACAGCTTTATTTTTCAGCCTACATGAGAATTATTTAGTATTGCTCCTGAGAATGTTAGTAGCCCATTATTCCCATGTAAATATTTATTACATTTATCACATTTATTGCTGAAAGCACATCTTACTACTCTCTTAAATTAGCATTGCAGCATTATTTTTTAATGTTCAAGAAGTAAGGATCTGAGACTTAAAATACATACTTCTGTTGCACTGAACATTTTGGGAGAGCCTTTTAATGGGTGTTGCCTATATGTCTGCACAAAGTCTACCCAGCACTGGTAGCTGTTAAGCCTTATAAACATAAAGAAATGTATCTTCTACAATATTTAGTTGTAAAATGTAATTTAACTTCCCTTAAGAGAAGTTTAAAAAGGGAACAGACACTCAGGATAAGAAATTTGCTTAGAATAACCTGGTGAAACACTAACATTAGAAAAATTAGGATTTTAGCTAGAAAACTGGACTATCCCCAGAAACCATTGGTATTGTCATTGATAGAAAAGGTCGAGAGTTCAGGGGGAGGAAGACTCGCCTTACTTCCTCCTTTTAAGGTCCCCCGCCCCCCCAAAAAATGACTTAATTCAAGAAGCCAACCACGCATGCTTAATAGCTATTCAAGCTAATTCCCACAGGAAACGGGGAACAGGAGGGGTTGTTATTATGAATATATATTTGTTTGAAGCTTTTGTCAATAAATAGACTCTGTGATCACCTGTAATTTTGCAGTGCATATTAGAGAGTTACCTCACGCTGCTGCCCAGATCTGAATAAACAGACACTTTCTAACTTTAAATTGTTAGAGAGTCTTTTGTCCGTCACAGTTGAGTATCAGTATTAGACCAATACTCTTATCTTAGTAAATCACAGGCACTTCTAAAAAAATTACTTTTTTTTTCTTTTAAAATAAATTAACCTTCTAAATAAATTCATGCAGTTAAAAAAGCTGCATTTCAACTTTTCATTTTGTTTTTTGTGAACAAAAAACAAAAGACAATGCCCCTATAGCAATGGGATTTTCTGTGATCGCCATCACAGTGAGACAAAGGTTCAGAGGCTCAGCAAGATTTGAAAATCACTGCACTGGCTTCTTGCTGCTTAGCTCAGAGCCAGGTGGAGAGTTCACCTGTGGTTTTGTCCTCCACGGCCATGTCGAAGGCGATCCTGCCGGCGGGCCCCGCGTCAGCCGGGGAGCGCTCGTGCTGCGGCAGGGGAGCGCTGCTGAAGGTGTCGAGCATCACTGTCCTCTGGTCAGCTGAGCCCGAGATCAGCACGTTGTCGATGGCCCAGTCGTTCTGATCCAGCCCGTCGTGCTTGGGCTGCCACCAGCGGAAGCGTGTCCCGATGGTTTTGGCATCGTAGGGAAGGAGGATGTTCACAAAGCTGGAATAAAATATGGAAGTTAGTTGTAGGAGAGCTGCAGGAGGAGGACACTTTGCAATGCTCTGTGCTGGGTGCTTTGAACAAGTCCATTCATGATGTTTCCTAGAATACATGGAATTTGGGAAAGAAGAAAAAGATTGGTCTATATTTCTCTAGGAGATATTTCTGAACAAAAGTCTTTCTGATCACTGCCAGTATCATCCCTGGAACAGGGGCTCAGAGAGAAGTGGGAAGGGTCAGCACCCAGACTGTGTCATGGTTGAACAACCTCACTTGCTCCAGCTGTCCTTATGAGACCGAATGCAACGGTCTGGACTAGCAGGGTATGGCCATAAGGTTCTCAAATAAGGGAAGTGATAGGAAGGAGAATGTGGTAGTAAAATGAAGATTGCTTTTTTTCAACCTGGAGCCATTCAGCAAATAGCAATGCTCCAGTACAATTTTATCTGTTCCACTGCAACAGTACACAATAGTACACTGAAATCCCATGTCCACATAAAGTGCTAGTGATTTCTTGTTGTGTTTGAAAAAATAACAAATAATGGGTACCTCACAACCCCATTTTCTGTAAATCTTTTAAATTAGTCAGTGAGAAAAAGATCAGCTCACATATATGCATGTTTTGAATCCCACAAGCGTCTGAGAGTAAGGTTTGAGTGTATCTAACCTTTTGATGGATAACTGCAGAAATGCAGTTTCTCCTCTCCACACCATTTTATAACTAACTTACAACAATCAGTGATTTTATGATCTTGCCAATAAGGAAATAGATTGCAAAGGTTAGCAACTTTAAGAACAGGATGGACATCACTACAGTAGTTAATTTTATCTTTCTACAACCATTTGCAAATCTACCAGACTGCTACAGGCTCCTAGCTATTCTTGTATTTCTGGCTTAGGAGCTGCACAAATGCTGATGCTTTCAAGACATGCACCAAGGCCATTCATAAACACCTGCAGGACTGTACAAGGTGAGCTTGTAAGGACCTGACATCCAAACCACAACATTAATATATCCCACAGGTTCTGGTGAAACATTCACCACCTGACTTTAGCAGAGAGATTTATACAGGCAGAAAGAAGGTATCTACAAACCCAGGCTTGCTGAACTGATCATAGAAAATTTCCATTAAGAGGCTCCAGGTGATTCCACCATTCACAGAATACTCCAGCAGCACCCCTTGGTTGCGGTTATTAGGAGTTATCAGACATCCATACATGAAATAAAACTGGATGAATTCTGCACTGGTGAGGTTCAAATCCACTGTAACTAACATACGGCTGCAACCCTTAAAAGCAACAAAAAATATGTTAGCTGGTGTTTTCCAACAAAACTTACATTCATAAAAAGTGTTAGACTATGCAGTCACTATTAATATGGATTCATGCTGCAAGAATTATAAAATTGTACAACATTTTATTAATTATTTCAAAGGTAAAGCTACAACAGAATAATATATATATATATATTTTTACCCTGAAGACTTGATTTCAATCATGTTTCATCTTAAAAATTCCTGTGCTGTATTTATATATGTTACTACTTTT
Source organism: Turdus rufiventris (assembly GCA_013186435.1). NCBI lineage: Eukaryota > Metazoa > Chordata > Aves > Passeriformes > Turdidae > Turdus > Turdus rufiventris. The sequence goes on along the minus strand of PYHW01010409.1, from coordinate 9,019,411 downwards.
ACCTTCAGTTTTACAACATTCATGCATCTACCTTTCTTCTTAATACAAAAGTTGCAAAAATCCATGCCTCCATTGTAAATCATGAAGTTTTCCATGCAGAATTAGTGAATCACTGATTATGTGCTAATAATTCAACTTTTGCAAACCATCAGATGACAAAGCAATTTTAGTATGTGTGCTTTCCACAATACCTTATATATTTCACATTGCTTAGTCTGTTAGTCGGTGTCTACTTAGCTCTACTGGAATGAAGTGGAAATGTAATGCTTCTGTTAGTTCATTTTAGAAAATTTTTGTCAGTTTGAACTTAGTTATAAATTTGACAGAAGGGATCTACAGGCATAAATTTTACATGTTTCTAAAATACTATTTCATGGTTTTTATAATCCTGAGATTACCTGTTAGCAAACTATAGCTCAGCAGCATTCAGGGTTATATACCTACCTGTGTAGCTAACCTAGGAAATTTTGTTGTAAGCTTACTCTGAAAACACCCACCTTTGAGACATCTGAAGGCTGAGGCTACACATGGGTGCAATGTGCTCTAGGGTGACCCTGCTTGAGCAGGGAGGTTGGACCAGATGATCTCTTCCCATGGCCCCTTCCAACCCGACCCATTCTGTATTTCTGTGGCTCAGTACTGTCAAGGCCATATGCAAGTTATACAAGTGCAAATAGCTAGTTATTAATTTACCTCTGTGGTCTGATTAGAAGCCACACAAACTCTGGTCTGGGAGTTTTAAGTGCTATGAGGAGGGTCTTAGAAGGAAAATTAAAAGTCTACATACTTATAGTGTGCTTTAACCTACTAGCTTTCAAAGGGCCCTGTACAGCTCCTCTCAGGAGCCACATACACTTTATCTCATTTTCCTGGCTGCAGCATAGTAAGGAACATGTTATCAGCTTTCCTGGAGTGTTTCTGGCTAACCATGGTCTGTAGGACCTGTTTGACTTTGACCTTCAGCCAGGCAAAGGATTTAATTCTAAAAAATATTTTCTATGTCTGAAATGTTAGGCTGTTATTTTTGTAATGCCTTGCTATTTGATTTTTAAAATCAGTCCCATTTATAGCGTCAAATGGAGCGAGCTGGTCCCTGTGCTGGACACACACCCCGCTGAAGTGAAGAGCCATCCCAGAGGCCACGGCCCCGCAGACCGTGCTCAGCTTGCCGCCGTTCACCGTCAGCCAGTTCTGGTTCGAGGGGGAGCGGTTGAAGTTGTCTTTCAGCTGTGTGGGAAGGGGAGTCTCTGGCTCGTCGCAGTACAGCCCACCCCAGTGCTCATCACAGCTGTGGAGCAAAACAAATGCACAAATCAGCTGGCAAAGGCTGGGCATGGGGGTTTAATCAGGGCCATGTTATTAAGGTACCATCTTATTTTGCATAGAGGCATCATTTACTAGTGCACAACTGGTATGTGGGGGTTTCAAACATCTGGCGTTCTGTAGTCAATATGAAACAAAATGAAACAAAAATGACTTTTTGGAAGGCTTAGTATTGTGTATCATTCGAGCTTCTAATACAGGCTACGCTCCTAAACAGTAAAAGCAGTAAAATGCTTGGATAAATAAACCAACAAAATATGCAAAGCCTAAAAATGTCCTGCTAATGTTCAAGTTTCTGTAAAATAGATTATCTGTAAAAATAGATGGGTGCTTTCTTATCTTTATATAGTTCTCCTTTTTTTTTTTTTTTCACCTCTGAAAAATGTTCTTACAATGTGTCAAAGACTGGATTAACAGCTTGGAACTGTGCTCTGCTACTATGAGATTTCACCAGGGATGTTGTGTCTTGGTACTTCAGTGTTGTCAGGATAGAGAAGAACACAATAATATGTCTATTCTGCAGTGAAATATATTTCTAAAAATACAGTCACAGTGCAATTATACAACCATTCTTCCATTTCTGCTGCCATTTGTGGCTGGAAAAAAAGCAATACACCCATCTGGAAGGTATTTCTCTCTTGCCAAGACAGGCAAATCTGGGGGTTGTTGTTTGCTAGCTTTGCAGGACTCTATGTGGATTGTTATGCAAACAGTTTGAGGATCAAGCCAGTCTGCCTCTCCTGGCAAAACCTACCATGGAGCAGAGTCATCCGACCATCAAGATAATACCAGTCAAAAAGCAAATTCTGGCCTTGTGAAGAACTGGCATACATCCTGCTTAGTGGATACATCCCACCTCCAGCCCAGGTTCTTTGCACCCAGCACCAGGCTGAGAGTACAGGGATGAGGTGTAAAATCCTTTGGGAATAAGGAGAAAATATCCGGGAAACTCCAGGACTGTCTGTCCCTAGAGGGATACGCAAACTCAAGGGGCACCCTCTCCCTGTGGGGTGGTAGGGGAGCGGATGCAGCAGAGGCAAGAGCAGAGGGGATGCATTGCCACTGAGGAAAGGACTGTGTGCTTTGGCCATGGAGCACGAACAGTCAGAGGTCTGGCAGAGCCAACCCCTGCAGTTCCCTTTCTGCTCGTTACTACTCCCAAGTGTAGTGCCCTCCTCAGTTTTAACACAAAATCCACCTTCCTTTGTAGAATCGAATCACAGTTTTTCCTGCAAATTTATCAGAATGACAGAGGGGGAGTGAAATGCTCCAGCCCAGGGCAGGACAGGGAACAGGTGGCACTTACACACAGTTGTCTTGCATGCACTTCCCGTGGCCACTGCACATGTCTATGCAGCCATCCCCAATGTAGACGTTGTCGATTGCCCATGTTTGCTGCTTGTCGAAAGGAGCAGGCTGGTGCCAGCGGAAACGAGTTGCTTGAGACCTTGGGAGAGAAAAGAAAACAGAATTCTATATTTTCTAGCTAAGGCAATCTTTATTTCGACTGGCAGGAAATGTTAGTCTTGAGGCTAGGCCGCTCTTGAAAGATTTGTTTGATACCAGCATGACCCAGGGCTGGTTTCTGACAATGACAACATCCCTCCAAGAGAAGGGTGCCCACACCAAGCGGGCCGTGGCTGGTGCAGTGGAGAGGAAGGTAGGAAGAAGATGGAACTCCCATTTGGAAGCTCAGGCCACTCATAACCATGTCCCAGTACAGATCAAAACCTGAGGGATAGATAGGAGCTGGATCAAGCCAGAATAATCCAAACTCTCCAAGTTTCATCTTGAGCTGGTCAACAAGCCCAAGTCAGCAACTTTACCTGGCTTTTTCCTCTGTGAATTCTCCCAACTACACTTAGGTAAGAGCAGCTCTAGGTGGTGGGTTAGGGACAGGTGAGAAGGCCCATGCAGGGCTTGCAGCATGATCCTGTCTTTGCAGTTTCTTCCCTCCCCTCCACCCCAGGGCTTGGTTGGAAATGCTAAGAAATTATTTGTAGTGTGATCCTGGCTCTACTCAGTAAATTATTTTCATTTTCTTTCTTAAAATGGGCTTAGCTTCCTACATGTGAATTAGGTGTCTCGGCTCCCAAGACAGATGATGAAAATCTATCCAAAGCAGTCAGGGCACAGCAAACAGTTGTTCAGCTCATGCAGGTGTGGACTGTGAGTCAAGAGCTGAGAGCAGATGAATTTCTGTAACTATGAATTCAGCTAAGCCCTGTTTTGTGGAACAGCACTAGATGGCAGCATTGAACTTTTTGTGGTCTGTTTTAGTTTAACACTCAAAGAGAAATCAAAAGTATTATAAACACCAAAAACAAATAAGGAGCATAATCCCCCAAAAATATTCAGTGTAAAAATGGACCTCATATGATAAAGTCATTATTCTCCCATGAATTATTTCTTTATGAAAATGCTACACGAGCTGAAAAAATAACATGTTTATCCAAAGAGAAATCTACTGCTCTGAGCTCAGTTCAGTGGCTCACCAAGTAGCATTTAAAAAATAAATATAAAAATTGTGAGGAAATCCTTTCAGAATAGAGACAAGCACCTGTATCTTACATTGCCTGCTTTGGCTGGGCACTTCACTAACAATTAATGGAGCTCATGCTCCTGTGGGAAGCTTTGTATTTGCATTTGCATTTTAAAATCAGCTCCAAGTTAAAAGTAAGTGTCCACTGTGCTCTCAAAGCAGAGGTGAGGCAGTGCTCTGGAGTACAGGAGCCCTAAGAGGCTACACAGACATGGGTTGTGAGCACCAGGCCAACCAAGTTACTAACTACACAGCCTGCATGTGCCTAAAACATACAGGCACAAACAATTGGAGACACACACCCACTATTACACAGCTTGAAATAATAAAGTAGCATAAAAATTATATTGCATAGACTAAAAGGCCTATTAGCTGCACTGTTCTTATCCTAAAGCTTAATGTCTCTCTTGCTTATGAGATAAGGTTGTAATAACCTCTCTCATAGAATGCCTATCTTAAAAACTTTGGGAAATGGTATTACTTGAGCCAAAAAAACCACAATTATGGGATTGGACAGAAGTGCAATTTTTGGCTCAGTAAGGCATCAGACTTCTTGTGAAATATACATCTCAAAAAACTCTTCAGTCTTAAAATCACAGTTATTTATAAACCTGAGTTTATCTCATGTGGTAGCTTCCTTTCAGGTTCAAATGCAATTGGTTTGGAACATCAACCCCAGCCCTGATTTATCCCATTCGACCCCAGAAAGACTACTGTCAACACAAATTTACAGTCTTTATACAAGAACTGACAGGGTAATGGATTTTTACAGACAATATGTAGCAAATGAGCACAATAGAGGAAGCACAGAAAATGAATGCTGGGAAGAAGTCCTAAAAAAAGTGCTATTAGTTGATGTAACTGCATGGAAGATGGAGAAGAGTCCAGATGCCCCAAATGATTCATAACAGAACTTGGACTTTTCCACTACTAATGTCAAAACATGTAGCAACTGTATAGGTGCTTTCAGCACAAAGGCTAAAAAATAAAGGTCTCTGTTTCCAAACAGATGTGTCTTTGGTGGCACCTTTCATGACAACTATCTCAAACAACTGCCAGCTTTGATACTTCTGAGCTGGCAGTTAGCTCAGCCTATGTCTGTGTGAGAAGATAAGGTTCTGCAGGTGACAGCCTGATGCCCTTGCTACCAGTGTTTGCAATTTTTATAGGATGGAGCTTCATTTATTTATACTTATTTGTTGCTATTTACACGGACCAAACAAAAAGGACAAGGTATAATTGCTTAAACTCTAGAATATATCATAACATTGTAAATACCTAGTTATGCTTTTAGATTTATTCTTCAGAAAACCAGAGGGAGTTACCTCGTATAGGGAGGCAGAGGCAAAGTAACCCGGGTCCACTTGTTGAAGGTGTCTGAAATGAGAATTCTCTGGAGATGGTACCTGTTGCATTCCACATTAGTGGGAAGACAGTCTTTCAAAATTGGGTGCCAGGTCAGCCCAAGGTCCACTGAATATTCCAGTTCAATAGCTAAGGGTGGAGAGATGGTTAATTACTTAATTTAGAGACCTATATCCATAGGCCTATAAAAAAGTGCAAGCCCCAGACAGTCACACCAGTCTGAACTGACAAAATAACCACACAGAACTTTTCAAACCCTCGTGTCAGAAGCACAAAACCACCTCCTTTGGTGGCAGTGTGGGAGGATGTGTTACATATTGCTGAGGGGGTACAGCTCAGGTGGAGTCCGCAGTACATCTCTGCATCTGCCACCTAACTCAAGGGACCACAGATTAAAAGACAGAGCCACCAAGAAGTTGCAACGATTAAGTCAAGACAATGTCTGTAGCTGCAGCATGCAAGAAAATGATGTGACAGCACCACGACCACAAAGTTTGTTTTTCTGCTTGAAGAGTGAGGTTCAGCTGGGTGTGATTGCTACGTAAAGCAGCAACACTCAAATTCAAACTTTTGGCTCTGTCACAAGATGACTTAGTCAGCCTTCCACCCCTCCTGCAGACCAGCTTATTTCATTACCCAGCACAATCTTCATTTGAGTTTGTTAGTCAGTGAGCTTCTTTTCATTCAAACAGTCTAGCCACATTAAAGTAATGTATTCATTTCTCAGTGAAAATCAGCAATTTCATTGTTTATAAACTTTTACTACAAAAATTAAAGGTTAGTCAAGCTCACTAAATACTTCAAGTCAAACTTTCATGCAGCCATGAAAAAGTAAATAATAACAGGCGCAGAACTGGTACTTGGAGTAAATGTTCCAGCTGACAGGTATTCTGGCTGAGCTGGCTGCAGTGACAGGGGTGATAAATCTGTGATATTTTTTGATTACTGCAGACCCATTTCTTCTACCTCATGCACAGGGAATGACCCTTAATCACCCAATCAGTCCTACTTGATGTTTCAGCACTGAAGACCGTGCTATAGAAATACAAGGACAAGTAGATATAAACAAGGGTAAGTGAGTTTTTAGTATTAAATTTCCCTCACCAAAAGAAATGCTTTGCTCATCATGACCGGAAGCATGATTAGGTAGAGTCCTACCTAATTTAATATGAAGTTAAGTTAATGATAAGGGCTGTAGACAAAGAAACAAATAAAATCCCCCAACAAAATAATTGCCAGTATATGACTCAGTATTCTTAATAACAAAAGAAAAAAATTTTAAGCATGTGAGTAGCTTCAGATTGGCAAAATCAGAGGAACTAAAACTGGGACTTCATGTAAAATCTCTTTCCATTTTTATACAGAATTGTTGAGGAAAAGTCAGCAACACAGTAAATTAACACATACCACATGATGCAATGTACTGTATTCTTGTCCTCATTAGAAACATCTATACCTCAAAACCCTACTCTGAGGATGTGTAAAGCAAGCATCAAAAAATTTGCTTTTCAGGAAAAACTATTTCTTGTGTGCATTAAAATTCACATAATGAACCAATTTTTAATTTCCATGTGATGTGTATTGAGTACAGAGCATGTTTTTATTTATTTATCCATATGTATATATGTGTATATACACATATAAAAGCTGGCTCTGCACTGAATAGACATCTTATGAAAAAAGGAAGGTAGGCAATTAAAAATTGCATCATTATGTATGCTAAACAGATATATACACCTGAACATAGTATGTATGCACACATTCATACATGGAAACATAAAGGTCTATACATATATTTATTACTTCATATGGATGATATAATTTTTTGCAGTTGATGATGCCTTAGCAAGTGCCAGATGTATTTGGTGTAAATGATTTCTTAGATATATGGGCACAAGTGAGATCAGAACTGAGATTACACTGAAAATGCAAAACCACAAAGCAAGAAACATACGCTGGAACACCCAGCTGCTTATTATTACACCACCACCCCAAGCAGTGGATGCTATCTACTAAATGGATTTAAGTAAGGCAGCTGTTAGTCTTTTTTCTGAGATGGATTGAACTGCAACTTAGATGTTCACAGGGAATGATTTACTTCAGTTTATCTTAGGTTTCAGACACCTGGAATAAAAAAAGCTGATATTACAATTTCTAACAGAAACATACAGCTTTTTTTTCTTTCTCAGATCTAGTTACAATGAATAATGTAATCAGAAAACAAATGAACTTTGCAGTGGAGAAAGAGGAATGGCAGGAATTACTAAGAAGTCATTACCATAACAGGAGTCTGTGACAGAGCAGGAAGCTGCAAAATCTATTTGCAAGAAAGAGTCTTCATTGACAACGATGTCAGTGGTGACAACATAGCGGGTGCTGGCTTTCTCAATGAACACCAGAGCATCCCCAGCAGAGCCACAGACTGGCATCTTTGTTCCACCAGGGTGGAGCAGCCACTTCCTACTATCCAGCGTGGTGAAATCATCCTCCAATACTGTATTGCCAGAGATATTTCCTCCAATAAGAATCTGAAACATTAGGAAAGAAATTGTTATTGAAAAGTAAAATGTCTGGAACTCTTCACAAACATACAAGTGACATAGCAACCTGAAGGAGGAAGAGATGTGCCAGACTATGTGTATTTGTTCTGCTGGTCCAAAATGGACAAAATTACTTAGTAAAAAATTTAGGCTATAAAAAAGGGGAGTATCTCTTTCCTGTAAAGGAAAGATTTTGGCTCAGCTGTAGAAATCTAAAATTCAGGGAGGTGACCTCCAATCTCAATGAAGTAAAACCGCTCATAAAAAATGTGTTAGCAGAAACAAAGTGATTGCACTTTGCTAGTGATTGTTCAGCTCTTCTATAATCTGGTGCACTGCTATCAGATTACATCTGCTGATAGAAGTGGGGAAATAGCTTCTGTTTTGTCATTGACTATAAAACATCATCGTTTTACTATTCAACATCAAGCAAGGTGGAATTATTTTTCATTTGTTATTCTGAACTCAGTTTCTGATTGTTCTGAACAAATAGTTACCTACATTCAGTGAAGATATCAATGAGTACTTTTTAATTTCTAAACGGAGGGATGGGAAACCAAAACATTAAAATGGCTGGTTAGGTTTCTCCTAACAATCTGAACTAACTTCTTTAAAAAAAACCAAACAAATAAATGTTAAAGCAAATTGTACTTGGACAACACAATGACACTACTTAGAGCATAATAATTTTAGAGATAAATCATTTGTGATTTATACCAAGTCATACAAAGAAATATAATAATCTTTATAGCTGAAAATCCCAAATATGAAACTTCATTTTCATACAGATTTATATTTTTCTATAGTCTTCTTTCTTTCTTTCTGTTCTTTCTATAGTATTTCTATTGCATTATGCCAAGCCAATTACCTGTTTGGATACATTTTTAATGAAGGTTTTTGAAGTTTGAAATCAGACTTGCATTTTGTGCGGTAAGGTCTCCTGCAATGTGAACCCAAGGCTCTACACACAGGTAAAAGACTCCTAGATTCAAAACAGGCAATCAGAGCCCCACATGGAAATGGTGCATTAAAACTGTGAGTGCAGCAGACAGTACTTGTGCTCTAAACATCATTTTACTAAGCATTTTTTCTTGCCTCAGTGAAATGATACATGCCATAAAAAGGGAAGCATTAAGACTGAATCCAGTCTAAGATTGTGTTAAAAGAAGAAACGCCCACAGGGATTCCTCACCTGGTCGATCACCCAGGGGCTGTAGAAATGCCCATTCTCCGATGGCTGCCACCAGCGGAGCCGAGTGGAGCTCGAACGCGCCTTCAAGGGAATTTCCAGGGCAATGTATCGTCCCACGTTGCTGGAGTTGCTGAAGAGGAACTCCTGGAGCAGGCTCCACGTGAGGCCCCCGTTGAGTGAATACTGCAGCAGCACAGGCTGGCTCCTGGGGTCAGGTACCCCCTTGCCACATCCCAGTCTCATGAAGAACTGCACAAATCTAACAGGAAAAATCTTTCCACTTACCAGAAAGATTTATTTTCTACAACATCCTACACAGCGAACCAGAGACCCTTGGAGCTTGTCTGTTGACTAGCCCTGTGTTTTCTAGCTGTAAGAGTTATCTTTAGGAGATCTTATGATTTCCTTTTTTCCCAAGCTTCTAGAATATAACTAGACAGACAGGTGGTATGACAAAAATTCATTTTGCCTGTGTGGTAGTTAGCCAGGCATAAGAGGCTGAACAAAGCTGGTCATTTATATTTTCAGCTTTTGTCTGCATAGCAGATGGTGTTGCAAGTATTAGAAACATAATCCTGGGTGAAATTTTTATCCCTGTATCCCATGAGTACAGATTTTAGTGGCAGAAAAGCAACTGTGCTCTAAGTAGATCATAATTTGCTACAAATTTGCTGAAATGCTTAAATTCAAAGTAAGCATCCCAGTTTTCCATTGGCATAAACCGGAGAAAATCTGGACGGGAGAACAAAGCACATTTCACTTTCAGGGATCATTTTGTCCATTTTGTCAGCCTGGGAAATTTGTCTAAATTACACCGTTTAAATGTGCCGGCTTCCCCGAAGCCAGCCCAAGCCACCCAGGGACACCAGAGCTTTCATCCCCCAGTTAATTGGCTTCTCCAATGCTGCACAATAGACTTGTATCAAACTGCGAAATCCTTCCCGTCAGCCGATGCTCATAAATAGCTCCACTGTGCACTTGCAGTGGAGGGAACTGTGCTGTAATGATATTTACTTGTTGGACTTTCAGGGATATTACAAGTATTAATTCATGTTTGCACAGCTTTTGCACGGCTTCAGAGTGTTTTATCTATTCTAATTATTATTGCATTAGTGCTGCCTGGCTCACGGTTAAATGAAATGGTGCGAAGGAAGTTTTGTATCAAAAATCTTGTTCTGGTTTGATCTGTGGGTAGATCTGCTGGGAGTGGAGGCTGCAGAGATGCTGGGCAGACAAAGCTCCAATAAAATGCCAGACCTACAAGTTAATTAATTCTAATCCTCACTGAGACTCACAGTTTCCCTTGCTACTGTATGTAACTGCTTTTGCTATAGATTATATCCACCTCCATGTCCCAGACATAACATATTGCTTGTGCTGTAAAGGAGCACTGGGTACCCTCATGGATCAACATATCAAATGTAATGGATTTGCTTCACTCCTGGCAAGTCTTTCTGCCTCTTCAAATTTACTCCAACACTCGCCACATAATTCAAAGGAAATAAACCCGGGTGACCTTGTCTCTGTTGCATCTGGTTTCTTTGCATTGCTTTTCTTACATCTCAGATTTTACTAATGTAGTAATAACCCACCCAAATATAGGTAACAATGTCTAGCATTATTATTTAAAATAATAATTTTAAATATCTCTCTTCTTATCCAAAGATATTTTGCAAAGGCTCTGCCCATTTTGAAATGGAAAAGCAAAGTAAATCTAGTAACACTCAAATGTGTGGATGTTCTTCTAGTAATTGAGAATTGAAAGGGATTTGATCAGCTATGATAAAATATTCTCTTCTTACTGATATTTCATGTGATGCAGTTTCAGCTACCAGTATCACCATGATGGTGATACACTGTCCCCTGTGTTAAATTCCTTTACACACAGATGTGATGGCAGTGGATTGTAGAGTCCACTTGATTTCAATCCCCAGGAGCTGAGTGTGGCTTGGAGCACTGACAGATACGGCTGCTTGCCTGTGCTCGTCAGGGGATCTCCTCTCCAATGTGACTACTGAGTCTAGCACCCTTAAAAAAGTATTTTTTCTCATCCCTCCTGGCATAAATTGAAAGCTCTCCCCAAGTCCTGTGCAGAACTTGGCCCATCTGTGTCACAGCCAGATCTGTTTTGCTTTGCAGGTGGTTGATAGAGTCAGTCTGGAAATGCAGAAAATCCCACTGCAATTACTTTAGGTTGCAAAAGAGCAGCTCCCAGCAACACCACTGCAGTGTGTCTGGCTATTCAGAAGAGAACATACAGTCATTTGTTGATAAGTGTTATTTTTCATAATCATATATACAAGAATTTGAATGTTCAGCTTTGTTTTCCTAAGACAGAAATAATTTATCTCCATATAATACCTTGAGGTCACTATTTGCAAATACAGCTACAGGCCATCATGAAGAAGAGATGAATGATGGTTCTTTGAACATGAGCAATAAGGAAAACATAATTTAGTCGAATGGAGCAATTTACAAGATCTTTTGTATCATTTGTTAAACAATCTTTTAATTTCAGAGTGGTCTAGGAATCAAATTAGTGCTGAGAATTGGGGTCTGTTTTTATCAAGTTCTGAAAAAAGTTTGCTATGAGGAATCTTACAAATTGCAACCTAATATTACACATCAATTTAGCTAAGTGTTGATTTAAAAATGATAATGATTAGATATTGGGCCTTTTTACTGACAGTGAGTCTTTATAATTAAACTATTATTTAAAGTTTCAATACCAATGCTAACAGATAAAAAGTAGATAAAATGCCTCTTAAATGTTTCCCACAGAACATCAGAGAGGAGTACGGTGTTTATAAGAGATCAATGAAAAAAAAGTCTTGGAGAAAATGGAGTCTCTCCAAAGTGATAATATAACAATATCAGCTAAAATACAAAATAAATTAGAAAACAAAGCTTATTTGTCAGCATGTTCTCAATTGGGATGGAGTTTGATTCATATTAGTGTAAATTTTTTTAATGTGGCTTGCTTAGCATGTCTCACTCATCACATGCCTCCTCTGCAGGCTGTAAAGACACAACATAAACTGTAAATACACTAAAATATTTGCTTTTCAATAGCTGGTGACAGCTTGATGGGAATTTCTCAGTGAATTATTGCAAACAAATGTGCACAATAAGAAAAAAAAAACAACAAGCTTCAGAAATGAAAGACTAATGAGATGACAAATGTAAGAGTTATACTTTCAGCAGATATTCCTGTTTCAGCAATGGCTCATAATACACCAGACTGTAAGAAAAGTAGAGCATTTCTCATGTTATGAATTTAGGAAACAAAAACTTGCATGAACTCTTGAAGCTGTGGCATCAGTTTCTAGAATTCTTATTTAAGGAAAAAAGCAACATTTAAATGGTTAATGCAATTGAAGTTCAATTTAAATTTAATTTAACATGGTGACAGTGGTTAAAATGGAGCGTTTGCTAGCTTGAAGACCACAGAATATGTCAGCTTACTTTTACTAGAGAAATATCACATATGTATTATTCTTCAGTATGGTATTTCCTGATGAAATCCTAAAAGAACTTTTGAAAGGTGTTACCTGGCTTGTGACAAATCCAGGTCTCGAGTCATCAGCATACGTAAACCTTCTTCGTTAAAGAAAAGGTTGTTTCCTCCAGACATGATGCCACATTTCCTTGACGGCTTTCCACCACTCACAAGGAGGAATCTATCCGACTCCAGCTGACCTGAATACACAGTGAATACATATTTATGATTTACTCTGAAGCACTCCTGCTGCAAGAGTGCTACTTCCAGAGGAAGAGAGATAAATTAAAAATCACATGCTGAGAAATGTTCAGTGTTTCCGATGCCATGTATTCTAGAAAGCTGGCACAAATCAAAACAAAATACACAAAGCCAGAAGTATGAGACCTGGGATCTTCATTTCCTGTTATTCACTACGTTTTCCACCTTCCATCATTTATCTTAAGGTAACAACAAAGTACTCAGGTCTATAAAGAAACTTTGTGTTCCCCGTGGTAGCATGCAAGCAAGGGCTGGCAAAATTGGAAATGAACAGCAGCACCTGTGAAGGGATGAATTTGGTTCACAGGTGCTGTTTTATGGAAGTATGCTCCCCTTGCTGTGCTTGCTAGTGGGGGAAGCCTCAAAGGGGTTTCAGAGTTGTGTGTGTGGATGCTGTGTGTGCCCAGGCATGCATGAGGCTTTGAGTTCCCTCCCGTCTTCCCTCTCTTGGAGTCTGCTGTGACTGCTGAGCACTGCTTCCCACTGCTGAGACACTTGGTCTGCTCTGAAACCATGCTTGCTTTAGAAGGGCGAGTCAGATTTCCCTTGTTGTGAGGAATGACGTGACCTTAAAGCCCTCTGCTGTTTGCCTCACTTGCAGATGCTCTGCCTGTGCTAAAGTCAAACTGCCATCAAAACATAATTTACTTCCAAAATGATCTCCTACATGTAGATCTGTTTCAATGAAGATTTTGCATTCCAGCATTAACAGTGCATCAGGCATTCACAAACTGCACTTGCAAATGGCATCTGAGCTCCTTGGCTCATGGGAATACCCCCATGGCATAAATTCTGAGCAGAAGCATGCAGGGCTGAGGAAGGCTTTGCTGTTCACTCCCTTGAACCTGGGTTGCACTAAGATGGACAGGCAGTATTCAGATGTCCCCTCTCCCAAGAGATACCTTCAAAGTCATCCTTAAGGAAGTCTGAGTTCTTGGTGCTTATTTTGCAGGTTGGCCCCGAGTAGCCGGGGTCGCAGATGCACTTGGTGCCGTTGATGCAGCTGCCGTGCCCGTTGCACATCTCCTCGCACTGGGGGCCAATGTACACGTTGTCAATGGCCCAAGTCACAGGCTGGGATCCAGCAGGGTAAAATCCTTGGTACCACCTGAACCTCGCCAGCCTGAAAAGGCATAAAGTGTACTTATTTTAAATAATAGTTCCGTCTTTTTTTGTATTCTATGCAGCTACCATTATATACACATATGTATTATTCTTTCTGTTGGAATTGCCTTGATAAATTGATTAATTGTAGAAACTGACTGCTAGATCTTATTCCTTCAGTACCTCATGCATCTTTATGTTGATGTTCAACACAAGTACTGACGGAAATAAAAATAACATTATTCATTAGCTGTAGTCCCAAAATTGAATGATTTTTAAAATCCAGCTTAAGTCCAAAATTTAATATCCAAAATAATGCAAAATTTAAAGTCCAGCTACTCTTAACTCTGTCATTCATGGGGAAAATGAATAGCTGTGGTCTGGTGAATTCCCTTCTGCTTTGGTGTGGGTCAGACCCAGCCACTTTCACCCTCTCCTGGAGAGTGAGATTCTACTTTGTACCTCCATTGTGCCCCCAGGGACACCACCTGTAGGGGTGGAGTGATAGGATCTCACCCTCAATTACCCAGAAAGAAAACATGATCTGTCATGTCAACAGGTATTCAGCTTGCTTTTAGGCAGCTTAATCTTAAACCAGGCTGATATTTGAAGTTGTTAATTTAAACTATATTCTCCTCTGAGTGCTGTCCTGTCATTTTTAATTCATCTCCTAAGTGCTACTCACATCAATGCTGCATATAAAAAGGAACCAACTGGGAAGGAGGGAAAACAAACTGAGATGAGAAAAATACTTGAGAGACTAATTTTATTCCCAGTTGAGAAAACGTTTTAAGGGAGGAAGGAAACCAGAAGATTGAGAAGGGAGAAGCACTTAATTGCCTTGCGTGTTTAATGTGTCTTGTTAAAGACATCTAAATTCAGCAGGCGAATCAATTCCATAGGTAATTGTAGCTGACAATTTTTTTTATCCTTGATTTGCTCAGAAGAAATTTTTAGGGGAGGGGATTTTTTTGAGGGGATTTAGGTGACAACCAATAATTGATAGGTGGGGACACTACTGTCTGTCACAAGAAAGATGCCCAAGAACCAGAGTTTTGCTGGAAGTAAAAACTTTAGTTTTGTGACTTTAGTGTGCCTGAGGGGAAGGACACAAGTGTGAGGCTGGAGGTGTTGTAAGCTCATCCTGGGAGCAGACCTCTGCCCCACAGGCTGGGTTTCTTGTCATGAGACATGTCAGCTCCTCCTCTCAGGGTTGCTCCTGGTGAGGGTGAAGCACGACTTGTGTCTGAAGAGAGTG
>PYHW01010409.1:8962086-9004277 GCA_013186435.1 Turdus rufiventris | reverse complement strand
AAGGAGAAAGGTTTGGATTTTTTCTTGTTATTCCAGTGAATTCTGGGGCAGAAATTTATCCCCCTTCAGCACTCTGGCCCAAGGTTTTAATGCATTGAATGTAAGCTACTCTGCACTGCTGGGCTTGGCTGGCTGTCAGCAATGGGCTCCTGGCCTGGTGCATTGGGGAAAATAGGAGGGAAGGTAGAAAAACAGGACAGAAGCACTCAGGAACAGAAGACTAAATCAAAATCCTGGAATGAATTAGGAGTATGCACAGTCAAAATTTTTATTTGGAGGGATGCATTGATGGTTGGCTAAAGAGTAAAACAATTCTTTTGCACAAAACCAGGAAGTACAACTGAGCTGCTGAAAGAGATGGTTACCTATTCCATGCTTGAAATGTTAACTGTCATAAACCAGAAAACTCAAGTTTAAAATTTAAACATTTCCTTTAATTATTAAATGTTCAGTCTTTTCAACCTTGATCCTTATTTCTTATATGGGTCTTTTCATACTTTCAGAGGCACCTGTGGGGTCATTTATTTAGTGGAAGACCCATTGACTGCAATAGTTTCATAAATACTCAGTTTTACAGCTGCATAGACTCATAAAGTCTCACAGTTGTACAGCTCATTTTCTTTCATACATGCTACAGTTTAATCATTAATGGTGTGATCTTTTACATAAAGTGAGTTTATGCTAGATGACAGTTATTCCTGAAAAAGCAAACAGTAGTGTTTTCACTTTGAAAAGTTACACATTACTATGCCTGCTAGCACATATTGTTTTTCTGTGCTGTTATCATCCAACCTGATTGACTGAGACTCTATTTAGATCAGACCATTTCTTGATACTGAAGTGGAATCAAGCTTACACTCACATTTTATTGCATTTTCTTATGAAGCTCAAATTTCATGCAAGAATACCATCAGTGAATTGAAATGGCTGGTGCAGTTCTGTTAAGAACTCTCAGAACACTCTAAGAACAGTCAGTTTTGTGTTAATTTCAGCAACCAACTCCCTTCTATTAAATTGTCACCAATTAAATATATAGATAATAGGAAATTGCCTGTAGTTATTCTACATCAGCATTAGGCACAATATGACTTGGGGAATCACCTGAACACAAGCTAACATTCAGGGCAAAAAGCAGAGAAAAATTGGTCATTTGATCTGCTCTAGTGCTGCAGTTCTTATGCATCACTCTTGTGTTGGGTTAAAAAGAGAAATAAAAGCAAAGCAACAAGCAGGAACAGAAGCTGGACACTTACCCACAGAGGTGCAGTTTTCCAAAGTGAATGACCTCCCTCCTCCAGCCCTGGGTGGTGCCTGCATAGTAGGTGCTACTTGGGTGATGCTCAGTGGAGCAGAGGGAGCTGAGGTGGCTGCTGCTGCTGTAGCACAAGGGGAGCAGCAGGTGCCAGGTGGCCCCCAGGTCTCGTGAGAACTCCAACTTCACTGGGTCAGCAGAGGAGCTGTCAGTGGTGCAGCCAATATTGATCTGGAGACCAGGGCATCAAACACAGAAGGTGACACAAGGGCAGACTGTGGGACTCCCAATCATTCTTCACCTTAGTCAGCCTCCCCATTTGGTATGGTGTTTGTTTAGTCCAGGAAAATGGTGATTTGGGAACCCATTTAACAACAGGGATGATGCACTCAGGACAAGCACATGAGCAGGAACTCTTGCTCACTGCTCTCCTGTCCATGAGTGTATCACACTACAGGTTATGATAAAACGAATGTGCTACGAAATCCCCAACAACTTCTACCTAGAGAAAATTGTGAAGTTAATTGGGCAAATCTCAAAGGACAGCTGCTAACACTGCTGGAGTAAGTGCACCAGCTCTTGCAGTCCTCTGGCAGGTTCTGAAGTAATCACAGCACCAAGAAAATGTGCATTACTAAAAGCAGAAAATTTAAAACTATAAGTGCAAACATTAACTTTTTGTTAATGCTGAGCTGTTAATTGCTGAGCTGCACTATGATCTTCTTTTATGTTACATATATTAAAAAAAAAAAGCTTATCACCTCAACGTGTTCAACTATCACACTCACTACCTATTTGTTCATGTCTAATGGCAAAGCCCTAGAGCATCATAGCTGAACTGGACTGAAATTCAATGTCTTAGTTTGGCAGTGTTACACTTCTCAGGGTGTGCCCACAAGACTCCTGATATGAAGCACAGTAGAAAAGACAGAACATGGAAACCAGTTTTACTATTGAAAAAAATACAGAATGTTTCATACAGAACCTGAGACAACCAATGCAAATTAGTTTTTTTTCTGTTACACTGATATTTAGATAGTCTTATAATTTCAAATTGCTTTTGTGAAAGAAGACAAATTAATTCTTTACAGAATGACTGTCATATAAAATAAGATGTACTGTACCTATCATACAACAAATAAAAACCAATTGCTGATGAAATACAAAGCCTGTATGAAAACTATGTAACATTTTAATATTTTTACATATCTTTGTAGCATGCTGTTCTGTAAAGAAAATCTATTTGTTTCTAAAATGCAGTAATACATAGAACTGTGCATGAAGGATGAAAGTGTATCCTACATTGAATTTCCTTCATCACTCTTCAGTGCACATGAGTCCCATCAACCTACATTTGACTAGAAGAGCTGTCTACTCATCTGGAAGCTTAGAGAGATGTTTGACCCAATATAGGTTTTGACTCTTGGGACACAGAGAGAAACTACTGCATTATGCATAACTCCTTCATTTACACTAATGTTCTCCAAAACGTGAGCTGAAAATGATGTTCTTACTGCACATGGAAGTAAACATGTAGATTTTATGAGTTAATGCTATCAAGGCTTATGAATATCTTAAAATGACCTCAAACATTTTTGTTCTACAGGCTGTAGTCTATATTTTAAAAGAGAAAATGGTTTGCATTCAATAATTTATGAATTAGTTGCATGACAAATTGAAGAGTGCATGAGTACACAGCTAAACCTAATTTTCTTGGAAAACCCTTGGTATCATTTTAGTACTTTTTATTAGATTCCAGAATAAGTCAGAAATGCAGTTTAGTTTAGACTGTGTCACTGGGGTACCTGTTTCCAGTGACTACATGAAACACAAAAATATGCTCCTTATTATGAACTTTCTTTAACTCCCTAAAATGGGATGACTTCAGGCCATGATAGCCAAAATCCAGCTTCATCTGGATTGGCTATGATGAGGGAAGAAGCAAAAGGAAAGCAGAAGCTTGTCTCTCTGAGAAAGTACAACACTGCAGTTAAGTCAGCAGGTAGGAAAAATTATTTTCTACTGTCACAGATGAAGCTGTAGCTCTCCACTGGTCAGCTTGTAGAAATGCTGCACTCTTACCTTGAGCAGGCTGTGAAGTGGCAATTTGGACCCTCATCATGTTTTGCTCATCCTCTTGCATGCCAGTTGTGATTGCCCAATGCATAGGGCATGGACTTTCATGCTAGCAGTGCAAGTATACAGGAATGGACAAAGTAGTAATTTAGGAAAGAAAATAGAAGACTTTGAGGCAGAAATTTCCCTTATCTGTGTAATAAAAGCATAATGATATGTTCATATGAGGGAAAGTAAAGTCGATTCAATTAAAGGGGAAATTAGACAGGCTTCTCTATTTGGCAATCAGAACAGCTGAGCAAATACATCAGAGCAGAATATAGAAGAACATGAAGTAAAAGGCAAAATAACTTTCTGAGGACAAGTACCTCAAATTGGATGATAGTATTTTCATTCACACTCAGGTCCCTTGTGGTAATGGAGTGCTCTCCGACTTCATTTGAAACAAACACCATAGCTGAATCTTCTTCCCTGAAAATCAAGGACAGGAGTGCTTTAGACTCACTTTACAAAGTCACTTCTTTTTATTGTATTGCTGAGAGAATCTTACGGAGCTCTTTTAGATGAATATGGGCAATAAAGCCCAATATTTCCACCAGGATAGAAAAACCAGTTGTCCTCTTTGGGACCGAAGTCAAAGGTATCCAAAAGGATAATGGGATTCTTTAGGTTATTTCCATCAATAATGAAGTCATCAATAATCCAGATTTCTTCTTTTTTGCCTACAAAGAAAATGGAAATATTCCAATTAAGACCTAATATTAATATTATTAGAGAGCAGAACTGCAGCCAGTATTTATGGATTATGTGAAGAAGAGGATGCTAAAAGTGTGGGATCACTATTTTCACTTTCCATGGAAATAGTTCCCATACTATTTTGCAGCCTGACTTTGTGGAATTAACTTTTATTTCCTAAAATTTATAGAAGTCACAGCAAAACAAAGAGTGAAAAGCAATGGGTGTTGAACAGTTATCTTATATTTAAATCACATTTTCCTTGAAATTCTGTCATTGTCTTCTTCAGTTAAGAATCATCTAATGGAGCAGTTGTTACAGAGTCAAAAGCAGCCTGAAAGTGCAATTTCATTCTACATCCTTGCACTCAGCAGCTTGTGTTTGCCTGGGAGGACTTCTTCCATATAGAAGGAAATTCTGACACTCCTTTTCTCCAATGGATTATATATTCATATACATCAGAAAATTGGTGTTCTCAAACTGAAGAGGAAGGATTAAATTGACAGATCTTCTGTGTAATGCTTTTTCATTTATCTAGAAATGTTTGAGTTCATCAGAGAAGAGTTTAGATAATTGTTTTAGGTAGGACACATCAGAACAATGAACTGAAACAGGATTCTCAGGACCAGATTTGAATTTGCCTTTTTTTTGTTAAGGTTGCTAGGAATTTGCCTACATGGAATAAACTTGCTGAATCACCACGTTTAAATGATTGCTGGAATTCTTTAGAGCTGGTAATATCAGTTTCTGCTTGGAACTGTGCTCAGAGTAAGTGCTGAGAGCAGAGAAGAACTTCCTTCAGCTGGCACATCTCCTGTAATTGGGAGGAATGAGCTGTGTTCCTCTTGTGGTTTTCCAGTCCTTTACAATTTAATCAAAAGATTAACTGCTCACTACATACTATTTCTAAATGGGTTCTTAATGCCTAGTTAATTCTGAGTAAGGTGGGCCCAGTTCCCATTTACACTTGGGACACTTTTGTATAATTGGAGCATCCTAATGGGGCTCAGTGTAAGTGAGAATCATGTCCATTAAAAATAATGAGAAGACCTGAGTGAAGTTAACTTTATTGGTGTTGCTTGATCTCCCTCCAGAGCCAAAGCTGATGCTTTTCTGCACATAATCCAGGGATATCAAGTGAAGGTATTTCACTTTAAAGCATTCAACCACTTGGTAAGAACACTAAACATCACCCTGCAGTAATTCTAATTGAAGGAGTTCAAACACAAAACCCTCATGATTTAAGAGTCTAATTATTCAGTTCAAAAAATCACTCTCTTAGAGATGCTGAGCTGTGCAAGCATGGACCTGGATTCCTGGGGTGTGTCTCTTCCTTACCACTGTTGTAAGGTTGCCAGAGCCTGAACCGCGTTGCGTTGCTTTGGGCTGCATAGGGCAGAGGAACGTTGATAAAGAGGACATCTGTGGTCTGGGTGAAGTAAAACTCATCTATCAGGTGCCAAGTGATGCCACCATTGACAGAATATTGCAGCAGGATGGAATGAGACCTCTCAGGGGTGCCTGCAGCATAAAGGACATGGATTTATGTTCATTCAAATCCAGTAAGTTCAAACAAGGATAAATGAAATTAGGTAGCTCTGACATCCACTACAAAGTATGGGCTTCCTTTAACAACAACTTAAGCTGTTGAGATGTTATTTACACACTGTACACATACATCTTTCTGTGCTTTCCCTTGCTTGTCTGTGGCCTAAATTTACATTACTGTTCATTATACCTATGATCATAGTTAACTACTTAGATGGGAAGCTATCTCAGTGCTATACTTTTTTAGGTTAGAACACACCAGCTCCTTCTCCTACAAACATATTCCAGTAATACAGTATTTATTTGCTTGTTTTGTCCAGATACCAGACATTATCATCACCATCTGTAGCACCCACAGAAAAAGACACAGTCCCTATCCTCATAAATTTATGAGTCTATGGCTCTCCCTGCAGACACTGGGATGAGGATATTCATGCCTAGAAATAACAACTGATGGAGAGAACTGAGGATTTTTATTAGCATGTTTTAACAACAACAAAGCAATATTCTGTGCTTTAAGCTGGGCCTAAAAGTCAGTGGAACTGACAGTAAAATTTGCATTTTCTAACTACCAGCTCCTCCTGCTTTTTTTTTTTTTCACTTAGAGCTTTAAAGAGTGAAAAACAAAAGCTCTTTACAGCCCTAGTTATTAACACATGCTAATTAGAGCCCAGCACCCATTCTTGATGCTGGTTACTGTACACAAGTTCAGTCCCCAGCCTGTATTTGGCCTGTGCCTAACTTTCTGCCCAGAAATACCAGTGTCCAAGTGATGGTATCTCTGAACTGAGGTCTCACTCAGACAAATTTACACTCTCTGCTCCCTTCATAGTGTGGCACAGTGATGGCATGACCCCAAAATTTCAGTCAGGAACCATCAGAGGGAAAGGACTAAGGGACAGTATCTTCATCCCTGAGTCAATGTGTGCTACTCTGCAAGTTTTTCCCTTGTTCTATTCTTAAATTAACCACGTTTTCTGAAACCAAAGTACGTGATGCACATGCTCCTGCTTCAGTGCTAAGTACTCAACCACCGGCTGTGGAGCAGAGCAGGGAAGAGCTGTGTGCAGTCAGGAGCTGACTTCAGCTTATCTGTGGCAATTAACAGTAAACAACACACTGCTTTTAACACTCAGCTGACAGATAAGCCCAGCTATATCAATTTGTATTCAACAGTAGGGAGCATGCCGGGACTAAGTCCTGGATCCAACAAGTAATAGAGATTCAATAAGGAATGATTTCTCCTCCAGTTTCATGATCTTACTCCTTGTGGGTCAAGTATCAAAATCCAGGTTTGAGCCTTTGGCTACTCCTGCCTTCAGAGCAATATTTTTACTCACTTTATTCTTTAATATTTTTTAATGGTCATATGAAGAAATTTTACCAAAACATAATTTTGTAAAAGAAGTCTTCACAAAGACTTTGCTTACAAACATGAAATATTTGGTATGTTATATTTTGGCTGTTACGGTTTTCTCTCTTTTTGACAAAGTACTAAATCCAGTAATAAATAAACTAATACATATGATTAATCAATAATAATTCACAAAGAGCTATACTTTCACCTGTCCATACACAGATTTGACTATGATACTTATTTGGGAAGAAAGAGGGGGTTCAAAACTATTTTCAAGCTGTTGGTAAATGTTGAGTCAATTAGGGTCCAGTCCCAGAGCACAGAAACTATGGTCACCTTCCTTCTATCAGAGTGAGAGGAGTTTTTCAACATTCAGAGTTCAGCCTGGAAGTGCCAATTCTATCAGAAAATTTGGGGAAAACTTCTGAAATTGCATGGGAGTGACTCAAACCTTCAAGCAGTTTAGTGGCTCTCCATCATGTCACTCCAGACTTGAATATAATTATTTTTTAAAGCCAAGGATGGCAGGGCCTTGGAGCAGGGTAAAATTGGCTTAAAAGTCCTTGTACTGGAGGAACTGTCACAGGTTATTTACAGCAACCTGTAAAACTTGTCTTGTGAAGTCTGACTATTCTTCATATAAATTAAATAGAATATGGAGTTTCAGTTATCTCTAAGATACCTACTGGGCAGTCAAATGGTAAGAGATTTTAATGTGGTGGATTGAAGCTCGAAAATGAAAAATGCTGCAGTTTACTAGTAGTGCCTTAAGTAATTTACTGTAAGCACCATTTTATGACATTAAAAAAATGGACAAATAATTTTTCCCCAGAATAACGGGAAATATCTACAAAATCTTGAGCTCTTTTTTTCCTTTTCTGCCCAAAGACTTTACTAGCTGTGTTATTTTTGATGATACTACAGTCCACTTTTTCCTTAGGAACTGCACATCCAGCCACGTGGCTGGGAGCAAGGTGGGGATGATGCAAGATTTCAAACAAGCTCCCATGTAACCTACCATGAACTATTGATCACTACTACACACTGAAGTTGAAAATATAAATCTCTATTGTTTTCTGTGTTGCTACTATGTACTAATAAAGCTAGAGAAGTGATAGTAAACAAACGGTGATCTTACCTTTGGCAATAAATTTAAATGAAAACTGGATGTACACTGTATTAGTGCAGTCTAGATCTCTTGACACAAGCATTCTCAGTCCTTCCTGCAAATACAGAATATACAATGTGAGTGTCAGTTCCCATTGTTGAGTATGCTCTGCATATTACTGTTGCTTGGATGTTGGCTGCTACTGAATGCTGGTGGCAGCAAGGGGGGACCACACTGTACCACACCTTTTCCCTGGCAGAAAATGGGGACAGTGACACCCTTGGTAAAGTGAGCCAAGGCATGACAGAGGCACAACTGCATGGTCAGTACAGGCACAATTACAGCTCATTCAGTTCGTGCTCTGAACCCCTGGATGTGATTGGATCTGCAAGCACTGACTGAGACACTGAGTCCAAGCTACTACACTCATTTTTTGTGCAAAATGTACAGTGGCCAAGCCTCCTAATTTCCAGGCAGGGAATCCTCTCTAGGAGTTCTTTTCTGTACCTCAAAAAAATATTTTGTACAAATATCCTCTTCTGGGGCACCCTGTTGACCTGTAAGGAAAAGGAACACACAGGAGATCTCATGGGGATCCCTGAGTCCCAGTCCAGCTCTACAGATGAGCTCACTGTTGTGGATCCTGGGGCCAGAGCCGTCCCTGCTCTGCAGAGATCTGGCAAACCGCCTCTCAGAGCTTCCCTCTTTCTCAGACCCATTTCCCCAGGGGAACAATCTGCAGGAACAATGCAAATTTTAGACAATTCACATCTCATGATTTGGGACTTAAATCATCTAAAGAGGTTGAACTAGAGTAAACTTTTGCAAATAAATACTTCAAAGAATTAATTTATACACCAAACATAATTTAGCTTCTCTTTTTGGGGGGCACCTGAGTTCACAGTGTCAAATGAAGACTTGTGTGAGCTGAGAATTTGTGTGCTTGTGAACAAAAGTCTATTATTCATTTTGTTTAGAACTCAAAAATTCAGAAAATATATTTCCTGGCCTTTTGAAATCTACAATCAACACAAGACTTTAAAGAACTAGAAAACATCAAAATGATAGAATTGAGTAAAATACATAAACATTGATTACACTGACTACAGTCCTGACTAATTTGTATTATTCAAAATAATAAAAAGCCAATCATGAGACTTCAAGATGATTGTAATGTGTATCATATTTCCAAACAGTTCACTTCAAGAATCTCAGTGTAGAGTTTCATTCTTTTCCTTAGGTGGCCAAAGAAGAGTTTATACCAAAAACAAAATAATACACAACC
The DNA here is from genome assembly GCA_013186435.1 of Turdus rufiventris. Classification (NCBI taxonomy): domain Eukaryota; kingdom Metazoa; phylum Chordata; class Aves; order Passeriformes; family Turdidae; genus Turdus; species Turdus rufiventris. The sequence continues at coordinate 8,994,916 of PYHW01010409.1, read as the reverse complement.
AAGAGATGAAACCCATTTGTTCATAAAAAAACAGGTGTAGAAAATATGGTGAATATTTAGGGTAGGAAAAGACCAGAAAAATGAAATAGTCAAATTCTAGCCAAAATACTTCAATATAAACATATGGGACTAACAAGGGAAAATGTACTTTCTAACTCTATTGGTTTTCATTCTTTTTTTTTTTTCAATGTAAGTAATCTCTGACCCCTTTGAAAATGAGAGCTGTTCCAGACTTGATGGTGTCACCATTCAGGTTTCCCCTCTCAGCACCGTAGACTTCAGGCCAAAGGTCTGGATGCAAGTTACCATTGAAATCATCCTTCAGGACAGATGGCAGAGGAAGGACAGGGACACAGTATGGACCTCCAAAGCCTCTGTCACACCTAGCAGCACATTGGGAAGAAAAGGTATTATCCATCTGGCCTGGGTAAAACACATCTTTTCTAGGAAGCAGCTTAAGCAGTTTTCTACTCACATGCAATGACCTGAATCACAGATGCCGTGCCCTGAGCACATCCAGGGGCATCCTGTAGCCAGGACCACATTGTCAATAGCCCAAGAATCAACTCCAGAGGCATAGTTGTACTGAATCCATCTGAACCGTGTTCTGGGAGAGCTATTAAAACCAGAGGAAATGTGTTTCAGGGTTCAAAATTCTGATCCAGAAAGAGCTAAATACTAAAGAAAATCCCATGGACTTCCAAAGAAAAGCATATTAATAAGCATGGTCTACTTATTATCTAGTGGAAACTAGAAGTTTAAATTTATCAGGTTAGCCTTTTAGGGAAAATTCCAGCATATTCTAAGGAAAGGTGCCCAAAGTGATAATCAAGAAAGAATATTGCTGAGACACTTGCTGATCAGCAAAATGGTTAAGCAGAAATTAGTAGTTCCATTAGCTTTGACAACTCCAACGGAAACAATAAAATTGCATCAGTAAAGTGAGAAGTAATGGAAGTTACACAATACTAAGTGTTGTGTAAAGAGAAAAACAATGGTTATATATGTACACATATATATAAGAAAATATAAATATATATATATAGATATGCACATGCATACACACTGCTGTCACTGCTAACTGCCTTTTTATCCTCAAATGAGAAAAGTATTTTGGAGAAAAAAATTATTTGAAAGATGATGTATGGCCCTCTGGAGTGAACTATGGAATTGGAAACCAAGATGTGAACCCCAGGTCCAGTTCATTTACTGTGTGTCTATTTTTACTACTGTATTTTCTGGGTGATGACATGTACAGAGGTAATATGTAGGGTGCTCTGAAGAATTACAGAACTACTCAGAACAGTGGTAAGCAGTGTCATCATTACCTGTCACTCCTGAGCTAGAGCATGGTTTTATTTAGAGACATGGATGCCAGCCCATCTGCCACATCCATTTACAGCCCTGTGATATCCTGAGGAGGTCAGCAGAACTCTCCTCCTGGTCAAAAGGGTGAAGGTGGCACATCCAGTGATGTGTTCTGGCTTGCTGAATGCTGTGGCTAACATGTCTGAATGCTGGATGACAGCTTAATGTGCAATAACAGAAAACACTACTGTAGGAAAGGATGGATCAGGGTATTTATTCTTGCTTCTTATTGCATAAATGTTAGGAAAGTTGGTTTAGCATCCTTGTTCTTACTGTCATAAATTATGGGCAAGACTTAAGAATTCATTCATCAAAATTGTAACTTCCTTAACTACACTTCACATTATAGCTGATGAAATATTTTGAAGTGAAATTTAAAATTCTGGTGGCGTGACAACATGCATTTAAAAATTTAAAAGACGTGCAGTACATTCCCAAGCTGGAGGATGTTTGTTCTAATTAGATCAGCAAAACCTTTGTCATGCTAAACAGCCTGAAGAGCACTGCTCACTTGGTTGAGGGTGGGAGGTAGACAGTAACTCTCTTCCAGTTCTGGAATCTTTCTGAAGTGTAGATGGAGCTCTCGGTGTACTGCTGACAGCCGATGGTTGGGGGGACACACTCCTCTGTCACCAGGTGCCAGTCTCTCCCATTGTTCAGGGAATACTGCAGGTGAACACTGTGGGAATTGCTGTATGGCTTGCTGCAACCCATGCTCAGCTCAAACTGCAAGAATGTGGAGGCTGATACGTGGAAGTCCCAAGTCTCAGCATAACGAGGTTTTCCTAAGAAAAGAGAGAAAAACAGCAAATACAACAACAACAAAGTGTACCTTCAGCATATGCTTTCAATACTGTCATTCGAATTTGTTGCCTCTATCTTCACCCTTTTCCAGCCTTCTCTTCCCCACAGATTACTAAATACCTGGATTTGTCTATATCTCCCATCCTGTAAAACTTGATCCTTATATAATTTATAAAATAAACTCATACTAAATGTAGCAAAGTTTGATGACACATACCAATGTTTTCACTGAACATCAGAGCTGTATCCATAGACAGGCAGTCAATGTCTACTTGACCTCCTTGTATTCTGTACCAGCTTGCTTGTAAATCCACAGTTCCATCAAATTTATCCTGGAAGCCAGTCTGAGAGCTGTCATTCATCCCTATAAGCACATCGTCCAAAGCCCACTGAGCTGAATGCTTCCCTAGAAAAACCAGAGCAGACATGTTAGTGGAGTCCCTGTAAGTTGTTTTTAATGCCCATATGCTGTGTTCACTCAGTGAGCAGTGCTCAATCACATAGACTGAGTGCTGTTAAACAAGACTAAAACACTGCTCAAAGTGCACCTGGACTCTAGAGCAAGTTTCTATTACAGATAAACACAAATATTTCCCTCTTCATTTCTTTAGCTTCAGTATCTTTGCCATCATATGTTCTCCCTCTGTTTGGATGAGATATCCCTGAGCCCCTAGATTGGGGAATTTCATTTTTTGGGTCACAACCTTCCTGCTATTCCCCACAGATAAACTGGAAAGCCTCTGTCTAGTTTCTCAAAATAGCTTTTGTATGAAAGTGAATAGAACATGAAGGAAAATGCTGAAGGCTCTGCATATACATAATATTTAGAGAAGTGCTGTTCTCCTTCCTGGAAATCTCTTGCTCTCCAGCCTACAGGCATTTCACTTTCATTACCACCAGCCCATTTTTTAGGCCTTCATTTCAATTCACCTTTCTACTGGCATGCTGAAGAGAACATCTTACTGCACAGTTACTGTCCTCACAGGAGAGAAAGGAAAGCCATTACAGTAAATTGTGAGCTTGCAGCAGTGTGCCTGAACTTTTGCCTTGCCTCCAAGAGGAACATTGGTCATGGCTGGTGGGGCCACTCTGCACTGAGGAATGGCAGACAGAGGATAGTCCATGAAGGAACTAACATCTCTGATCAGAACTGGCTGTCACCTGTAGGCACTGGTGTGGAAGGTGATAGATCAACTTCCAGTCATAAAACCTTGCTTATACTGGGAGCCACAGGGCTGCCATCAGTGGTTTTAGAAGTGATGACCCTCAGCAGGGACAGATCTTACCCAGGTGCCACCAAGGCAAGGAGAGGGAGCAACAGGTTGAACATTGCACCATCCACCAATGCAAATGATCATCACAGAATGATGGTCTGTAGTGTACCAGTCATTGCTCAGCACATTTTACCAAAGGAACTGTCTCCTTAAATAAATCACATCCCTCTCGTCTTGTCTACTCTCTTACCTGACGAGGACAATTAGGTCCAGCACATACAAGAACAAGTACGAATAGAATCAGCCATCAAAATGATAAATGATGTCTAAGAAGCTGCATACCATAATTACCTGAATGTAAGCTATGTGCTCTGCTCCCCAAGGAACTGCTGTTGAAATGTACTTTGCTATATTTCTGAATATTTCCTGCTCATCTAGGAGCTGCTGCCTCGTGCAAAGGTAAGACCAAAGCAGGACACTCTTAGTGGTTATGTGCCCCATGTGAGGTGGGAGCTCTCACAGTGGCTGTAGGAATCGGTCAGCACCAGGGTTTAACTCTTGAGGATGTGGGAAGTGGCTGAGTGGTTTTGTAGGGGCAGAGGAGCTGGGCTCTGGGACACTAGAAATGGTGGGAGGAGAGGGTCCTGTTCTGGAGTGTGGAAATATTAAAATAATGAGATGGGAGCCACCAGGCAGGCAGATTCAAGGCCAAGTTACACCTACACTTCTGAAATGGAGAAAAATGAGGTGAAGAGTGTAAGTAATTTGGCATCTCAGGTCACTCTATACTTAGGTAAAAACTCTGATCTTATTTAAGCTTTTTTCTTCCTTTTTGTCACGCAATTTTCCTCTGCTCCCTCCTGTTATCTCAGCATCTTTGGTTTAAACGAAGGTCTTAAACAATTTAAGCCCACTCATCAGCTTGGTGCTATAGAAGAAAATCACGGCCATAGTGTGACTCAGGAAAGCCCAAATATGCTCTTACAAGATCCCACTGTTCACAATCCTGTTTTTCACGAGCTGAGGTTTCTGCACAGCATGTCTATACCGAGTAGCACTGCCATGTAGGTTGTGTGAAGCTGTGTAATGCATTTTTGGGACGGTCTTGCTCACCATGCTGTGGCTGCCACCAGCGGAAGGCGGTGGCAGGGGTCTTGGCCTCCCGGGGTAGGTCTATGGAGACAACCTGGGGCTCCAGGTACGACATGAAGTCCAGCTCTCGCAGCAAGCTCCAGGTGATCCCGTTGTCATTCGTGTACTGAACAACAAGTCCTGTATTTACGAAGAGGAAAAGCAGTTAGTGTGACTGTGCAGAGCAAAGTTCACCCTTTGCTCTGGAACTCCCAGCTCCCACCCAGTGCCTTTTGACGCTTGTCCCACCCTAGAGGCAACTCCTGGTCCAGGAGGATTTTGTGGATGAAGTCCTAATGCAAAGCTGATATGAGTCACCAGCTGCCACATGCTATCTTGACTGTTTTCACCAAATCCAAAGGATCAAATCTTTTACACCCTCAGAAACTAATGATCATACCACAGAAATTATAGGAATAATGTGAATTTCTTTACACAGTATTTATTTAATGTTGGGTATCCTTGCAGTTTGTGTGAAAGACTAAGTTATAATTCTGATAGCTGGGATTACAATCCTCCTGCTGCGTATGCAAGCTCACAGCATCCTTTAAGGAAATTAAAATTAATTATCATAATATTTAGAAAATTTAAGATAGTCTTTGTATCATGAACACAGTATGGCAAATATTAGGACACAACAGAAGTCCAGCAGTGCTCATCAAAAGGGATAATACAAGAAAGAAGCATCTGTGTATATTACTTCTCTTAAAACTCTTTTATACTGGTGTATGTTTAAAGATAATGGATTTTTTTGGGTGTTTTTTATTGGTGCAAATGAGTGGAGAATCAAACCCTTGGTGTAATCCATGCTGCAAGATGACAGCTTTCCTCAGCAAGCAAGTCAATGTAAATGCCAAATATCAGGAAACAATCCACTGATCTTAAATGCTTTTTACTGAGAGGAAAATTAAATTTTCTCATCTCTCATGTCAGTGGTCTGTCTTCATGCAGCTAGAGCACTTCACATAGGAACCTGCTCCAAGAATGCTGATCCTTCCCAAACACAAGTATCAGTCCTCCACCACAGTAACTTTAAGAATTTGGGTCAAATAAGAGAGGAGACATCTGGGAGAGATGAATTTATTCAGACTAAATAAATTTTCAGCTGCAACTTTATAATCTTGTGTTTTGGGTAAATCATGCATAAGCTTGTTTTGGAAGGCAATTTTTTATTAGTCCCACTGGTGCAGTTGAGAAGATGAACAAGTTCTCAGGTACACAACTCACCTTCAGGTCAGAAACAGAGTTTGCCCACTTCATCCTGAACTTGAATTTCATTCTTTTTATTTCAGACCTCATGAACAGTTCTATGGACTCATAAACTTACCTGTTTTCCAACACTATCAGATAGTTTAACACAACCTGTTATACCTTGATTTGTGAATGTTGTTTCTTAGAACATCACAGCTCCCACAGTTACTCCTACAGATGGATCACCATTAGGTTTGGTGTAAATAATCATAACTAGAAACGTCTGTCAAAAGTAAACAGCTTTCTCCAACAATTATGAAAACTGAGGAGGTAATTGATTTATATTAAAAAAACCTCCTTGATTTTGTAAAGGCAGCAAAAGGCCAAACCACGCAGAAGATGCACAATGAAAAATGCTTATTTTAAAGAGAAAGGGCTTTACCTTCATTCCTGGCTCTTGGTCTGTTACAGGAGTTACCAACACTCTTGCTTCCAAGTTGTACATAAAATTGAACTAACCTTTTAAAAAACCACAGAATAGAAAAGAAGTGTAATCTTCTGATAGCACAAGATCAGTCAGGACAATTTGCATCTCTTAACTAATGGCATTTCCAGTTAGGTCATTATTGCAGGCTTATTGATTAGGCAATATTCCCAGAGAAACCAGACATGGGCATTGTAAATAGTGAAGGACCCAAGACAGAAGAAAGTGATGTGGTTCATTAATCTTCTGCCTAATAAATGTGTTTTTGAGTGAGTATGAGAAGTTAGCAGTTCCATCTCACACAAAAGCTGCAAAATCTCCAAAACAGGCAAAGCTGTTCCTTACATCAAATCTTACCTTGGCCTATTGTAACCAGGAACCAGATGAAGCTTTAAAAGACAGCATGAGAGTTGTAATAAAGTTATTATAACCTCCTAAACCACCACTCCTTTTTAGATCCTTTAATTCTTGACATAAACAATTTTCAGTAAATGAGTTCACTGAACATTTTGTGAAGTAAACCCTTTGATTTTGAACTTATAAATTATGATTCCATTGAATATTCTCTTGTTCTCACATCATGAAGTGGTGAAGAAAAATGTTCCTGAGCTGCTATTCTTGCAACCTGCTCTGTAGTCAGTGCTTTTATCACTTCCCTACCTTCTCTTACTCCTTTCTACTCTAAACCATGGCAACCACTGTATCTAAGTCTCTGCATGAACATGTTTCCATGTCTTCAATTTTCCTCAAAACTACTTTCTGCAACCCTTCTAATGCCACAAAACTCCTTGACAGATTTTATTGACAGAACTCTGAATTTGTCTGGAACATCCCTGTTTTGTGATATTTGAATTAAATATTATTTCATCCTTGTGCTCCAAAATATTTTAGTTTCCCCCCCGCCCCAATCTGCAGTAATGCCACAGTATGCCTGCTGAGCTTGTGTTTATTACTGTGACTCTGTGGTTTTAGAGTAGTTTACATTTTCTCCTAGATACACAATATTGTGCTATAGAACAACAATTAATTTCAATTAATGTCCTGCTGCTCACTCCCCAAATTTCACTGCATGTCTCAGGCATTCATCTGAGTCTTACTGAGTCGTAATTAAGGTAAAGAGCATTGAGATGACTCAGATTGCCATCACCCCCTAACCTACATACTCTTCACAGGTTGTCTCCATTGCACACCAAAAACAGCACCTGAGCAGAGCAGAGAAACTGGACTCAACCCCATGATGAGATTTTGCATGCTGCAAGTTGGCAATGCCATTCTCCTTGCTTCCTGGCCAATTTTTAAATTAGAATGATAGAAAATCAGGCTTCATTAATTCTATTGAATGTAGATAACATCTTTATTTAAAATATAAATTTTGGGGTGTATTTCTGCCACTCAAATAATTCTCCACAAGGATAACTCTTTTTTGCTATAGAGGATTTGGTCATAATTTGTGGTAATTTTGGTAAAATCACAGACAAGCTACATGACTACAGGCAGAGCCAGTAAAATGCAGACAGGACTCCAATTTCCCTCATCCAGTGTTGTATCCACAGTATCATAATCCTCCTCTAAATCCAGATTCTAAATCTCGCTGCATTCCAGTTCTGTTATCAAAACCTGTGTCTACTATCTGCAATGTTTTCTATACCCATAGGGTCCAGGACAAGCCAGAATATCCTCATCAATCTCATTGCTAAGATAACCCCATAGATAGCTCTAGACAGGCTCACAGTACTGCACCATTTAGCCAGGTGGGTTCTATTTGTTTGCTGCAGCTCTGTTGCTGGAGAAAGCATTCAGGCAATAAAACTAGATTGGAGCATCAGAGGTGAATAGATTTACAGTCCTGTGATGAAATTCTTTTATTCTTGCCAAATGTGAAGATGGTTAAAAAGCAAAACCAAAGCACAAAAAACCCTTTCTGCAGAAAGGTGAATCAGCCCATCTGATCTCCAAGTGTCTGACCCAGAGCAGCTCCCTGGGATGGCTGCACAATCATTAGCAATGGGTTCTGTGCAGAGATGGGAGCCAAGTCAGCTAACAAGCCAGATGTCACCACTTGGAAAAAAATACACATCTATTCCATGGATTTTATCTGGATGCCAGGTAGGCACTGTGTGCAAATGCTCCCACTAAAGAGATAGTTAAGAGTGTCATAAGGGACAGGCCATCAGAATGGGAGGCAGCAGCTCATCAGTAACCAAAATGCATCCATGTATCACGTTGGCAGTCAGAAGGATGGAAATACTGCCAGTGAAATTGTGCCTTTGGTGTGTTGGGCCATGCAATAGGGAAGGAATGGAGAGACTCCAGGGGTTTCTGAAGTGTAGGACAAAAAATTGGTCTGGGTGAAATGAACTTTGACACTTACAGCTCTCTTAGTGCTTTGTGATATTCTCCTAATATCTGGGAAAAAAAAGGTGTAGTCAATCATATAAAGGAATAAGGAGGGAATAGGACAAAGCTAAAATTATGATACCACTTAAAGTATATACTAAAATTTGAGTATTTTTTATGGTCACTGGCTCCCAGTTTGAAATACTTTAGTTTGAAATGCTCTCAGTGTGACACCTAGGTGTGGCAGTGTCCTGCTGGGCTGGTCCCCTGGCTGGCAAATCTCAACCCCTTTGGAGCAGAGCAAACCAGGGACACTGAGCCCCCATGGACCATGCTCTTCTGGGAAAAGAAGGGTGAAAGGAAAAAGGGTCCTTGTACTTAAAAAAACAAACAAACAAACCCAAAAAAGTCTGTATATGCCTTATATAAAATCTGCACTTCACATTCAAAAAGCTGTAACTAATGGTAGGAAACATGGTTAGGTAGATCTGCAGGAATTTAGAATGAAAATAAAAATTTAGTGTCTTGCAATATTTTTCATTTTTTCTATCAGGCTCTTCCATGCATGATTTAACAAAACAAGATCTTAAAAGGTCTGGGAAAACACCATTAACCTGAAAAATAAGCAGCTTAAAAATCTACTGCAGGAGTGTCAGCCTTCCTATTCACAACTCTCAATCCACGAATCTAACAGTATATCTTTCAAGGCATATTTTCCTGCTGTTTACTCAGTCACCAAACCCCCCTAGTCAAAAAACCCTTGCGAAAATAAAAGATAACTGTGCAGGGGCTAAAATGACCCCTAATAAGATAACTGAATTCTATGCAAGAATTCTTTGCATTACTGAATGCAAAAAGTAATACCAAAATTGGGGAAAGTACTTCCCTTTAATCTCCCCTTTCAAGTGACATTAATTTTAGCTCCAATAATGAAAAAAAACTTCTAGGCTGAGGAATTATTTTCTTTTTAGTGTACGGGCCTTTCAGTTAACCCTTCCCACTCTCACAAACTTTGTGTGCCTTTGCTTCTAGAAAAAAGAATACAGAGTTAATGGTACAGATGGCCTCAAACATTTAAGTGGAGTGCATCTGTTCAGAGCAAGGTATCTGAAGCTGAATGTCTAAGTTACACACAGCCAACTCAGGCTGCCTTACAGTTTATGAAAGAAAGAAATACATGTTTGCAGAAGACAAAGCCATGGCCAGCTGCTCTTTTAGGATGAGTTGTGTTGCCCTTTTGAAGCAGCTATCATCTCCTCTGAACACAAAAGCAGCCTGGGGTAATTGCTGTAGTCTAAAAAGTCTGCGTTCCAGTCAGGCAGCATCAGGTGGCTACTACTTTTGAGCACACACTGAAGAAAGCAAAAAATCCATGTTAGTCCCATCTGTGTTTGAGATGACCACTATGTTCTGTCTAGCAAACAGCCCAGGGATATGGCTTCAAGCATGAATTGTTCAAGGGAGTTAACCTGCAATGCTCACTGTGATGCTTACAAAAAACCCAAAAAAAACCCCAAAACCAAAAAAAGCTGATTTATATTTTCGAAGCAGTTTTGAGACACAAGATAACCATATTCTTGTGCAAAACAGAAGCACCGCTCAGTATTTCTAAATGTCTTTTGGCTTTTCAAATGGTTCAAACCTTGCAAAAATGGAAAACTATAAATATGAATATCTGGCATTAAAAGTGGTTTCCAAGTAATATTAAAACTAAAGGGAATAGTTTTCTTTATAAAAAGATTTCTCCATGAAAGAAGGAATAACTCAAAAATACTGTTTTGAATGCAGACTTCTTGAGGAAGTAGTCTAGACTGCTTCCAATATATTGCTTCCCAGAATTAATAACAGGATTTCAAGATAGTGGAATAGAAGCGCTCACATCTTCCCAGCGTTCCAGGGCAAACACGTACTTGTCCAAAACATATTTGTCAAACAATTAATTAGTTTCATTAATAACTAATTTACATAATTATATGACTATGACACGCATTTGTCAGACATGCAGGGGACAGGAGAAAGGTGGCTGGTGCAGTGCCAGGGAGCAGCTGAGGATTTCCCCAAACCAGCAGCCCCCACACTATCCTACAGAGCCCTGCTTGTCTGAGCTGTGATCACACTAATTTCTGGCTCAGTTTGCTGAGTGAGCCCACAAATTCAATAATGGGGCAAATCATGGCATTGCTTACTCTCAGAGCACTATTTGTCAGGAGAAATATTTTACTAAGCTAACTGCCAAAATTGTAGGGTGCTCAAGGCTTCAGGTGCCTAATCGCTCATGAGACTGGACAAAGCAGCAGCAAACTCCAAGCTAAATAGTGGTTAAATTAACAGTCCTTTGTCCATCCTAATTACATTAATCAGCTAGGCAATTTGAGAGAAGAGGATAATTGCCACCAGCGTAGCAGGATTCAGTACCAGCAGCGAGAGAGGTGAAGGCTTGTTAGCCTCTTGGCTATGCAGAAACAATTCACATTCCACTCCTTTGCACTTCTGACAAGTGGAGTAATTCACAACATCTGGCAAGTAAACAACAGCTCCTTGCTATGCCATCCTCAGGCCTGCAATTCAACACAGTCAGAGGAAAAGGAGCTTTTCTCCCCAGCTATGGGCAGCCTTAGGTTTTGTGCATCCTCAAGACCATGTCTTCTGCTTTAAAATACAATGCAAATTATCTTCTTAGAAAGACAGAGAGTTAATATTTTATTTTATTTTATGCTGCCATTCCACTGTTTCTAACCTCAGTATTCCCTTTCAAAAAAAGCAAATAATATGCCAGAATGAACAAAAAGGGGTTTTTTTTCTATGTTTCAAAGTTCTTGTACAGGTTATGACTACCATAAAAAAACCACATTTCTCACCTTCTCATATCCACACTTGCAACTCAGAACATGAATACAAAGGCAATTATGAGAAGCAGCACTAGGCACTGACCTGATATTTGTGGTGTCCAGGGGAACAGTCCTCGCCTCCCTTTTGCCAGGTCCATTGAAATACAGAGATTTTCCATCGCTGAGCACTCCACAGCCTGTCCCAACCTGACCTCCTGTTATCTTGTACCAGAGAGGGCTTAGCTTCCTCTCAAACCTGTCGAACATCTCACTGTGATTAGGCACATTAGCCACACAGGTTCCATGTGATGCTTCAAGAAAAATAAAAGAGGGAGATGCTTTGGTGAAACTGTGTTGGACAGAGAAGGGTCAGATACAGGGCACTGGCACACAGTTCTGTTCCATCTACATGTGACAAAGCACCAGGCTTTTCTAAGAGAATGCCCTGATGACTGGATTCTACCTTTTTAAACCCACTTTACAAATTTCTATAGGAAGAATAAGCCCTCTTCCTCTAAACTCTAGGATGGCTTATTTCACCAAGTAAAAACCAGCCAAGCTTATGTTGATAAGGCATTTTTTGCAAAGAGAAAAATATTATCCTTCTATTTAATTTTTAAAAAATCAAACAAAAGACCTTAGCTTATTGTTTTGTTGGTTGAGGGTTGAAAAGACTGCAGTGTGCAACTAGTGTCAATCATTTTTTTTTCCACAGAGATTGCATTTTGGTTTTTTTTTTTTCTATTTCAGCATAAAAGCCCCTGAAACCACAAGTGAGCAGAATTTTCCACAGAAGGGCCTGTCAGAACATATGTTCCCTCCTGGTCCCATGCCATCTGATGGCCAGGGGACTCAAAAATGGCAAAAATTCTTTTGAAGATGATCCAAAGGCTTTTAGGCAGACTTTTCAGTTTATAATATTTTATTTTGTTTTCTCTTTTGTTGCTAGTCCCTTCCCATTCATACAGATGGTGATGTTCTAAGATTGTGGTTGCCAGAAACATCAACAGTGTCCGCTGCCTTCAGCTGCTCTGCTCTGCCTGTGCCGAATTTAATTTAACAAAACAAGAAAGATTCCTCTTGGCAGCCCATGCAATATATGCCATCATATATTTTTCTGAAATATTGGAGAGGAAAACCAAGAAGTCAGGTTCACAGGTTTGACTGAGGCAGTGCTCACTGCAATCCCACCTAGGAAGGCTGTCTTACCTGTGTAGCCCAGGTCACAGAAGCAGACCCCCGAGACGCAGTCCCCGTGGCCACTGCAGTAGCTGGGGCAAGGCTCCGAGATGTAGACGCCGTCCAAGCCAAAAGGAGCCACGCTCTTGTGAGAGCTGCTCTCCTGGATCCAGCGGAATCGGGTCTTACTGCACAGGAAAAACAATGGTACTGCTACTCCTGGCTTCAGGAGCTACTGCTCCTCGCTTAAGATTAAAAGGACCTTTTCTCAAATTAGCCATTTGCAAATAGGATTTCTGTTATGCTACATTTGTACAACGTTGCTTAAGGACCTTCCTTCCAGACATTTTGGCTGCATTTTGGCTTCCTCTGGCCCGTATCCATCAGTGTGAGAAAAAGAACAAATATGTGGTTTTATCAGCAGTGAATGATTAGACATGACTTTGAAGACGCTTTTTACTACTCAGTCCAACCTGAACTCCTAATCACATATCAAAATCCTAGAACTTAATTTCTTACAGTATTTTTGAAAGGAACTCAGTGGTGGCAATAATGCAAAGTTTATTGTCTGAGTAGAAATCATTCAAGTTATTTTGATGCAAGAAAAAAATGCCACTTTCTAAATAGAATAACAAATAACCAGCTTGACTCATCAATCCCAAACTTAAAAATCCTGACAGTGAGATGGAGATGTGGTAGACCTGGTAAAACACAGATGGAGGAGCAAACACGCCCTATCACTAATAATTTATCTAAGGCTGCTGAGCTGACACAGCTGGCCTAGAGACATGATTGACAGCCCATCAGCTCATACTCTAAAAGCCTAGTCCCAAATGTGTGGACAGCTAGGGTGGTACAGGAAGGTACCTCCCTCAATAACTTGCAGTTGTACTGATTACCAAAGAAGAAATATCTGTGCCTGGCCAATCAGTCTACAGGATATAAAGGAGTAGACCAGCTTTCTGCCTCATGTAAAGGTACTTGCAGTTAGTGATATAGATCAGAAGGTTGCTGATAGGAGCCAAGGGACTTATGATCATGTAAGGGACAGATAAGGTAGGAAGATGTTGTATGAGGGACAGTCCAGAGCCAGGCAGCCAAGACAAGGACAGCTTGGCATAGCCAGCCATGCAGAAAGATAGAAGGGGCCAGAGCCATGGAAACTGCTCATAGGCAAAGAAATCAGTGCAAGCTGCTAATAAGAGAAGGGAGTCAGAATTAACACAGACACCTATAAGATAAAGAGACAGAGTTGTACTAACTCTGAACTAATAGAGGCTTATGAGAAAAAGAGGAAGTGTTTGTAAAAAAAAGGCCTCTAGAAGAAAATTACTTCAGTTCAGAGTTGTATGAGAATAAGGACTGAAGATGAAAATGTGTAGAGTGAAGACTGGTAAGAAATGTGCATGAAAGGGCTGATGGTGTTGCCAGCCCGATCCACCTTGTCTTAGCTGTGACACAAATCTTAATGGCAAGGTCTTCTGATGTGCTCTTTCTTGAGAGTGGCTGCAGATTCTTCTACTGAGTAGGGATGCCCCTAAAGATTAATCTTTGAGGTTGAGCAAGAAATTTGCCCACAGTCACTGTATGGGTGAGTAACATCAACCTCTACCTCGTAATTGTTTTTGCTAGCTTTCATACAATTGCTTTGATATAATTGCTTCACCGTTGCTTTGTAGTGCACTATATTATAATAGCTGTTATAGCTCCACTACTGCATAGTAAATAATTCTGATTAAGATCTTCTTGTCTAATTGTTACCATAATAAAACCATAAATAAGCATGTTAATAGAAATATATCTAGTTTGCCATCCTTAATCCTGCAGGACAAAATTGTGTAAAGGTTCAGTTGCCCCTGTATAATCCTGTTGACATAAACCACTGACAAAGTCTAGGTCTAAGATTGGCTCCAGCTGTATCCAGGTTCCCTTCTGAGAAGGAGTTTAGAAAGCAGTGAGGTCCTTTCTTGACCTTATGACTTCTTTAGTAAGCTTTGTCAGAAGATCCCACTCTACCCACAGTTCTAACTCGCTGCATAGGAAGCTTGTTGAAGAGAAAAAAATCAGTCACTAATTTCCAGTCATTAACTTTCAGCTGAATCATTTTACAGGAGCTCCAGAGAAGGAAACAGATTTAAAATTTTATTGCCAATATAATGGTTTAATATCTTCCTTGCCACTCTGCCTAAACAATAATAAACCTATTGCTTTTCCTTTTTTGCTGTGCACTGGGATTTGGTAGGTAGGTGATCATCGTGCCCCTGCTCAGTACCAAATAATGAAATGGGATGCTGTGTTGTTAACCCATGAACCATGATTTCCTAAGTGGCCCTCAATAAACTCAGTTCTTAACATGCCAAGATACTCATTACAGTCACAATACTTACATTTTTAATTTATTTACATGAGCTTCTTATTCCTGATCACATTACTGAACATAATGCCAAACAGATTGCTGCTATTGATTCTGCCCTGCTTGTTTTGGGTAAATCAAATCAGCTGGTGTCAGATCTGTGCAACTTGGCACCTGCTCTTATTGGCTAATTACTGAAGAAAAGACAAACTTGTTGTGGTACACATGGCTATTTCAAGTCCTTGCGGCAGAGGCACTGGCTCCCCTGCTACAAAAAATGCCACACACTCAAAGGGGATTGAGATGAAGGAGGAGGATGGCTCAGAAACCCAGAGGCAGCACTAGAGAAAGCTGCAGGGTGGTTGTGCCAGTAAAAGTGCTTGGTGCATCCAACAAATCAGATTGGGGTGTTTTACTGATGGAGTAAACAGAGAGCAAGGGCAGTGAGAAACTCCAGCCAAATCCAGATAAGACTGAGAAAACCCTCCTGATTTCAAGGCTGATTTGTGTTTTCCACCATCTGATGTTTTCTCACTTGTGTTAATCTGGTGCTGAGGTTGTGCTTGCAGATGGACTTAACTATGATTCTTCCCTCCTTTGCCTCTGGCTGTCCCAGCTGCCTTCAGTGACATAGAACATTATGCATCAGCTCAAATACCTTGCTAAGGTTTCTTTGCCCAGTGGTAACTAAAACTAATCCTGTTCAAATGGCTTCTTTAATTCATGTGACTTACTGCTCTCTTGCTGGTGCCTCTGACCTAGCGGACATGGATAAATACAAGAAGGAATTTATGTCAAATTAAAAAGTGCTGGGTTCCTCGCTGCTTTGTAATTTAATTATTTATTATAGACCAATCTGACACCCTTAAAATGGAAAATTCTCAGTGCTCTGGGCAGCATAGCATATTTTCCCCAGATCTGCCATATTTTAACATTGCTCTTATTTGCAGCTTTGCAACTTTTTCCTAATGTACCATTCTAGAAGCAGCTAAATCACCTAATCCATGGGTCCCACTGGCATCACTAGCTTACAGTGCACCATACCTGGCTGCAAGCGACCTGGGGATGACAATAGTAACTCTGGTCCAGTCCTCGAAGTCCCCGGTGTGGTAGACGGAGGGCTCGCTGAGCTCCCGGGAGCTGCCCTCGCACGGGGACGCGGGGTAGCAGCCTTCCTTCACCAGCGACCAGAAGAGCCCAGCATCGTGGGAGTACTGCAGCAGCACGGGGGCAGAGCTGCTGTACTGGTTGGTGCAACCAATGTTCAGCTGCAAAGAAGCAGAGAGTCAGAAATGATATGAAGAGACGTGTGCTGTTATTAGTGTTTATTGGCTGCAAACCACCTTCGACTTTTTGGCACTCGCTCTGAACCCTGCTGGCAGTGACTGGTGCTTGGAGTGTGTTTCCCATACTTAGATAACATTTGTCAGTAAAAATTCCCACCGTTCTTTCATCAAGGTTGCTGAGTTCAGCACACAAAAAGGTGCAAAGAACTTTCCAAGGGTCCCTGTGCACAGCAAGCCCTAAAGACATCTGCATGCCCAGGAATGGAAAGAGCTGTATCCTCTGGGATCCATCCCATCTGCAGCCCAGAGGATCAGCCTGACTCCCAGGTTAGTCCTAACCACAGCCTTGTCACTGGCCTTGCAGGAATGATGCCTGGGAGTTGGCACTGCCGAATAGAGTAAAATTTGGATTAAGAAGAAAAAATGTATATTAAAATGTGAAACAAGAATGCAGCCAAGACCAAGATCAACTGTTAATTTGAAGTTTCCATCTCATTCTTCAAGCTATCAGGAAAATATTAGTTTTCATTATTTTATTGCAGAAATGCTATGTGAGCTGTAGAACATAAAAGGTAAAACAAAATCATTCACATAAAATGAAATAATTCTAACAAATTACTGTCTTTGAGATTATCAGTGCAGAATGATTCCAGTCTGCTATTTTAAATGGAAATTTCACACACTCACAAGAGCACGCAAATAGAACTAACATTTATGTGCAGGCTGAAAAGCTTTCCAAAAAGTATAAATTCAGTCCTTAATTAATAGACTTTATAAAGAACTCACAGTGTGAGTTCTGTGACACATTCTTATGTTTTCTATAGTTATGTTACATTGCCAAGTGCTTCAGTGATGGAAGCTGTATGACACATTTTTAAGTACTGATTTTTTTTTTAACCTAGACAATTGCTGTTGATCATCAAACCTAGAGAATGGACACTTAGTCACTGAAGTACAGGAAGGTGGTGAAGAGGCAAATGGCATCTTTTCCAGGCTAAATAGTATTTATATATTGAGATATCCTTGGGTTTTAGACAGTTTAAAGTATGAAACTATATGCAATACTCACAAGAAAATTGTACTGAAATCCCTCCGTTTGTATAGCATTTTATTAGTATATCTTTTAGTTGAAATTAGATTATTATACAAATCCCAGTATTTCTAACAAACATTCCTATTTATAGAACTGTGGGAATTATATTTGAAAAGCTGCCTGTAAACATCTGATCTTTTTAATAATTCCACTTGTAAATTATTCAGTGTCTGTATCCACCAATTATGTAAGGACCATGTATTTGTGGGGAGCTCATTAAAATTGCATTGCAACCAACTTCCAGAATTCACCAATGGGATTTCATTATAAACTCAATAAAATTTTGATTAGGGTTCAGAAACAAGAGCTTGTCAAAGCAAATACACTTTCTTTGGAGCCCATATTCTGATGTATTGTCAGACCACTGAAATTTTTGTAAGTTCTTTAAAGAAGAAAATGCTAATTGGAGCCTATATTCATTGACATAATAAAAGTAAATTATATGAAAAACCCACACTGGAGTAGAGAGCAGCTTGTAAGTCCTTAAATAGTTTAAAATACAAAAAAAATCCCCAAACCACATTGGAGCTTTTGTTCTCACCAAGCCCCAGACGGGATAAATCCTTTTTTGCTTGACAGTGCAATAGCAGTTCCTAGTACTGACTTGAGTATAATGACAGTCACTTCAACCCACTTCTGAAATGTGCTGAAGAACAAAAAGCTTTAAAACTTCTCCAGATGGGTTAAAATGCTTTCCTGCACCAAAGTTTTGGCTATTCTTCTGGAAAGCATGATGGCATTTTATTCTGTATGGGTTCATACTTGTGCTCTTCACATCTTTTTACACAATTGTCTAATTTATCACCTTCGTTTGAACTGTGGCCCTAGTGGCATCTTGCAAGTTTTGGCTAAAGGTGGTTTTACTGATATTCTTGCACAGATTTATGTTTAAGAAATACCTTGAACTGCAGGACATATCCAGGCTTCAGAGTTAAATCTCGAGTCACTGCAAACCGGTCTCCATCTGATTTACCGAAGAGCATGGCAGAAGGGGTGGCAGAGCAGAAACTTTCATTTTTGGGCATGCCTTCATTGGCCAGCATTAACCATACACTCATCTGGTTCATAGGGTAATCAAATGCTGGCTTTTCATAAAAGTTCTGTTAGAAAGGAAAAGGAAAGCCAGAGGTATTATCACCTTGCGGAGTGACTTCAGAATAATTCCCAAAATGATGAACTTTCAAATTTTGCAACCCTTATTTTCTGTGGTTTTCAAAAAATTTTAATTTCCAAAACTTCAGTCTTGATTTTTTGCTGAGATACATCATTACATTCTCTGCCACAAAGCTTAGGAGCCTGTGGGAATAACTCAGGTTACTCCCACACACAGATGCAGCTGCAAGCACTACAGCAGTCTCTTTAAACAGACCCAGTATTTTCAAAGAAAACTGTCTTCAAACAAGTCTCCTAACAGGATTGTTCCTGTTTCATGGGGCTGCCAATAGCCTACTCGTGCTTATTACCTGTGGTAAGGTGGGGTTAACAACAGGAATGATGTGCTTCTGCTTCTCTGACAGAATGATGATGTCGTCGATGGCCCACTGGTCGTACCCCTCCCCTGAGAACACGGGCTGCCACCAGCGGAACCTGGTGCAAGGGGTCTTGGCTGCTGCTGGCAGCTCCAGATAGACAAACCTGAGGAACACAGATTGTAGAGAAACACATCACTCAACAGGAAAAAGAGGCAGGAAAGCCAGCATCTGTCTTAATGTGTACAAGTAATTTGTGTGTCAGAGAGTACAATGGAGCTGGGGAAGGGTCTGGGAGAGTAACTCGTACGAGGTGCAGCTGAGGAAATTTGGGTTGTTTAGTCTGGAGAAGGCTCAGCAGAGACCTCATTGCTCTCTATAACTGGCTGAAAGAAGGCTGTAGTAAGATGGGAATTGGCCTCTTCTCCCAGGCAACCAGGGACATGAGTGCAGTGCCTCAAACTCTGCCAGGGGAGGTTCAGGTTGGACAACAGGCAGAATTCCTCCACTGAAAAGGTGGCTGGACGCTGGGGCTCCACTGGAGCTGGAGGAGACACCATCCCTGGAAGTGTTCAAAAAAACCCTGGATATGGCACTTAGTGCTGTAATGTAGTTGATATGGCGATGTTGAGTCAAAGGTTGGATTTCATGATCTTGGAGGTCTTTTCCAACTTTAATGATTCTATGATGCTATTATTCTGTTTTTCCGTGCATCTAGATACCTATTTATACACTGCATATCAAGAAGCCTTCTTTGTTCTTCTTGTCTGTGGAGAATGTAAACTGTTCAAGACAATGTCTGTTTTTTATGCTCTATTGCTATATTGCCAAGCACAATAAGGAACTGATTTGAGCTCTCCAGCTCTGAATTAAACTGTTCAGCTGATCCATGTTCAGCAAATCTTAATGTTTTTCTGACGCCAGGAAGTAATAGTGACATATGCTAGCAAAATTAATTTCTCATTCTCTTCTGCTGATTGGTCCTATTTGTAGACAAAGGCGTCCTTCTGTTACAATGCAATAGATTGTGTAGCAGTTTTCTTTGGGTAAAAAGATTTCAGGCCTCCTATACAGTTCTTTGTAAAAGAACTTCAGGTCTGCTCAGTTTGCTTTATGTTCAGCTTAAAAAAACACATTACAAAAATGATGTTAAATGAAAGTTCCAGTTTCAAGCCTATTCATACTAATGTCAAAAGGTACAAGAATTAGTAACTTGCCTAGTCCTATTTCAGACAGCTTGTATATATGCATTTTGCATCCACTCCTTTATACATACAAACTGTTTCTTCATATCTTTATATATTTATATCTTTAATTATTTATATATATTTTTTGTACCATGCACTCCATTTCACTTGCCAGTTAGGCATAGAGAGAAGGTATTATTTTTTAGTTCTTTTCCAGAGAATTCCTAGATTTACTGTTGGAGAATAGGAATTGGAAAATGAGATCTGGATCACATTTGAAACAAGAGAAAAATAAATCTGCATAGCTTTGTTCAGTAAGAACCACCACTCTTCATTGCTCAGAAGGGCAAATGTTTTGTCTAAAAATGTACTGGATGGTCCAGTATTGAAGCTTTCATTATTTAGCTTCTTTGTTGAGCGCGTCCTGTCATTCTGACCAACTAAAGACCAAAGCACTCATCCAGGAGATGAGGGGAAGGGGGTAGCTGTAGTTTGGATTTTAGTAAGGCTTTTGATACTGTACCTCATAGCATCTTTACAGACAATTGTCCACCTGTGGGATAAGCGAGTTCACAGCATGCTGGGGGAAGCCTGGCTGAAGGGCAGAATTCAAAGGGCTCTAGGGAATGGGGTCACATCTGCCTGATGACTGGTCAGGAACACCAGCAGTGCCCCTCAGGCTCCATCCTAGGGCAGTCCTGTTCAAGATATTTATCAGTAATATGGATGCAGGAGTTGAATGCACCCTTTTGCTGATGATACAAACTGGGAGGTGCTATTGACTCTCTTGAGGGTCAAGAGGTTTGCAGAGGAATCTTGACAGACTGGAGCATTGGGATTGGTTCATGGGATAAAATTTAAGAAGTAGAAATGTTGATGCTGTTTCTAGGATGTAACACTGAGCACAGTTGTAGGTACCTTCTACCTGAAATCGATGCTATTCTATTCTATTCTATTCTATTCTATTCTATTCTATTCTATTCTATTCTATTCCATTCCATTCCATTTTCAAAAGTTTTGTACTTCCAAGTGCCTAGATCACCTCTAGAAAAGAACAGTCAGCCAAGTTACAGAAGTCCTTCTGAAAGCATTGTTCATTGCAGTGCAAAATGACAAGGTAAGAAAATAAATCTATTTGTATGTTGAAAGACACGGACTACAGGCAACAGAAATCACGTTAACACTTATGCAGACAAATGCAATTTAAGTTTTCACCAACAAGGTAGCTGACAGCAAAATTGAATGGCTGATTGATTTCTTCTCCTCCTTAAATATTTATTTAAAGGAGCTTTTGCTCCTTTAACATTAATACATAATCATTAGAACTAAAATCAGAGTCAGAGGAAATGGAAGATTTCTACACTTCTTTTGAGCAAGTTCTATATTTGCTTGCTAATGTTTTGGAGATATTAGCATTTTATTCATATTTCACATAGGAGGGAAGTGATAGGAAATTTTATACTTTACTGCAGATTTTAAGGACCACTTTCATCACATTTTTCATTCCTAGTGACAGAAATTTACTGTGGCAGCCAGAAAAAGTTTCTATATAATGATGACTTCTAAGCATTATAACCTTAAACTATAATTCATGTTTTGAAAAGTTGATAAATATATATTTTTAAAAGCTGATGCCATTTGGGTTAGTTAATTTAGATCAAAATTATACCTGGGTTTGCTGAAATCAGAGAAATACATTTCTGCTAGTAGCTGCCAGTTGATCCCACCATTATTGCTGTACTGCAGCAGCACACCTTCTTCTCTACTATCAGGTTGATTGCATGAAGAAGTCTCTCCTCCAATCTGGATGTAAAACTGTACAAAATCCACCCATGTTGTGTCCAAATCCCAGCTTACCAGCTGTCTTTTTCCAGCCTACAATACAAAGAACAGAGGGACAATAATAATTTTAATTTTGGCACCTTTACGATGTATAGGCATATTCATCACAGATGAATATTACACACAAGATTACACAACATGGAGGACACTGACTTGGCTTTTTTTGTCTTTCAATTATTCTGCTTGTCCATCCTTTATGTCAGCCTGATTTGATCTCACAGGAACTTTATTATTAGATTTCAATACACAATGCAACTTCACAACACAATTTCCATGGTCCCAAGTGACTTCAGAGGACAAAGAGCAGGTGCTGGATATCCTGAATCAACCTAGGCTAAATTTTTAAGTATTCAGCTTTCTATTGATAATGCATAGAGCAGCAAAAGGCCATGTTTCTAGTCTTATTTCCCTGGTCAAATTTTGCACTGTACAAGGTTAGCCAATCCTGAAATCAGTTGCTATAATACCTTACTCGAAGTCCATCTCCTACTCAAGAATCAGGGAGTGGCATTTTCTCTTCATGCTTCAGCCGAATAAGATTTGTTCCTGCACAAAACTACATTATTTTCCTAGTAAGAGTTGTAAATCAGGAGTGTCTCAACTAAAACCTGTGGATTTAGTTTCAAGTTTACCTAAGCACAGCTGAGAGAATCAAATAGCCTTATAAATGTAGTGATCAGCTTTTTCAAGTATGTTTTTGAATTTAGGAGGTCAACGTGGTCACTCAGTGCACATCCAGAAGACAGAGCATATTCATTAAAAAAAAAAAAAAGCTTTAAGAGCCTTTTATTGTAAGTGAAATTATCCCACACCCCTCTTGGCTTTGTGCCCGGGGCTTGAGGCTGAGCTTGTGGACCTGCACATCAGCAAGCCTACAGGATGCTGATATGGAATATGAGGCTGCCTGTGACAAGGCAGGACATAGGATGAGAGCAGTGTCCCCAGAGAGGTGACTGCATGCCCTGCACCTGGCACAGCTCTGACCCAACACAGCTTCATGCGGCCACAAGCTTTTATAGGTAGGGCAAAGCCATTTGCCTACAGCTGGAGAGAGGATGCAGGGATCATATTTCTGCATTTATTACAGTAGCTGCAAGCTGGCACCACCCCCCAAAATGGACCAGGACTGTCTTCATGCCTACTGTTTCTAATTCCATTAAAAAATGTGGTTCTGTCCAAGTTCAAGCATAACATGTTTAAAAAATGAAAACTAAGGCTAAGTTATGACACCTATATTTTAAGTAATGGTTGTGTTTTTCTCTCTCACTTGTACATTCAGGATCCTTATGACAAATTTCCAAACAAACTTGAGATAAGCAAGTGACATGATCTAGCTGAACACAAGTAACAAGATTTAGGAGCTAAGATTTAAAACATCACCCGTGTTTCTTAATAAGATGACAGATGAATTTAAAACCTGTTCTGTTCATAGCCTCTTTTTTCTTTCTATACAGCTGAGGGTAAACCCAGCAGAGATAAATGTCTTCTGCTTTCTTCCTCAGAACATTTTGCTTTGCTGATATAACAGCCTGGGTGCTGAGCTCGTTTGTAAACTCTACCAAATAGGCCACCTCACACTGTGAGACTGATTTCTGGAAGCTGAATGCATGGGGGTCTGAAGTTCTGTTGGTTTGTACCACTGGGGACAAGGCAGTAAAACCTGTGAAGAATCCTTTGACTCTCAAAAAGCTCATACAGGACACAATCTTACTGATTTAGTCTAGAATAGCTCCTGTTGTTTTGGTTGATTTGGTTGTTTATTCCCGGCTGAGATGGGAATTCCCTCCTGGATGGCGCCATGGGAGTGAGAAGAGCCTTGGATGCAGCCCTGAGCTTCCTGGAGCAGTCCCAGGTGGCTAATGCTGGCCAAGGTGACACTGATCATCTCTGGGTAGTTTGCCGTCACAGCTTCATTGGGGACGCTGGAATTTGAAACTATCACCATCAAATCAAGCCAGTAATAAGGATGCAAACACCCTAGCAAACCTTGCAAACACCCTAGCAAACCTTGCAAACACCCTTGCTGTCCCATGGGCTGGTGTTCTGGCTGGCTGGGGACTCTCAGCATACTGACCTACAGTGAGCCAGGCTCTGGCTCTAAAACCATTCCCGGTGGGTTTTCCATATCTACACCCCACAGCAGCTCTGCCTGCCAAAGGGGTAATCACAGAACCAGGTTAATTGAGAGAGGGCATGAGTGACACAAAGCCTCAGGGGAATTGCAGGGGCTAATTGAAAGAGCTCTGAATTGTGAACACACCTACAATTGATTAAAATGAGTTGTAAAACAAAAGATAGAGGGTTGTCAGAACAAAGCCAACATTAATTCTGGCAGCAGTAATTGATTATGGCAGCAAACATAAGACATACAAATAAAAAGTGGCTGTTTGAGCAAATGAAATGTGAATATGAGCTCCCCAAAACAATACAGAACTGTTTGGCAACTATAAAAATAATTTTTATTATCTACCAGTATGGTCCCTAGACACTTTAAGAAAGATCTAAACAAAAATTAAATAAACCACCTTCTGTTGACAGCACACAGACTGCTGCTACTCAAGAAATGAGTGATAACATAACCCTTAGAGATCAATAGAAAGAAGCCAAGAATTTCTAAATGAGTTTTTCACTCCTCCTTAGCAGGAATCAGAAGAAAGATCATAGCAGGTTAATTCTAATTTAGCAAACTACTTTTGAGAAACTTGGCATAAGGAACTGAGCCAGAAGGAAAAACATCTAACAGGAAAGACAATTATGTATAAAAATCCAATTATCACAATTAGCTAGTTATACTGATTGGTCTAATATGAAATTTTCAGTGCAGAGCTCTATTTCCAGGGGAGCTGGATGAGAGACTATGTAGGAGTGATGAAAATTATTTCATGGGTTAGATTTTTGTAATGAGGTAAACATACACAATTGCTCAGCATTGCATATTGGGTTATTCTTCTGGGACTAATCTGGTTCTCATGACAGCAGTGGCAGTTTGATCAAACCTTTAAAAGAGAAACACATAGCTGCATTTATACTCTCCCTTTCAATTAAGAACAAAAAAAACCCCTTAGTACTAGACCTGAGGAGCAACAATACAAAAATAAATCTGTGATTACAATGCATAATCTTACATCTGATCATCAAGATCTCTTTTTATTTTAGCTATAATTCCTACTAATTATCAGAATTCCCTATATCTCCTTCATGTTCTATTATTTTTTGTCTGCAAAGTATCCAAATTATACAAAATAATATTCTCCTTCACCTTAATTTTCTAAAAGACTGAAAAAATGTGTTTTTGTTTTTTTTTCCCCAATAGTTTTGTTCATCTGACCTCAAATTAAGCTGCTTGTGCCCTGGAAAGCCAACCTTTCCCCATTTCACCCAGGACAGTACAGAAGAAACAAATAGGAGCTGTTGGATGCTGCGAAATGAGTCTTAAAAAATAAAATGTCCAAGTAAGACATTGTGAATATACACACTTCCCAGCACACTGGCAATTTACCACCTTTCACTGCAGCTGCTATTTCTTGAATCCACAGTGCCTGCATCTTTCCCTGTCTCTTTTGATTGCTTTGTTCTTTACCTGCAGATCAGCCGTGCAGCTGTGTGCTGTTTAACGCACTTCAATATCGCGTGCAGCTTTCTGCCACCTCCCTTTTCTTTGCCACACAGCCACATCATGCTCCACAGAAACCCACAGGATGTGCCTTTATCAGCCTCCCAGCCCTCTGTAGTACCTTGTTGAAGTAGAGTGAGGAGCCGGATGAGATGACCCCACAGCCCTCCTCAGGCTTGACGATCTCTCCCCCAATAATTTCCTGCCACTCTGTCTTCAGGGTATCTGGGTTCTCAAAATCAGACATGATGGTTGAAGAAAGGGGATTTTCAGGCTGACATTCAGTACCCCGAAATCCTGAATCACACCTGGAAGGAATTGTAAACATAACAAGTCTTAAGAACTTTATTTGACACTAACAATTAGTTAAGGTAGCGTACTGACCTCATGAAATTCCACGTGAAATAACAAATCATTCTGGGATTCCAATTTTGTATTGTGGAAACAAACCAAATAACTGGAAAATGGGAAAAACCCTGTATATATTTTTAGTTTATTTTTCAAACCCCTGTGGTGTCCAGGAAGTTTGAAGCTGGCAGGGAGTAGCAGTCTGTGTCCTTGGTTTAGCACCTATTCTGGCAGCTCAGCAGGGCTGAGCTGGTCCCTGG
Organism: Turdus rufiventris; assembly: GCA_013186435.1. Classification (NCBI taxonomy): domain Eukaryota; kingdom Metazoa; phylum Chordata; class Aves; order Passeriformes; family Turdidae; genus Turdus; species Turdus rufiventris. The sequence goes on along the minus strand of PYHW01010409.1, from coordinate 8,968,929 downwards.
CATCCTTCTGGCCCTGAATCAGGGCTCTTGTGCAAAGGGCTGGAGGGGCCACCAGGACACCTGCAGCAGGGCAGCCCTGTGCCACTGAAAGCTCTTCCAGTGCTTGGATGTGCCAAGGGTGTGGCTTCCAGGGCAGACTGGTGTGGAGCAACTGGCAGCTAATGAAGCTTGAATGGTCAATTGTAGTGCTTGTGATTTTTTAATGTTTGATTAAAAAATAAGAGCAACAGCCAAGAAAAGGAAAGTATGGAAAATAGTAGGGTATCTGAATTATCAGGATATCACTTTTTATCTTCTTTTTCTTGCCAGGGCCGGGATTGAATGCACAAGAGATGGTATTTCTTGTTCGGACTTAGATGTTTATTAATTTTTATCTATGTTACAGTGAGTTCTACAGCACTTCTAGCTAACAAGCTAAAAATGAAGAGGTATCTCTCTCTCTACAAGGCCTTTTAAGGCCAAAGGGTCCAATTAAGAAAGAACACCTAAATTATTTTTACTTTTAACCCAAAAATCACCCACAATGCAGATTTTTCTATCCAATCACAAAAAATCACCTGGACCCATGAAAAGAAGGTGAAGAAGAAAGACAAAACCTCTGCCCCAAAACCTCTATCTTGCTCTCTCTATACATTGCTATATCCTAAGACCTTAAATTCTAAATTTTCCACCATGTGATATTGCACACTTCTATTCAAGCTACACACCCATGATCCTAATTCTATCACTCAATTTTGGATACCTTCTCCACGATCAAAAGCAGTGTTTTCCTGGGGGTCAGTGCCTATCAGCACAGAAAGTTTAGAACTCCTGGTTTCCAGGATTCCAACAGGAGGAGAGCACTGTTGAGAGGGACTGACGAATGCTTCATACCTGCAAACACCGTGGTCACACCAGCCGTGCCCGCTGCACATGTTGGGACACTGCTGGCCGATGTAGATGTTGTCCAAGGCCCACTCGTCCTGGGCTGTGTAGTAGCACTGACTCCAGCGGAAACGTGTGGCACTGGACCTTAAAATCAATCATAATGCATTAATTGATGATTCTTTACAGAACAGCAGCAAAAGAGGTAAAATGTAACCAAAAAGAAAAATGAAGTTGGTATCCCGATCACAGCCTAGACTGCAAATCAAAGACAGATTCTTGCAAATTAAGTTTCTAGATGATGCCACTCACTGCACGGGACTTTCCAGTGATTGATGACATTTCTGAGAAAGAGCACATTGAAGGCATTTTGATCATTATTTTAAGGTAAGCCTAGCTATGAATATTACTGGATTTTTATTATGCTATGGTTGCAAAATTGGAAAGGTGGATCTAGGGCATGACTTTGTTTTTTGTATTTTTGGTCACAGTTAACAGTTGTTAACTGTCTAAAGAGGTTTATCCTGATACTTACAATTTAAAAAAAAATATTAAAGTTCTTGAGTGTGAGTGAATACCAACTGTTTCCATTCAACAATAGTTTAATTTTTGTCTTGGATGTAATTTTTTTTTTGTCTGGATGATTCTAAACTAGATTTTTCTCACATATCACTGGTGACATTGAGAGCACAAGTTTTTGTCAGAGATCCTGTTTCATCACACCTATTTTTTTTCCACACTGCAAATAGCTTGCTCTTGGCCAACAACTCAAAATCTGTAACACCCAAGGTTTGTGGTGAGGAAGCATCAAATTAAATTTCTTGCCTAACTAATATCTGGATATTTGTAATATTCTTCAAGCATGAGCCTTGCTTTAGCTTCTCCTTTCTAAATAGTTTTATCTTCAACAGCTTGTTTTCCTTTACAATATTAAAGTCAGCTAACATTATCCATTAAAAATGTTTATTGTTGGCCCTTTAGGAGATTGTCCAATGCAACATTGACATTGTCCATGGGAGTGACTCCTGCTAGCCATAATGAGATTAAGTGAAGTGAAACAAAGATGGGCAATTTTTCATCATGATGGGTCAAAATGGACTGTGCTGGGGGCATAAGGGGTAAAAAGGGGTGGTGGTGGAAATGTGGGCACTGAGGCTGGATTCCATTGTTGTGGAGGAGTGGGACAGGGAAAGCAAGGCTGAGTGAAGAGAATTAAAAATCCAATTTTAAAATGGGACAAGCCTGTGTCTGGCCAAGGGCTGGTTGGGGGTGCTGAGGATGAGAAGCAGGCGGTTCCTATTAGCAGCTTCTTTTCTAGTTGGTTTCTGAGCCATATGGTTACTTTATGATGGCACAGGATATAATGCTGTTACTATACTTTGAGATACAAAGCCCTTTCCCCACCCCCCATAACTTATGTAGAATAAGACTTATTAAAATGAATATTGTGAAGGTGGCTGAGCCACCTGCTCACACGTATGGAAGTGAAAAAATGAATAGAGCAGGCCTGTGGACAGAGTGGCAGAGCAATTAGCCACCCTGGCACGTATGAGAAGTTTGGTACATGCGTGGATAAATTTTTAAAATACTAGTTTTGAATTTCTTTAAAAAACAAGTGAAGCTGCCCAAGGGCTTGATTTTTAATTGAAATTACTCTTGTTGCCTGTTTTAAGTATCTGTTTGATATTGCAAATACTGTAAGCATTTTTACAGCACTCAGTTAATCTGCAGGGGCAAATCTGCTGATTAAATACTCCCTCAGGATATAATGTATTGATGGGTTACATTACAAGAGCTATGAATTATCCATTAAAAGTGTACAGTGCCAGTAATCAGCACACGAAGGACTTCCTAAGCTCGTGTAGGCACAATGGGCAGTCAATATTGACTGCAATAATTTACTGTTTATTTTTGGATCTGAAGTCAGCACATCATTTTGGTGCTGAGGTTCATGTTCACATCAATGGCACCACAGAGAGCCCTGACAGAGGCTGTAGCTCTGGAAAGAGCCGTAATGACTGGTGTTAGCTCAAATGTGTGCTGAGGAAAATGACAATACTGAAACCAAAGAATGGTGTTAGAGCAGGCAAACACACCCCCTGTGAACTCCCAGCACAGTAAAACTGTGTCATGTTATTTTCCCAGGTAGCAGGAGGGAATCTTGTTCAGGCATCACTGTTTTCCAGCAGGGAGGGTGTATGGCTGGAGTTGGGGTGTGAGATCCTGCAACTCCAGGGTAATTACAGCAAACTGGGGGAGATTCATAGTGATACAGAGGCATTTTCACCATGCCAAGAAAGTCTCACAGTGCCCAGCAAGTGATGGTGCCCCCAAAAAGAGCTTGGTGTGGCACTGATGGTGCCTTGGCTGCTCACTGGCTGCTGAGAGGTGCCAATGACCCTGAAGGGTGGCTGGGCTGTGCAGGTGCACCAGGGCTGGTTCTGAGCACAAGAATCACACCTGACCTCCACAAAGAGAGGGGAGAGCCCAGCCCTGTGCAATGGCACAGGACACCTCCGTGCCCAGGGGAGGCCCAGCTGAGAAGATCCCAGTGCAGCTCTGCCTTGGGGCTGTTCCAGGGCTGGGTGTGCACAGCAAGGCACAGAGCTGCACCACAGCTGACACACCTTTTCTGGGGATCATATGGGTTTCACCAAAATGTTTTACTGGAGAGTCTCATTGTCCCATTCCTGCTGCAGGGGACTGCCACCCTGCCAGGTGCAAGCTCCATCTGCCTCCTCAGTTCCAGATGTTGGCTGCATGTCAAGCTAAGGGTGCACTCGGCTCCACTCATGACTTAGAAGATGCCCCAGATGAATGCGGGGATTGCAGGAGGTTTTGTTTCCCTCATTTAAGGGGAGGGGAGGAAGGCAGGATGCTCATTACTGCCTGGAGAGGAACATGTGGCCCAAATGGAGGTGTGTGTAGCAGCTGGAGGCTGGGAACAGTCCCAGGGAGCCACATCCCAGTCAGGAGGAATCATTTTTATCTGCAGACAGACACTCTCCCCTGGGGACAGCTTTGCCATCATGGGAATCCGGGGAATCCCTTTGCCCCAAGCTGCAAGGAACAAGGGGCTGCCCTCACCTTCCCACCCAGCCTGCAGCCAGGGGCAATGCCACTGTCACACGGCTGTGGGCAGGGAAAACTCTATGGATTCAGACTCCTCCTGGGTGAGGGATAATGCGTGTTAGGCTGAATTGACAATTGCAAAAGCAGTGCTGCTGAAAAAACAGTGCTGATCACTGTTTTTGAAAGCTTTCCTAGGCTGCTCTGCATCTCAAGGTAACAACAGCTTAAGAGGATTATACTGTTAAAAATGGTAATCAACCATTTTAAAAAGCCATGTTAATTAACAAAAGAGAATAAGGAGATGAGTGTCAGCTGCATTCTCAGTGATAAAACACTGGCTTTCTCACTGGCTTTCTGGACAGCCACCATTGGACATCTATTGAAATGGGAAGTGCAGCACTCAGAGCTATAAAAGCATTTCTTACAGGCAAAATAAACTTCCCTAGTTCCTCATAGTTTCTCCATTTCTTTTTTTAATGCTACTTACTGGAAAGCAATCTGGTTCTCTAATGACATTATATCTGAGTAGGGCTGATGTCAAATAAAAGTCATTTTTGTTGTATGACATTTTACATAAGCACAAGGAAATTATGTCCCAGAAGCACTGCAAGTGAAATGATGTTCTGTTATAAAATTTTTCTGATACGTGAGTTAAAATAAAATCACTGCCTTCCCTCCTGATATTAAAAACTTTAATGATCTAATGCAAATTTGTGGCTGATAAAATTATATTTGCTACCTTCTGAGTTACCATAATTACATTTACCCAATTATCCTGAAGCTCTCATTCAGTCATTAGGTGTTGATTTGTTTATGAAGTCAGCAACTGACAGCTGCTTGTATCTCATTAAAGCCTGTTCATATGTAAATGCCTTGCATAAAACTGAAATTAATTTTCATCAGTGGAAAAATGTTCAGTTCAAGTACAATACAATTTCAGTGAGCAGGTGCTTACATTACATTTCTTCAATACAAGTCTTGTTCTTGCAGCAGATTTTCCACTAACCCAAATCTCACACAACATGGGGACCTTGTAAACTCATGCCTGACAGATGCAGAACATCTACAGATTTGCAAAAATACCAGCACACCCAGAAAGTTTTACAAGAGAAATAGGTGCAGTTATGGACAGTTTTCCAGCTGTGAGCACAGTGCTGCAGCCACACGCCCAGGGTGCAAAGCCTCAGCTGAGAGCTGTGCATCCAGGGATAAAAGCTCCAACAGTCACAGCAGGGCAGTGCAGGGGTGTGAGTGCATGCCAAGGCCACCAAGGGCCAGAACAAGGCTAAGGAGACATTCTTGAGACCTCCTTTAGGTGGTTTGCTTCCCTGTGCAGTAAACACAGGGCAGGCTGTGTATTTGGCAGCCTTTGTCTTGTGTGGTTGAAACAGAAGGAAGGTCCAGAGAGCTTTCCCCTCACCCCAGTTTTGGGGAGGCAGAAGAGTTGACTCTTTGCCTCTGCACTGTTCTTCCTGGCCATCACTGAGGTTTTGCCTCTGTGCGGTGTCTGCAGTGGATGGAGGTGGGGAAGGGATGGGAGAAGGAGGGAGGGCACCCCACAGAGGAGCCCTACAGAGCACATTCACCACCAGCCACCAGAAGCAATGCTCTCTGCACAGCTGGGTTGGCAGCAGAGAGCTGCACATCAAATCATCACCAATAATGCCCAGGTTTTGGAAAGGCAGAAATTTGCTCTCTGCTCTCAAGCCTGCCCTAAAAACCCCTAAAATGCCCTCCCAACCTCAACCCAAAGGAACTGTTGAACCCTTACCCTGGTCTTGGTGGTGGAAAGGAATGGTAGAAAGGGGAAAGTGGTGAGAGATGAATGTGGTGTGCTGGACTGTGTTTGGTGGGGAACGTGCAACTACCCTTGCTCTTCACCCTGATAACACCATAGCACAACACAACACAGAAAATGTGTTCTATGAAAAGCAAAGACATTTTCAGTGGTAATTTGTACCTTAATTACAAACAAAACTCTGCGAACAGACGGGAACCCTTTCAGATACAAGAAAGAGTGTGAAATATTTATGATTTGTGCACAGCAAAAACAGGAACCCAGCTATTTACTTCATCATAATTTCTCCCCATAGTCTCTAAATTAAAATGGAATTACATGCTTCTGTCACCTCATATGCTGAGAAAAATAAGTATATGCTAAAGAAAAAGAGGGCCACAACATGGGTCTCATCAAATACACAATGTAAAATAACTTTTAGTACAGTACATCTTTTATAAATTAGGAATAACAGCCTACTTTAGAGTGTAACCCAAAAAATTGTAGATGCTTTTTAAACTCCTAAACGCCTGTGTGAACCACAGATTTTGCAGATGGTGGCCCATAATGGCGTGTAAGATTTAGTACATTATAACCTAACTACACAGCAATTATTTGTAGACTTACATGCATGGTATGGTATGGTATGGTATGGTATGGTATGGTATGGTATGGTATGGTATGGTATGGTATGGTATGATACGTTCTCAGGATCCAATCAATATTTGCCTTTGATTTTTTGCCTAGAAATAGGAAATTCTGAATATTGGCTGTACGGTAAAAAGGGCCGGTGTGTTGAAAGAAGGTATCATTGTGTGTGATTGATGGAAATAGGCTGTACTGAGGCCATGCAGAGTGCAAGAAAATAACGATGAAGGATGGGGAAATACAATGATGACTTAATCTGAGCAAGTTCTCATTGCAATTGCTGTGTTGGATTCAGGTCAAACATAATCAAAATGTAACTCTAATTGCAATAATTAAATTCTCAAATGAAGGATGCCCTGAAGATTATTGGGATTTATGACAACTTTTTATTTGTATGCTATAATAAAGATTTAAAAATAAACAATGAAAGAAACAGTTTAGTTAATAAATAAAAATGTTAAGGGAGGCAAATCAAGTTTGAT
>PYHW01010409.1:8904139-8960482 GCA_013186435.1 Turdus rufiventris | reverse complement strand
AAGTGGTGTGGATTCTTCCCTTCTGCTTCCAGGACTATTTCTGCATTTAACTCAGATTCCTGTTGAGGTCTGTTTCCCAAATTCTTTCTTTTCTTATATTCAGAAAATATGATAATTGTCACATTTTAATATTAAATATAAATTAAGTCCATTATCCCAGCTTCTTATTGTTTTCTAGCACTGCTCTTCCAATGTTACTTCATTTTTTGCAATATTCCATTGATTTATTTATATTTTGCTAAAAACAGCACCCAAAAAAATTGCCTATGAGGCGTTAAGAAAATACTTGGAAGTTACTACCAACCTGCATGATCCTGTTCTAGCTACCAACACAGAGTCCCTTCTGCCCTTCCTGCCACAGCACAGCTTCTCCTGACCATCCCCAATGCCCAAGAGTATTTTACTGGTCACTGTTGTGCTCACCCCCATGAAGGGTATCTGGCAAGAGAACAGAGACCTGCTCATGCAAGTAGCCAACTTTGACTGTTCTGAAACTAATAATAAAGTCGTGACTCTCTACAGAAATTATGGCCATTAAGAATATTTATATAGTTAAATTATACAGTAATAGTTATGTATTAAATATGAAGAAGGACAGAATATATTATTTTACAGAGAAATTTATTGCTCAAATATCTGAGAGTATTAACTGAAGATCTGAGACCTTATTTTGGGGTTTTGGGTGGTTTTTTAGTAGATTTTCCAAAGGCTTAGTTTCCTTTCTGGCAATTTTGAAACGTGTTTTCTTAATTCATCTCCCCTAAATGATTGTAGAAAACAAGATCTGATCAGTGCTTGCAAAGCAAACAAAATTTTCAAACATTTTAATTAATTAGTGCTTTGTTTATTTGCCAGATTATGTCCTTGAAATATACTACAAATACGCTTTTATCACAGCAACATGGGTGGTGTGAGAAAAATGATTTGGCTGTTTGTTCTCTCTGAACTCAGCTCTACTGAGCAAGAAAAGGAGCACTAAAATCTGATGGATGTATCTTCCATTGATGGCAAACCCCAAACACCCACTGCTGGGAAATATTCTGGGACACCATGATGATGCTTGATAGATATAAAAGACATGAACAGTGTTTGAAATATATGATTTGTAGCTTTCTTTTGGGTTCTTTTTAAGGTAAGAAATCACTATTTGGATTTCCAAATTTTAAAAATTCATTTATTGCTATTTCTTTACTATGCCCACCAAAGTAAATGTGACAAAACACAACATGGCAAGGGTAACCAGGTGAAGCTTTAACTGCTCATAGAAGGTGGAACTTGCCATATAAATCCTTCAGTGAGCTTGCAGAGCAGGCAGTGAAAAGGCAGAAGGACAAGTTCCTGACACCCTCTGAACCTGCTCAGAGGCAGCCAAAGGACCTTGGCTGGTTCACCCCGCGGCCAGGAAAAGTCCAGCTTTCAATTTAAGAGGGAAAACAAGAGCATGAACTATGGCCAAATGTGCTGCACATTTGTGCTGAGACAGCACTGAGCCACCAGGGAAAGAGCAGCCAAGGCTGCTGCTTGCACTGGGAGCAGAGTGGGGGAAACAGGCGGTCATCACAGCCCTGGACTGTGCTTGAACCAGGGCTGTGAGATGAAAGGCTCTACATTACAATCCCCTGAAGGAATGTGCTTTCCATTTACGAAATGGCTGTGCACAAGGGCAGAAAGAATTTCTATCCATTTAAATTCCAGGAAACAGTAGATGCCTTTTGCTTAGAAAAACAAAGCAATACCACAGGAAAGATCTCAGCCATTACCCTGTAGCTCTAACTGTGGCCCAATTTTTTTCTCAGCCTTGGTCCATTCCTGTCACAATTTTGTATTTCAGGCTTTCTTTCTTCCAAATATTATGAGGAACAGTCTAAATACCTCTATCAGTAATTTTGACTTGTTACAACTGAGCATTTCTTTATTGAAAGGTGAAAAAGGAAAACATCTTTCTTTGTTCAATACCAAAAGTGCATTTCAGACTATCTGTCTAAAGCAGAGTTTATTGAAGACAGCCTCACCTCCTGAACAAGATGCCATGTGAGGCCATGGTTGGTGGAGTACTCCAGTTTCACCTGGTTGTCCATGTGAGGAGTAAAGGCCTGACCACAGCCCATCACCAAGTTGAACTGTATCATATACGAAGCTCCAATCTGCATAGACTGGGTCTCCACGTAGCGCATGCTAGAGGCCAGCTTTGAATCTCCTGTGAAACTGAGAGATGAAAGGAGAGAATCAGGATGGATCCTCAAAATAATTCAAAAAAGAACATTATGAATAGTTCTGGGATAAATGCTGTGGTGCTTCTTTGTTCTGTAGATTGGTATGGGGGATGAGACCATGTACAGGAGAATCTTTCTGCTGGTACCAGGATCTTTCTGCAAATGACCAGGATAGCCTTGACGCATACCAGAATGTGAAACACTGAATTATTCTGTTAGTTCTTACTGTATGCTCTTTGTATTAAGGATCAAGTTAGGATCTAGCAAAGGGCAACATAAGGAAAAAACAACATAATTGAAGTTCATTCCCTGGGAGTGCCCATTGCCTAAGGTCATGCCACAGTCAGAGCTGTAATTTCATTCTAATACTGAGTTAAGGTACTCTGAGTCTAGTTTAAAATACTCTTATTACATAGACTGTTCATTTAATTGATTTTCAAGTGATCCAATATGCAATTAATTCATGACTCTTGACTGTGTTTCAGAATTAATCTTCTATCCTCAGCTTCTTTTCTGTAGGATGTACTAATATGAGTTATATTTTCCAGTGGAGAACAATAGTAATGTTTGGAATACACATATACATATATGTTGCAAGGTACCCAGTTATCACATACAATTTACAGTCTGAAAATCCAAGGTTATTTCACTTCAAATGCAGGTTTTTCGTTTATGCACTATTCAAAAAAAAAGGGAAACAACCAAATTCAAAACTTCAAATGCAACAGAGGCATAAGGAGGAAGTAATAACAACATAAACTTTGAATCCTGATCACTAGTCTTCAAAACAGGGTATTTTAATGATAGTTCATATAGAATGAAAATTGCCTCCCTCTCCATAGTTTGAGATGTTTACTTAGTTATTCAGAAATACTGTAGTCCTTTTCAGCTTTAATATTTTCTAAGACTATTCTTAAATGTGAACAATTTAGAAAAGGGATTGGCTCTTTCTGAAGAAAATCACTACAAATCATCATGGAGAAAACCAACAAACTACATTCAATACAGTGGTGATGAAGAGAATAATCTGTTTCAAGGTTGCTCCTATGACTGAGTAAGCTACAGTTTATTATCTTAAATAAGAAATTATAATCTTTAAATACAATACATAGAACATATTAGCTTCTACTCCTGTAAAATTCAAGGTCACTACAATGTGAGTGTGAGAACAAGCAATACAAGTCAGTGTCACTATGGACTCTTTTAAATGAATTCACTGACATACATTGTTTTCTATAGAGTTCTTTCCAGAGAGACAGCACTTAAGCCATACATGTCAGCATCCTACCTTAAAGCTTTAGAAGAAATTACTGAAAGCTTACATTAGTTTTGTCATTCTGAAATCTCTGTTACTTGGAATAAGTTAAGATCCAGGTTGCTTTCTACTCTCTGGCCTCACATTTGTGACTTGATTTCCTAAAGGATGATCCGGCTCATGACATTATATGAAATTTTTCACTTTATCTTATTGCTCAGCTGTCCGAAGTGGCTGTAGATGGACACTCCCTTCACTGTGAGGGTACAAGGGCACTGTCATGGACAACTGGACTGGAAGGCAGTAAGCTGTCTTGGAAAACTGTATCTGAACTGTTTGCCCTTTCAGTTGGTGTTCTCTGTTTTTCTTCTCAATAGGAAGGATAATTTTAAGTTGAGCAGAGGATTTAATGTACACTCATCAGCAGACCAGCTGATGGTTTGTGGCCTCATGGTTAGATCTCAATGCATCTCAGAATTGGTCTGGATAAGTCCTGAATTTATTTTTCTTCTAAACTTTATCTTGTATTTTATAAGATGATAAAATTCCACAAATTTAAAAGCTATGATTTGATCTGACATAAGCTGAAGCCCTGGGAAACCTATGCCAATACAACCAAGCTCTTCAGGTATCAGTCAAACATATGCAGTGTAATCAGCTGAAAGTTATGTGTAGCACTGCTTGGAAGAGGATTTGGCATTGCACACAAAAACCTGGGCATAGCAGCACATCTTAGCTACCTAAAGCTTATCTGAACAGAATAAAGGAGTTGAAACTCAACAATTTGATGAAACATCTGCCCAGAAGCTGTTTCCAAAAGTAAGAGAAGACATGTAAAGGACTTGTTGTGAAAGAATGGGCAAAGAATTAAAAGTTATATTTTGCTTGTCTTCACAAAAATTCTCTTTATTCAATACTACTAAATAAAATGAGGAAAAAGAAAAGGTCTTTAATATTTTCTTTCAGTTAGCATTCAGGTAATGAATAAAATATTTTAAATTTAGTATTCCTTTAACAGCTTAACCACTGGATGTTCTACACAGTATATTAAGTAAGTTAAAAAGTCAAACCATTTCTTTAAAATGCTTATTAAACAAATGTGAAAAGGAAGCTAGTGTTGAGATGCAGACAACATGTGATCCTCTATAGGAAGCTCTTTTAAGGGAAGGAAATCATATTACAGGTACCTAAAGTCCTTTGTCATCCACATTTTGCCTCCAGCTGCACACAAGTAGCATTAAAGTTGTGGGCTCCACCTTATTTGTCACTTCTTTGCTCTCCAGTTGTACGTGGTTAGAGGTTTGCTCTTTTGCTGGAACACCAAATATTTTCTTTGTTCTGGGAGCCACACAGCTGGAATACCTTTCTGGATTTTGCAAAAGATGAAGTAATGTCCCTGGTGTAACAATAATTAACTAAAAAGTCTTCAGAAATGAGAATGCAGAGGCTCGATTTTTGTATAAATTTGTTGCTGTGAGTGGGTTTCTGGCACGTGTATAATTAGACCTGCAGAGGCACAGGAACACAATACCCATAGGTGCCCTCAGAACAATCACTCTCCCTCCAAGCACTGCCAACTAATTGGTACTTCTGGGAATGGTATCACAGTCAATGTCAGCCAACCTGCATTGCTCCAAACTGCTCTGAGATCCCCAGAGTTACCATATATTCAAGGCTGGTACTTTTAGGAATACTGAAAAGCCACACGGATGCAGCTTGTTTTGTAAAGCTGCATTGACTGAAAATATTGACACAGTGGCCCAGCGCTCGCACCAGACACAGCTTTGCTCCCATCCAAAGCAGGGGATGTTTGTGCCTTTTTGCATCACATCATACCTACTTTGCTACATAATTCCTAAATGTATTAACATCATTAATACATTAAGCTGATTACCTGAAAGAAACCTTCTTCATGTCACAACAACAAAACATTTAAGACACTGCTAAATTACCAAGCTGATGTAGGACCACTGTATCACACTGCTCCATAAAGATAGTTCATGACAAGGCAGGTTTACACTCTTCCCCCAGTCTTCTCCATCGTTTGCTACACAGAGTTAAATCATAATGCTGTAATCTGACTGAAGACAGTTTATTTATATAAAGCTTTTTTATTTGGGTCCAGATGAATATATATAAATATATATATTTATAAAGTGTTAGCAGCCTTATCAATATTTAAACAAATTCCAGCAAGTGGCTGTATATAGACTGTAGCACTCCAGAGACATATGGTTCAAAACTTTGCCTGAATATGAGCATTTTGGAGAAGTGATGAATTAATGTATATCATCAAACACTTCATTTATAGTGTTCCAGAGTCCTTCCAGTACAACCAATACACTTGATGTAATGAAGTCAAGGATCTGTTCTGAAACCAAATGATGATGATGACAATCAAATAAAATGAGTGTTCAGACACAGACCATGAAAATACTCAAAAATCACCTTTGATCGAAACGTATGTTTTTAAACAAACTTTTTTTTTTTTTTTTTTTAATGAAGTCAGGTATGGAAAAGAACAACCTGCCTCCCTCCTCAGTTTTTTCCAGTTTTAAGGACAAATGTTTCAGGTTTACAGGTTCTAAAGCAGAATTGGAGGCCTAACAGACAATTAAAAGCAATTCTGTGAAAATGGGCCTGGAGATGACACCCTGTAAAATGATTGATAGTGTATTTCCCATAGTTGTACTAATGAAAAAGCTGTTGTCAGACTGTTCTCAAGAGGATGGTGTCAGTGCTACTGCAAGATCTGTTCGTGAGTTAGAAACTCATGAGTTAGAAAATGAGAACCAAATGGACTCACAGCTGGGAAAACCCAACCATAATTAATTTAACTAGCAACCATTTGTACAGACTTTGTGCAAGTTTAAAAATTTCCCTTGAGAGAAGCAAGGTCAGTGAAGGATGGAGTTCATGTTTTCCAGTGATAATGAAAAATACTTAGATATAAATAGTGAGGAAGGTTTTGATTCTTTATTTGATGCATGGAAAGTTCAATGTTTCTACTATGACTGAGCAGTATAAATCCTAGTCCACCTCCATATGGGATGGAGAATTTAGCTTAGCATTTATTATTTTGATTCTGTTTTAGAGTCATGTGAAAAAGAGAGGAACCTCTGCTATCTTATCTGCCCTCCTCCCCATGATAAATTGTTCTTAAAAGTACAGAGGGAAAACAATGTCATTAAAAGGCTTTAATTCCAACTCTTTGATGAGGAAGATGCAAACAGTTTGGGCCCTAACATGTTGTTTCATTTTAATGAGCAACGAGTACCTTCCTTGTCCTTATTAAAGTGGTTAATGGAGCTTCTACTGCCTCATTATCAGTGCTAGGACACATTTGGTATTGTTCCTACTGCTAAGCCAGCTCCTTTTAGTTTGACAGATGATCAGAAAGTCAAATCAGATCATATCAGAGATACCTGTTAATAAAATTCCAACAGTGTTTCTCTGAGTGTCCATGGGGACGCTAAAATTATTTTATTTTCTCCAGGTTTTCTATAATTACTGTGATTGTACTTTCTCCAAAGAAATGTATCTATGCCAATTAAAAATATACTGGGTTTATAGGTTGACCAGACTAGCATGAAACTGTTATTTGGTTTTCATCAAAACACACAGATTAAATTCAGCTTCCCTTGTATTAATTCCAAATGTTACACTCAAGTGATCCAGAATTTCTTTGTGAAGCATGTTCATGTTTTAGTAAAAAAGCTTTTTTTAATGCAATTCTAAAAGTTTTTTTCTTTTGTATTTTTCCTTCTTTTGCTTCTCTTGCCTTTATTTCCTTTGAGGGGTGTGACATGTTCTTGCTTTTGTTTCTAAATACACAGCACATTTGAGGTCTAATTGCAATATGTCATAATCACAGTGCAAATGACTAAGTGTATATAATACCAGCAACTACAAATGGATAATGTCATTCTGCCTATATTCTGCTGCCTTTGCTTTCTTGATTATGATAGCTCTGAACATCACTTACAAAATATTTGGTCTGTATAAAAGAGATTATTTTATTACCTCCATAATACCCTGCCTGGATTTTAAGCAAAGATTATGAAACATTTCTGATATTAGGATATTCTTTAAACATCCTGATATTAGGATATAAATATCTGATATTAGGATATTCTTTAAATATTTAATGGAAAAAGGATGCTACATTCAATGTTCCCATTAAACATAAATCTGGGCAGTGAGGTGAAAAACTTACTGCTAATTGCAGTGAGATTAGTGACTGTATTTCTGTCCACAGTGTGAGGATGAGACACATTATTAGTCTAAATATCTGCCAGAAAAATGCATTTGCAGCAGTCACTATGCAGGATGAATAGACAAGGAAAACAAAAGTACAACAGGAAAGAATACATATTTCTCACCAGAGAGTCCAGTCATGCCCACAGTAGGGCTGAACATTTCCCAGGTAGAATCCCAGAGACTGTGTGACTTCAACCAGGTTGGTGAAGTCGAGACTGATGCTGTTGAAAAGCACAGAGGTCATGATGATTTCATCAATTGCCCACACATCTTCGCCTTGAGAGGAGTGATATGGCTGCCACCATCTGAACTGAATGCCAACCTGCCTTGCATCTTCAGGCAGCTCCACTGAAATTATTCTGGAAAACAAAACAAAGTTCTTATTGACAGTTTTTGCCCTTTGTAATAATTCCATGGGGATGTATTTTAGGGAACTTTTCCTTATTAGCCCTAAAAATCACGGAGTGAATTCAACCCACAAATATTGTAGCATCTGCTGGTATAGCTGCTACCAGTGTGACAGTGACAGGGGAATTGTCAGTTCTCTTGATAATCAGTTCATTTACTCAAATCAACCATGTGCAAAAGCCACCAGAAAGTTTCTACCAAATTTGTAATTTTTGCTTCCAGTGTGGAGCCCTCAGTAAATTTAAAGGTGTGAGTTAGCAAAGGAAGGATGAGCTGACCAGGATTTAGTGTTTTTTTTCCTGATCTCAAGATACGCATCTTGTAAACATCTGCACTATTTCCCACATAGCATCCACATCATTCTAATGGTGCTTTTATCCTAGAATAACCTACCCCCCTAAATTGCCACAGTCAAGTGGAAAAGGTTCATCATGTCAGACAGTGTGATTATGTGTAGTCTTTTTTGGCAGACACTCCTTTTCTGTAGGTGCATAGAGATGCAACTAGAGGTGAGTCCCAGGTGCTTCTGGTATGCAAGGTCACTTGATTTGTCATGTCAGCTATGTCAACACACCTAGACTTGAAAAACTGCAGAGAAAATTAAGAGTATTATCTAATTTCCAGGAGCAATTTTCATACACTGCAGGAGGGAGTATACATTAATTGCCACAGCAATGACACCTTCTTGAAAGCTCCATAAATCACTAAGACCATGGTACCCCACACAGCCACATCAACTGCAAGACAGACTGACAACAGGGACATTTGTCTCCATTGGGGTACAATTACTTGCTGGCTAAAGGGTTTTCAGCCAGCTCATCATGTAGCTGTAATTTTTTTTTCTCTGTTAGAGGAAATGTGGATAAAATTGTATACAGGTAAACTGAAAGCATCTTTTTATACTCCAGCATAATTTTTTTTCAGACTCAAGGCTTTCTAAGCTGCCTGTTGTAATGTTTTGTTCTCTGCATATGAAAAAGTCTTGTGCCTGTGGCACTCTTAGTGCAATAACCACACTCTTAAAATGACTTGCTCCTACATCCTTGTAGAGAGTAGATCTATAATAGTGTTGTTTAGTGTCACATTCATTTTAAAGAAGAATACATTAATCCATTAGCCAGAAAAAAATCAAATAGCTTGGCTAAAAAGGTGGGAAGCCCTCAAAAAGTCCTGCCTGGCTTTTCTAGGAGCTGCTTTCTGTCATGCATAGACTGGAGAGAGAAATGTGGAGGGACAGCCAGAGGTGACAGGGCAGTGTCCCTGTGGCATGGGACACTTCACTTTATATATGGTGGATAAATTTCCTTTACACTCAAATAAACATGTTTAAATGACTTTATACCCTTCTAAGAGAAAGACCAAGCCCCAGGCCAAGGCTTCTCTCTGGCACCCGACTAAACCACAAGGGCTTCTTTTCTACTAAGGATTCCCCTATAAGAAGCAACTCTGTAATCTTTTGGCTTAACTTTTTAAAGGCACAAATGACAAGAAATTGCCACTGATGCTAAATGGAAGATGTTTTTTTCTGCCATGATTCAGGGGCATGAACCTGAGGGAAGCTGGTACCCTGGCTAGGAGGAGCACTGTAAACAGTTGGTGCTGTGAAGCACCTGGCACTTTTGTGAGCTAATGCTCTGCCATAATCCAGGGCATATTTCTCTGCTGGTGGCTGTCTCTAATGCCTGTATCTTCCCTTTCACTCTTAACTCTCATAAGCTTGCCCACGTGGACACTAATTCTCACAGACAGTAATATACAGAAAATCCTAAATCATGACATACACCACTGATACACATATCAGATGTTAAAATATTTAACACATGTTAAAATAAATTCCCCATCCCAGGGGATTAAGCTAACACAATTTTAAAATGTAGGTGTAAACCACCATGAATGGCATGTGTTAGTATGCAGAACCTGACTACACCTCTGGTTGTAACAACTTCTCCTGTCTGCCTTTGATTTGTTGGAGATAGATGGAGAGGGAGGGGGATTCCTGCTAATGACTTTTCTGCTGCAGAGAAGAAAAGTGTTCCTACTTACATTACCAGCCACCATTAAATTTCTTAAAAACCAGCTGGGAGACCTTTGCTCTGATCTCATTCTTTCAAGCTATGCGCATACCTAACATTGAAAAGCCACCGCTGTTCTGCTCAGAAGAAAAATGCAGCTGTCAAATGTTAGCAGATTAAATGCACCTTTTCAGCAGAACATTAAATGTGTAATTATTTTTTGTATGACTGAGGATTAATTAAATTCGTGGATACAGACTGATTGCCAAACTTTGCAGCAGTCCATCTATGTTACTAAAAATGCTGATAGTTTCAGACAACATAATGTGAAAAGGTGAAGCTTTGTTCATAGTTATTGCCAGCAATAGCCTTAGATTTGTATGTACGTCATTTTTCTATCTACCCAGAGTGGACTGAATATCTGTCTGTCTGTCTATCTATCTATCTATCTATCTATCATGGAAAAAACTCTTTAATTTGTGTGTATCTTATTTTGCTCTGTACCTTGTCAGAACAACAGGAATTGTGTTTCATACCTAACCTCAAAAAGCAAAAAAAGTCTCTGGCATCTATGTAATTTATTACATTTATATCTTAAGCTTCATTAAAATCAGTCACCAGGATATGTATTTTCCTTTTTGTTATAAAAATTTCATAGTGCTATATATTAAAAACCTTTAGGGAAATATAATTCCTACACTATAGGAATCTAAGAATTAGAAACAGGGCCATTTAAATATATATGTGACTATAATAAAGGCAAGCAAAGGAAACTTTGAAGACTTATAAGTGTTCCAGACTGTAGCATCTTTCCTCTGGAAACAATTAGAACTTCAAAAATTAAAGTCTACAATATGGTTCTACAATATACAGTCCTCCTCTCACATTTTTGAGTATTTTTTGTAGCTCCCAGGAAATAATTTTAATGTCATGAGGGTTTTTTTAAAATTAGAACATTCTTAATCACAAATTTGAATATTGCAATTTTGTACTGAGCTATTGACAAGATGTGGAAATCCAATTTTTTGTTTGTTTGTTTTTAAAAAAGCACTCATCTGAGCTCAAGAAATATAAATAATGAAAGTTATGCGTAGCTAAAGTGATTTGCAGTCTATTTACAGTCCTACCCCTGAGGCTGACTAAGATGTTTTCCTGAACTTGGTAGAGAAGAAGAGACAGGGCAATACCCGGTCAAAGCTACCCTTGGGCAGGAAATGGACCTGCTGGAATGATTCCAGTAACACCACTCTCAGTTCTGCCTCTTCTGGGCCCCTTTGCAGGGTATCTCCTTTAATTGGCATTTATTGACTCTGCTGCAGCTCCCTGTGAAGGTGCCTGCTGCCAGGTTTGAGAAGATTTGCACAGATCTAGATCAGACTGTTCCAGGCTCTTGGTACAGGCATGCTCATGGAGACTCCTGATTTTGTATTGCGCTGTCAAATTTGGTGGATGGTGTCAGTAAGGAACACCTTCTCTAAATACAAGACATACATTCCTCTCTAATCTGACACCAAACATAGGTGCTGCTAGATGAGATGAGTTCTTTGTTCAACTTCTTCTTGACTTGTGCAAGTCCCAGGCACAGTCACCAGCAGGCTGTCCCAGGGCACCAAGCCCAGCCCAGGGCAAGGCACAGCCATGAAGTCATGCAATTGCCTTGAGTGGAGCAGGTGTAATTTTCCTGCTGACCTCAGAGATCCTCACAATCCTGCAGAGATCCTCACAATAGCATTCTGTCTCAGCTATCCCATGCTGCCTGCAAATTCCCAATCCCAGAGGATGTAGTGAGGGTATCTATAGCTTCAATGCTACAAATAATTTATGTTAATTTTTCTTAACTGTGACTGCTTCCAAGGGAAGACACATGCCCCTATTTCCCACAAGTGCATTCCTATCCCTCATCCTGCACTGCCTCAGCTTGTTCTATCACCTGAGACTTGAAAGCCATTAAACCAGTGTTCATTTTTACAGAATGACAAAAGGGGAAATGCCTAAAACAGATGCAAAATTTTAAAGAAAGGTGGTAACTTCCAGTATGCAAAAAAAATCTCTTCATTCCCTCTTGCACCGTGTACTCAGTCTCCACACTGCAATGACCACCACAACCAGCATCACTGCATGCAAATAACGCTCTCTGTAATATTTGTGCATACCTTGGCTCATGGTAGTTGAGATAAGAGTAGTGTTCCAGCAGTTTCCAGGTGATCCCGTTGTCGTAGGAGTAGTGCAGCAGCACTCCTTCCCCGGGCTGGTCAGGAGCTTTGCAGGTGCTCAGCACTGACTTGCTGCCCAGGCGCAGTGTGAACTGCAAGAACCTGCACCAGAATTACAAATATTTGCAGGGTATCGTTTTCACAGTGGGGTTTTGTTGTTGTTGTTGTTTTTGTTTTGTTTTGGTTTTTTTTTTTCCCCTAACCAGGTTGTTTTCAGATCTTCTCAATCTAGGCAAATTTTAATAAATATCAGTTATGGGGTTTTGTACATGTGATTTGTTTTTATTGTCAAGTAATCCATTGTGGCACATACAGTTAAAAAAATGCCAATCATTACTGCATTTAATTATTTATCAGGCACTGAAAGGGAGGGAGAGATAGTGAATGGATCTAATCAGTTGCCACAAGCTGTCAAATAAACACAACCTTATAAATAATTAATTAGCACTTGGCTTTGACACTCAGGTTTGATATTAACATTTCATATTTTCCATCCAAGCTGTATAACTTCCCTCCATGTTTTGGACTCTGTTGTTTACAAAGCAGGAGGAAAAAAAAGAAAAGGCTAAGAAATCACCATTCAAACATGGAACTAGGAGTCTTTTAAAGCCTTTTTTCCCTGCTAAAACAGTTTAATAATAAGGCTGTAGCTGGAGGGCCTCCCCCCCACAATTTCTTTGCTTCCCACTGCTCCTCCTTGCCTCTCACCTGGACTGGGAGCTGTCCAGGAAGGAGGTGATGAGCTGGCGTCTCCCATCCTTGTTGAAGACCAGGGCCTTGCCGCTGGCCAGGACCCCGCAGCCGAAGCTGACCTCTGCACCACGGATGGAATAGAAGCTGTGGTAGGAGGAGAGGCGGGAGCTGGCGAAGCTCTCGGAGATGAACATGGGGAAGGTCTGTGATGCTGTCTCACACGCCGGCCCCGAAAAACCAGGGTCACACCTGCGGGGCAGGAAGGGTGGAGAGCACAATGAGTGACCCAGCTTTGGCTGTGGCTGGTGTTGTCTTAGGTTGCAATACAAGATGTGACCAAAGTATGTATTCTACTACTATCTCCTGAAACCAGGTGGGACAGTGATCCTTCTCTCTGTGGGAGGTATTCTCTGCTAATGGGCCATCCATTGAAACCAGGTGGAGCAGTCATCTTTATCTTTTCACAAACCATCCTTCCTCCAGGAAGATATTGTCTGTTAATGGGTCATTGAGTCCCACTGCATGACTGATAAAATTACATCATCCCATTGGGAGATACTCCAGTCAGGAAGAAGAGCCAAGTCTTTCCTACCTAGATAAAACCTAAGATTTGGAACACCAAGGCAGCCTTTTTCCACTGGATTCCAGAGGAAAATCAGACCTTTCCACATCATTACTGGACCTTCAGAGGAAAACTGCACCTTCTACAGGAGCACTGGTTCATCGGAACCACATCTGTCACTCCAGGAGGATGCAGCCACCATTGAATCAGACTCCTACCAAAACATTGACTGATGGGGTGTCAGGTTGTATTCTGATTCTGTTAGTGGTTTAGGTTTGTTCTTTGTAATACTGTACTTCTATTTTAATTTTCCTAATAAAGAACTGTTATTCCTATTTCCCATATCTTTTTCTGAGAGCCCCTTAATCTCAAAATTATAATAATTTGGAGGGAGGTTTACATTCTCCATTTCAAACAAAGGCTCCTGCCTTTCTTAACAAACACCTGTCCTCCAAACTAAGACAGGTGTCAATAAACATGGTGGCTGCAGCTATTCATGAACTGAGGATACCCACAAGGTTCCTCTCAAATCTAAGGCCCAAGAACCTGTTTGAATTTTACTTAGGTAAAGTGCATAGTGAATGATTTCTGTTAGCTAGTATTTATTTTTCAAATTTTAAAAAAAAGCTATTTATGAACACCTCATGAATCTACACATAACACAATATGAAAATATTTTTATTAATTTTTGGAACAAAACCCTGCTGACATAATTACAGTTGTTCATATGAAAAATGACAAATTTGCTTTTATCTGTAGCACACTAGATATGGTTACAAGAAATTAAGTTACAGAAGAGAATGCCCCATGGGTCACACACTCGTTAATACCTAAATGTAGTTACACCAATATTTAGAATGTGCTTACTGCTTTTGAGTAAGTACCTTTTTTATTTTTTAGAGTGGAACCCTATCAACAAGCCAGACTATCAGAAAAAACTGGAGAGCAGATCTTCTGTCCTTGAGGTATGTTAGGTTATGGAATAGTAGAACTATTAAAATTGTAATTCTTTCCAACATTAAATACAAAAGTAATAAAGTCACAAATCACCTCTATAACCAGTGTAAAGTATACATCACTGACATTTCAGTGTGCTCTGTAGCACACTTTAAGAGGAACGAAGTTAGACACTATACCTGAAGAAAATTGTAAAAAAAATATTAGACACGCTGCTGTTTAGAAAGATTGATCTTTAGCTTTCCTGTGAGCTTTATGAATTCTGAGGGTTATGCTAGTTTTATATTTAGTCATCTAAAAGAGCAAGGACTGAAATGAAAATCACTTCAACTTTCACAGTACCAAGTGAACTCTGTGACAGAAATTGAACATGAATACTGAATATAACACTTACTTGCAGCCATTTCTAGTACACTGTCCTCGCCCTGAGCAGAATTTGAGGCAAGATGGACCAATATAAACTGCAAGGAAGAGAAATCAATTAAACTGAGGGTTATGCTATGTGATAAAAAGAATATGATGAATGCAAGAAAGTGTACAGACCTGTTCATGCAATGACTGTATTTATCTTAATCCCACTGTCTGGAAAAGGTCTATGGAAGGATATAAAGCATTTGACTGTGTCAAGGATAGTCATGGATAATTTATTATTTCCTGTGTCATGTCCATCTGTGGCTAAAGACACAATGCTGTGGCCACTAGTAGTGTTTTAATTACAGTCTTTAATTAAAGTCTGTGAATGACACCAGATAATTTGGTAGGCATTGAGCATTTTAATAATTTTTCATTGACATTCCCTTCATCTTAGTTTGGAAATGTAATCCAATTTATATATTGGTACATTCCAGTAGCAGTCTTTTGATTTAAATAATATGTCACTGCTTCTCTCATTTCAATCTACATACTTTACTTCACTGGAGTTCGGGGAATAAGAACCTGCCCTGGTATGCCTTACGTAACTGTAAATTATCATACTCGTTCACTGATTCTTTTAAATGGAACAAAATTCCACATCCTAAGTGCTCAAAAATACAACAGACTTTTACTTCATCTTCCTCCAATGACTCCTAATTGGCAGTGTGGATATTTTATGAGAAAAATGAAGGATGGAAAGATGAGAAAAATCTCAGTATAATCTCTTGCACTACAATAAAGAAAAATCATAACTTGTGGGCAGTACTATTTCAATACAATATGCTAAAAGGGGTTAAATATGAATAGTGGCATATTTTCTGTTGAAGAATTCCTATTGCTTGGAGCTACCCACGTGCATAATGAAATTTGGAAGAAATAGCCACCAATATGAAATAATCTATAAGAAGCAGTACTTATTTTTCCTAGTTTTATAATATTGCCCATCACAGCAGAGTGTCAGCTCTCCCTAGACACACTCTAAATCCCTGTTAGCTACTCCCTATAACTAAATCCTCATCAGATTTCATGTGATTTCTAGATTTTCTCACTTCTCAGGGTGCAAAAATTCTGTTCTGTCTGTTTGACTTTTTTGTGTCTTTTGAGGCCTTTATGAGGGGGCGGTAAAAGTATAAGGGTTAAAGATGTAATGATGTCACTCAAAATGAAAAAACTTTACGGAAATTGGCATTTTTCCAGAGTTTCTGAGAGATGGCCAGCTTCCAGATTTCATTTAAAACTTAATTCACATAGGAAACAGTTGTGAAGCTAAAAGTCAGAGAGCTGAATCTTTGAAAATCTTCCCCTCTTCAAGAATTTGAGTGGTTTGACAATATTTATGAATTTTTCCCTACAATAGATTGTTAAGCTTAGTGTCACAAGTATTTAACAAAGAAGGCATTCAAAACCTCAGAAATGTATCTTTAAGACTTGATTTCTGTCCATGGTTGTGCACCTCAAATTCAGAGCAGGCAGTTTCTAGGCAGATGGTTGGTAAACCTTTTCTTGAGACTGTGCACACAGGAGCATGCAGCATTCTTTCATGGAGTATTTTGTTCTATAAGCAAAGGTTGTGCAGATAAATGAACTGTCAAATGATTTTCAAAATCTTATTTTGTTCTGTTGTAAGGAATTTGTATCCTTAGATCGATTTCATCTTGCTGTGGTTTCTGTGAACCTCATGAGTGTCCCGAACATTCAGAGTCTGCATTTTTTTAGACAGCAACAATCTTTTAGGAATCTTTGCAGGTACTTGCAGACATCCTCTCCTGTTTATATATCTATCTTTTCCTTTGATTTTACTTTCTTTTTGGTGTATATCACATCCCTGAAGAGAAGCATTAATACTATATCCAGAATATCAACATGATGCTATTTCCTATTATGATTAAGAGAACAATTTTCATTACTTATAGTGACAAAATTTTCTATAAGATATTACCTTAACAGCTTCAAGATTTTCTTGTCAATATTAGTCATCAATATATTTTAAGAATTCTGCGAAATGTAAATATTTACCATTCCTAGGCACCATATCAAGCCTTACTGGGAATCACTACAAAATTTCACAGGCTATTGTACATCAGTGTTAATCTCTAAATTATGCATTTCATGCATCTAACCAAACAAATTCTGAATGTAGCTTACTGAGTTCTGAATCATTTAAGGCTAAAAAGCAAGCTAAAAAAAATTTGTGGTTCCTCTTGGTTAGCCCTTCCAGTCATACTTATTGCTGCATTTCATACATTTAATCCTGTGTTCCTAAATACTTTTTACTGCCCTTTAAAGAATTTCTTTTTCATTAGGGTCCTGGTTTTCCTCTTCAGTAAGTCATATAACTATTTATCAGCATAAATTTCTTCCAGTTCTTCACATTCATTTAAAGAAAAGGTATGTGAAAAAAAAAATTCTAAGAGAAGAACAGTTCCCTGGAACAGATGGCACTTTCCCCTGAAGATAAGGTAAACAGTGTAAGGTTTTGTCAGTGTTTTGGTAGCAGCATTGCTTGAAGACGTTCTTCTATGTCCAGAAGCAAAATACGTCCCAGATGCTGCTCCTGCTGCTTAGGCTGGTGCAGTACATGTTCGTTTATGTAATTAGAACTAAGGAGAAGAAATGTTGTATCGAGCCCCTGCCACCAATATTTTCTCCAGGAAAACATTCAATTAAATGGGAAAAAAAAATCTACTAGCCTATTGTCTTTTCTAACAGCAGAATCTCTCTCCAGCTTCAAAATGCACCTGCTGCCAAATGCAACCAAGCAGAACAGGAATTTAACAAACAGCAAATTCATTGATAAGTGATTGTGGAAAATATGTCTACTTAGAACAGCATATCAAATTTACTTTTCTGATGTGTCATGATCATGGATAAGAATACTAACTATTATCGATTGCCCACATATTTCCAAGGATTGGTCCTGTTTGCCTCCATCGAATCCTGGTGTCACTTGTTAGTGCAGCATTGGGAAGGGGAATAGTTATTCGGTTCCACCTGAAAGAAATAGAACACAGACTCTAGCATTTTACACTGATAGTTATTAATCAACTATATATTTTGCAGATATGTTTATGGATTCTGGAAGAATCCATAAAATGAGAAGCTTAATTTTAAAATCTACCCAAATGAAACACAAATTTAGAATAGTTTTAGAAAACACAAATTAAAAAGAAGAAATCCATATTTTCATCCAATATATGAATGTTAGTTATTGTCTTATAAAACCCAGCCATTTTCCCCCTGTAGGAATACACAAAGACCTTAAGCTCCTTCGCTGTAGCAGCTTCTCCATCCCCGTGAATATCTCCTAAACTGCACCTTTAGCAGGGCTGAGCTCTGTTTGGTGAAAACCCTCAGAGGGTGAGGAGTGGTGCAGAGGATTTGGCATGCTGCAGTCTGGGCCATCATTCTTGGTCATCCAGAGAGGCTACACCTGCTGCACAGAGCAGGAGTAATGGTTCCTATGAAAACTGTATGGGACTAGGGGCTGTGTGTCATCAGATCATAGCAGTACTTCAGCTGCATTTTCCTTTTGTAAGTGTTATGGAAGTTGGGATACCGAGGGATTTTGTGTTATGCAGCAAAATGCCACAGCTCATTTTTCAGTGAGAGCAGTAGAGAATAGACTTAATACTGAGAAGGGCTGCTACAAGAAAGTGACACTAAAAGCCATCTCCATCTGCAGAAGTAGGGAGGATGTGCTTCACTGCAACCCAGTACTGGGATTCCACGTGAGTAAATGTGTCTGAGGATGTAAAACCAGCTTTGAGTAGTGTTTTTTCTGACCAAGAAGAAAACTTATGTGGCTTTGACAAGGTAAAAGCTTTCTTCTTATCAACATGCTGTCTACAAGTGCTTTTTTTCTTTTAAATTTCTCTTTAGTATCAAAAAGTTATTATTATACCACAGAAGCAGCCCCATACATATCAAGTTTCATTACTGGGTAGCCTGGGAGCACTGAATACTCCTGCCTTTCCAATGCCCATTTAGTCAAAAATGAATGATGGCACAGAGGTGTGTGCTTCCTCCTGCCACCTTCAGTTCCCATCTCTAGGCTTGCGGCTCAGTTTTGCAGAGCGGTCTCACCCGCTGTAGTTTTCCGAGGCATAGATGGTGCTGTGGGGCAGGTGAGGTCCAGCACAAAGCTCAGGCAAACATTCCATGTGCAGCAGCGACCACGAGCGACCATGGTTGGTTGAAAACTCCAAGCTGACACTGGTAAGACATGGAAGGGCAGAAAGGAGAAAGACACCATGAGGGTACCAGGCATAGATCTCAGTGCAGAAGTACCAACAATGAGAAACCACCAAATCTGCTATTTCTAATAACTGATGAGGAAAGAAGAAAATCTTAAGCAGAATTTGTAAACAAAAAATCCTGCGATTCCAAGCATGAGACAAAGTTTCATGAGTGTTTAAAACTCCAAAGGTTTTTAGACTGAGGATTGCCTGGACATAGAGTTCTTGTTGGGACACCATCTGGCCAGTGTTTTTGTGCTGCTGCTGTTAAAAGAACTGCATTACTTTTATATTTCATGTTTCATCTTGAAATAGTTCCAGATATGAGGAGAAACCTTGGGTTAATCAGAGCTAGAAGATTGTGTGAGCACAGGACACCTCTAACTGCCAGCTGCTCACTATTACATCTGCAGACGGGTAAAAGACCATCAGCTGTTCATGCAGGGGCTGTCTCTTTCCTGGGTTAAAAAAACCCCAAATTGTTTACAATCTGTGACTATAAGGAAATACTTAGATGCCTTACACTCTGAAGACCTTGAAACAGTGATATAAAAATGTTTGATTTACTACAGATTTAGTATTTTACTGAATTATTCTTGTAATTTCCTCCATATAATTAGCTTGTAATATTCTGATTTATTCTAAGTAATGTAACATTATAAAAGTCATAATTTATCTGCTCAATATTAAATTATTGGATTCTGAATTTTTATTTTTATGATAATTTGCTACACTATTACTTTATTTAAATGCACCATCACTGTGATGTTGTGTCTATTAAAACCGTTTATGGAGATTTTGACTAATTTATTTCAGGTTTAGCTGTAGAGATACCTTAGAGGGTTATATTTATGGTATTGGGGAATTTACTGTATTGTATTTGGGAAATACAAATAGGAAAAATGGTGATCTAATGCTTCTTTAGTTATGAAGAAGCTGACTTCTCCTTTAGAAATAGAAGGTACAATATTAATCTTTCAAAATATATACTAATCTCCATCAGAAAAAAAGCTTGAGACAGAGACTTTATATAACATGTTTACTGGCCAGGAGTGTTTACAGGCAAAGGTTTCACTTTTCATGCAGGAAAATGTTGCTGCATTCTCTTCCTATCTAATATAAGTGCAGTGCCTTGATTTTTTGCTTCCTTTTGAATTCTGCTTCCCTGCATGGACACAAGAGCTGTCAGTGTTAATGCAGATCTTTCCAGCTGGAAGTAGGTGCCATGGGACACAGATAAAAGCACTCATAGATTCTTACTTTAAACTCTCAACTTTGCAAAATATAAAGTAACTTAATCCTCATAAAATCTGAAGATAAATATTCTCATATGTATGTGATGGAAGAGGCACAGTGGGCAGTTTGGGTTTGGGCTCCCTGTTTGAAGAAGGATGTTAAGAATTTTGAGAGCAGTGTAAATGATGGGTAAGATGTTCATGACTTTGAGCACCAAGATAGGATGGTGTTCCCAAATTTGTCACAGGACAGGCTTAGGAGCTGGTTTGCTCAGCCTGGTGAGCAGGGGTGAGCTACAGCATCCTGTGATGATGCAGAGGGCACTCACGAGGAAACCAGAGCCAAACTCTCCTCAATAGTGTCAGGCACACTACAAAGGACAACAACCATAAAGACATGGTTTCATAGGTTTGTACTGTACATTAGGAAACACTTTTTCATTTGAGCAGGTCACTCAGAGAGGTAGCACAGTGTCCATCCATGAAGATTTTTCAAGTCATGGATAGGCAGAGCCCTGTCTGACCTCCCCAGTAACAATTCATCCTGCAGCAGCAGGTTTCATCAGATAACCTGTGAAAGTCCCTTCACACCAACATTTCTATGATTTTATAAAACATGGAGCCTAAACTGACTCCCCTTCTCTCCCTTTCCCCATGAAAAAATTCACACTGAATGTCCTGAAGAAGTAAAGCCAGAAAAAGTGTTCTGTGATCAGCCTGCAATGAGATACTCACACTGATGGTCATTAAGATGAGGCTCATTTATCACCAGTCTTACAAGAATTAGATATGCTTGTGGCATCAATAATCTCAGAGAGGTCAGCAGGGCAGGTTTCTGCTGTTGCCTTTAATGCTTTCCTCCTTACACAGTATTAAGTAAGAAGTAAATCTCATATCCATTAGAAACTGAAGCAAAAATCACTTGAAAATCATGAGCATATTTCAGAATAATGGGCTAAGAAAAGCAAGTTTTGACCTGGAGACTATTAAATGACTCTTTGTTGCTCGTGAGATAAATCTGGGTCTGTAAAGATCAGGAAAACAGTAGCTCTTGAGTGGCTTATATTTGTCATTACTGAAAAAATATTTGCAAATCCTCATACAGATTTTATAAACTAAAATATACTAGAAAGCTGATCACCAACAGAATGATCTTGCCAGTTTTACCTGTTACCAGGCTGATAAGTTCCACAACCCAAATTGATGGAAAACTGGATCATGTGAGTGACCGAGGAAGGGAGCACCGGAAGGACGTGGAAATAATCCACAGCCCAAACATTCCTGTTGTGGCCTTGGTGACTCTTTTGCTTCAGGCAAAATTTGGTTGCAGGAGTCTGCAGGTCCGGACTAATGACAACAGAAACCAAAGATGGCACCTTTAAAAGAAATTAAATAAGGCTTAAATAAGTTTAAAAGGTCACAACGTACCAATTAAAATTAAAAAGCAACCACTCTAATTGGGCTGAACCAAATGTGCTGCTCCGTCTACTTGATTAATTTTGTTAACTTTTTTAGCCATCTTTTCCCACACATGATCCCAAATAAAATCATTTACTATTATGTGGATAGGTATTAGCACCCTGGGTACCAGTGATGCTTACCACGTCAGAGGGATCAGATGGTTTGGTTGTAAAGGCACAGAAGAAAAGACTGCACCTTCTGTGTCTGAGAAGGGCAAGTTTATGTAGCCACTTCCAGATGGGAAGGGAAGGTGATGTTTGTCCTGGAGCCCTACAGCTCACAGGAGCTAAGCAGGGTAGTGACACGTCTGCCCTGGATACGTGAGAATGG
The DNA here is from genome assembly GCA_013186435.1 of Turdus rufiventris. Classification (NCBI taxonomy): domain Eukaryota; kingdom Metazoa; phylum Chordata; class Aves; order Passeriformes; family Turdidae; genus Turdus; species Turdus rufiventris. Next base: position 8,938,234 of record PYHW01010409.1, on the reverse strand, counting down.
AGTAACAGCAGGAGTTCACAGGCATAAGTGGGGAGGATGTTATGCTGCTGAAATAAATGAAAGCACTGCCTCACAAAGCTTAGCCTTTGTCCTAAAGCTATGTAATTAGAACTTTATTATGTCAGAAGAGGATGTCAGCTTTAAAACTGCTTGTTTTAAAAAACCTCCACAATGAATTCCATGTAATTTCAGATCCTATCTCTCCCCAAGTTCCCTAATTAATATTTTCTTATTTTACAATTATGGTTTCCTTAGTTTTACAAAAGTTCTACCCTGTCTTTCACACAGAAGCAGGCGAGAAGGGAAGCCATGCACAATGAAACAATGCAAGTGACTCAACCGAACCCAGGCCAAACCCTATTGTAAACATTTTGTTTCTAAGTGCTAAAGTTACAGACAAAATGCACACAGACCAGTGCTTGAAATCAGCAGCATCTTTACCATCAAACTCCCCTCAGACTATGTAAGCACACTGCATTTCAGTATTTATTTTCATGTGCATCTATGTGCACATGTATGAAATACCAAATTTTGCCTGCTTTACAGCAGCAGAATAAGGAAACCTCAGGACTAGATTATTCATGGTCTAAGACAGGAAAAATCCTGAAGGCAAGTTCAAGGTCTTTATTGTCCTGCCTGAGGGTGGAGGATGTGGCTGGAAGTTGCACTTTGGGCAGAGGAGATGCTGCCTGTGCACTCTGCCAGCAGCTGCCTGCCATGGCTGAGTCTGTGCCCTCATCACCGCAGGCTCCCACCATGAAAGATCCTCTCAGGACCCTGCTCCTCAGTATCACACTGTGCCTGGAATGAGCTTGAGTGGGAACAGGAGTAATCTTTAGTGAGGAAATGTTACCACTAAGTTTTCAGCTAATACTGACAATTTTGCCCATTGTTTGCCCAGCCCCAGCCAACACTGCACAGTCCTGCCTGGGGCTGCAGTGACCATCAGGAACTGCAGAGCTCTGCTGCAAAATGCCCCATTGCTCCCAGGTCTGCACATCATTTATGTGCTTGGGAAGGTCATGTTTGAGTGTCCCTGTGGAATTCAACACACAACATTCCTGTGATGGCTTGAAAAGAGACTATCTGTCCATCCCATCCACCTGCTTTGTTTAAAACAATTTACCTTGTAAGCAGCATAGGTCAGGGTATCAAGAGGTATGTGCTCCCTCCTGCCTTCAATCTTAGCATACAGTATGACATCATTTTCATGGGATTCTCCAGAATCACATGTTCCCCCTGTACAATACATATTCGAGTGAGAAAAAAATTAATTGAAGCCCTTGTTATTGGAAAGTGGAATCATATCTGCAGCCTTAATTATGAAAATAATTACAGTCAGATGCTATTTAACTTGGGATCTGAAACAAAAGAACACCATCCCTAAGGACACAGTGTATAGGAACTGTTTGATCAGATACACCATGGCAGAGATCAAGGGGGTTGACGATTACGAAAACCTCAAGCACCTCTTTTAATCAGCTTATCAAAACAATTTAAATAGAAAATGCTGTGCCTCAAGCAATGCTTCTATCTGTGTGCTTTAAATCCTATTTATATAGGAATGCTCTGCTTTTGAGGTCTCATCAGTAAACTGCTATTTACTACTCACACTTCATGCAGTCACACATGTAGGTACCTAACATTATCTTAAATACTTCTGGGCTGATAGTCTGGCAGCTGAGAACTTGTTCTAAGTAGGAAGTGAGAAAGACTGCTCTGTACCTTACTTGTTGTGCTGCTCCTTCTACTGTCTACACCATATCCTAAAAGGGCTGGCTGGAATCTATTGTACCACAGAAACACATGTGGTATGCATGCCCAGCTGGAACAGGGCAGCATTTGAAACAGCTTCCTATCAGTAGCACCCAGAATACTCATTGAGCTTCTGTGAAAGAGTCCATGTGTTGGGCATATATGAGCATTACATTCTGCATTATAGCTATGAGATGAACATCATCACACAACTTGGTGCTCTGGAAAGAAGTTTCTAGAATACAGTTTCTGTATTTGAAACAGGAATTATTAATTAATTATTTCCCTGTACAGTCTGGTTACTGCAGGTAATCCCAAAACAGAAATAAAAACAGAATGAGGAAGCTTCTTTGAAAAGACTGCAGATTAGAAAGATTGCTCATATGGGAACANTTTTTTTTTTTTTTTTTTTTTTGCTACAGCCACCTGGTTTTTGTAATGAACTAGGAAAAACAGTCCAGAGAACTGGATAAGATGTGCATCTTTAATATGTTTTATACTGCAATAAGGAACATCCATTTGTCCTTTCAAATATTCTTCTTGCCTCAATGTTTAAACAATTATTAAATTAATTTAAAAATTCACACAGAACACATTTTTTGAACAATATCCTGCTGTCCTCTGTGTCTGCATCTGCTGACAACTTCTGCCTAAGTTCAGAAGGTTGACAAAATTTCTTTCCTGTTTCTCTTGCAGGTGTTGTAATGCTTGGAAGAAATGGGAAAAAGCATCGTCTTTTTCCTGTGCTTTATTCATAATTCATGTAACACAGAGGAGATGTGCAACAATTTAGGACAACAACATGAGGTTTTCCCCTCATTAAATAATGTGTGTTTTTTCTTGTTGATACAGAAGGTTGCTTGTGGAGGTCACAGGTTTAGTCTCTGCTTCCTCCTTTGTTATTCTATTATTCTCTTTTAAGCAAAAATCCTCACTTTCTCTAAACATGGTGTTGAGAGAATAACCTTGTGGAACTTCCTTTATGTGCAAAATAAAATTTCTGGAAAAATACTGAGAGCAGTAACTACCATGTTCTTGGGGATTTTGGTCTGTTGCAACACCAAACTAGTGCAGTTGCACTGACAACAACAGTGGGGAGGGAAGTGACAGGACAGGCTGGTTCTTGGCTGCTTTTCCCTGGTAAATGACTGATGTTGTACTTTACCCCAGTAAGGAAGGTCCACAGATGATGTTAGCACCACACCAGTGCTTTTCATGAGGGATGCCACATGTAGAACACACCTTCTCCAAGACCATAGCACACTGTGTGAATCTCAGCCTGGGCCAGCTTATTAGCAGAGGAAGGATTTTATGAATAGAGTAAGAGCTCTTGAGGTGAAACTATTCCATGGGTTCATCAGGAAAGGCTGTTCCACCTCTATGCTACTCCCATCTCATCCTTGTGTGCAACTCTCTAGATTCTGATGTATTAACACCAGGGTCTACATGGATATGGCTCCGGAGTATATGAGAGGTATCTGTAACCCTCCGAAGATGACAAAGCCATGACCATCTCTTCTAAGTATGGATTAAGGGACACTGAGTAAAATTAGTGTCTACAAGACAAGAAGATGCTTCTCCACATGAGATTTGTTAAACTGTGGAGCACTGAATAATGTAAATCTCACATGCTTCACATCTTGTATTACATTAGTAATTTATACTCACCCATACTGAAATAAAATCTCAGGTTCCCATAACCTGTGGTGTCCATGTATGGAGTACATATTTTTCGTTCTCCATCTCTGAGAAATACCATAGCTGAGCCAGACTCCAGGGTTCCACATTCAGTACCAATGACGGCTCCAAAGATGTCCCAGCTGCAGAGGCCAACAAAAGGTGAAGGTGCAGCAGCACACTGCTGATAAACTCATACAAAACATGACATAGAGGTTCATTTGTACTTACAAAAGTAGTTGTTTCTACTCTTACAGAGGACAAAAAATGCAGTGTTTCAATGTGATCCCTATGCCTTACTTACATATTCAACATTAGCTTTTAAACTCAGTTGACTCAACTAAGTCAGAGCTAACATAAATATTTAAAAGAATTTGGCAGAAATGCATGAATTAATAAAAAAAGATGCTTTAAATTAATGCTGTCACCAAATATGTAGTGTTGCATTGTTCTACCATCTTCATTATTTTTTTCTGGTGTTAAAATGTTTAAAACATAAATGCATTCTCATTAATTTTTGCATAATAAAAGATTTATAGATCAATGAATCTTGAAAAGGCACATGTCCACCATATCTGCTATACAAATATCAAATATGTAGGTAATAACTGAAAATGCTCTCTTTTCATCTTTTTGAGAATTTAGGATAACAGTTTTTAACTAACACATGAACAGAGTATGAAAAAAGACTGCTGTGTTTCCAGTATGTGATGATATGATCTTTCTCAGTTTTTCTGTACATTTTATCTTATTTTTATTCAGTGATAATTAAAAGAGCTGCTGCAGAATTTTCCAATTAAATATTTTACATTGGAAATATATTTTTATCATGAAAGTGATGGTTACTTCAAAACTCAATCAAAATGTTTTGATATATTAAAAAGTGTTGAAAACTTGTGTATTATTTTGGTCTGATATATTATTATTAGTCATGTCGAAGTCTTAATTCATAATTCAGTATTTAAGAATTATAAGGCTGATAAAACAATGAAAATATCTAGAATCACTAAATCCTGATAATCCAAACATTTAATTATCAGCATGATTCAGGAGGAATGAGAAAACATGGAAGTTCAGGAACCTTTCTGGGAGGCAAAGTCTTTTCCTGTCTTCTTCCACCAGAGACAATCTCTAAGAGGTATTTGCCATATCACAATTTCAAAAACTGCCATTTCAAGAACTAAACAGTGTATTTATTAGTTTAACCATTCCAATGCCTTCAAAATGTGTTTCTAGGTTCTTAAAAGCTGCCAGTTTCCCCCGGACCTAAGCTGTGACAGACTGGTGACATGCCTGTTTGGAAATCCTGCTTTAAACCTGTCAGTCATCTACACAGGAATTAGCGAGCTTAACATCACTGAAAAGCTTTATGATATAAATATAAATATTTTAATGGAAGCACAGTTTAATCTAACCCTAATTCTATTGTGCAGATTTTTTAAAGCTAATGTGCAATATAATCAAAACACAATTTTGAAAATGGCTCTCCCGGGCTGAAGGCTAGTATAGAATTAAACAGTTGTGCCTACTTTAACTTACACAAAAAACCCTCACAATGCTCCATTGATCTTTCATATGCTCTATTTAGCTCAATTAAAACACTCTCTGTAGTGACCCACAAAACAGCTCAGGGTCATGAATGATGCAGATCGTGGATATTTCCAGGGATCCTCTCCTTTTATGCAACATCAGAAATGAAAACCAGAGAATCCTACATATTTTTTTTTAAAAAGGCACTTTAATAGAAGTACATCAACACACTGCCAGTAAAGAAAATGGAGAAGGATCCTGGGTCATGGCATGATTTAGCATTTGCATTTGACTTAATTTATCCTTCACTTGACCCTTGGAATTCTTCTTTATAAAACAGGTGATTTATGAACCTAAACTAGACCAACTGAACATGGAGGTCCAAAGCAACAGTGTGCCTGCTAGGCAGCCTGGTGTGGGGATCTGTCCACTTTTAGGATCAGGCTCTAATTAACACAAGTAAAGAGAAGCAGAATGGCAGTGGAATTATGTGTGGTATTTAAACAACAAGCCCTATCCACATAGCCTCCCACTTTAGGTGGTACATGCAAAAAATACCAACCAACTTCTTATTAAAAACAGTGATGATTTCCTCTGCCCTCATCTCCAAGAGCATTTGGTGCAGAGGAAAGTGGTGATGACCCCTATATCTGAGCTTTCTTTTGCTGTCCCTTATGAGGGATGGTTTTGCCTTCCCCTTGAGAGCTGGCAGGCTCCAGCTGATGTGACAAAGAGGTGCCTGAGAACTTCCTGCAAGCTCTCTCTCAGGTATACATATATATGTATTCTGTGACTATTCGATTACAGTAAAACTGTATTTCAAATATAGTTTAAATAGCATTCAAAAATATTTCTGTAAGAAGTGATTAAGGAAATTCATTTGTAATTGCATTTATATACAGCTCCAAACACAAATTCCAGGGAAATGTTGAAAAGAGGAACAGTAGTGGTGACAATTTTATATGATTAGGATGTAGTCAATAACATTACTCAAGTTTGTTGTTTATTTATGGCAGCATGCAACTTAAATCTCCATTCTTATAGAACAATAGAGAGAAGGAAGTTTCTAACATAGAGTAAAATTTCTTATGAAAAGAATAGGAAAAGGTTGTGAGGCCTTGGGCTGGCAGAGTGGGGGCAGATCAGGACCTGGTTGCTGGGACACAGAATGACAGAATCTAAGGAGGGCTGCACCCTCCCCTGCCACCTGCAGCTGGACCTGGGCACCAGTGATAGGGAAAGTGTAATTTCCCTAATTCACAAGAAACTGTACATTTGCTAACCCAAGTTGCAAGTTGCAGTTGTGTAGAGACAAGATCTACAGACAGGGCAGATGTCCACAGACAGCAATCCCATCCTGTTTTTTCAGGATGGAAAAAAGATGGAGAGCACATCTCAAAGGTGTCCCACATGGTCACACAGAACACAACACACATGAACTCATTTTCTTCCCTTTGTCTGAAGCAGCACCTGCTGCCATTGGCTGTTTATTTGAACTGGGACAGAGCCCACAGTGAAAATTTTTTCTGTAAACCCCAAATATACCATGTGTCCACAGGACATATTAGCATGTATTTCATGAAAGGTGCTCTTTACTTCCAGCACAGCACAGGCAGCATTTGAATCAGTTGCTAATGATCTGAAGTACTTTGTAGGTTAAAACCAACATTCAGTGGAGACCCATAAATTAGCAGTGTATGTTTCTCAATGCCCTGGGGTTACAGTGACTAATGATTTTTATTTTTTTTAATAGAAAAGGATCAATACCCTACTTAGATTTTTACATTTTGACAGAATTTATACAATGAGGTATACAAAATGAAGCTTCTTTATCAGGACACATATTTCAAAGCTCACTCATGTTTTAGTAAGAGTAGTAATATAGTTGTAATAGTATTATAGTTGTATAGTAGTAATATAGACAGTTTTGTTAATTTTCTGTGTCCTTGCAGCAGTCCCTGCTGGATATGGCTTTACAGGGACCCTTTGAATCACAAAGTATATATATATTCAAAATAGACATAGTAAATTATCAGCCAGACCCTGAGCTCTTGCTCAGCAGGTATGGCTGTGCTCTTGGTGCTGCTAGATGAGAATGGATTGATGCTTCAGCTTTCCTGCCTCCACCTTCTCCTCGTCCTCCTTCAGCACCTACAGGCATCTGCATAAGCAGGAGCTCTCTCTCAGTGAAGTGATCCAGAGGGGATCAATTTCTCAAGGAATTTGATTTTATATAGATATGAGATTATTAACAACACTCTGGTGTGAATTAAAAAAGCAGATCATCATCATATGTTTCTTTAGAATGGCTACATAAGTCACAAACATGGCTTTTTTCATTAAAAATGGTGGTGACGGGACGGTCCAGAGACAAACTGTTCCTCCTGAACTTCCTGGACTTGTTCTTTCTAAAATCTGCAATCATGTGCTATTTACAGTATTGCTATTTATCCTAGTCACAATCTTCCCTGACTACACAGCAAAGATAAAATGCAATTCTCTGTTTATCCTGTTTCCTCATCCCTGGAGCGATGCTGCTCGCCTGTGTAGGGCCCTGCTCAGCTGGGGACACTCACCCTTTGGGCTGGTTCTCAAACTCCTCTGCCCACTGCTCCTGGGCATCCTCCATGGAGAGGTCCACATCCCGGGTGGTGGCGAAGTTGAACTCACTGCCCTCTGTCCCGTGGAAGTAGATGGAGTTCCCGTCGGACTGGCAGCTGTGCTGTGGGCAGAAGGAGCACATGGGAGCTGAGGTTTGTACAGTGTTCACACATTGTCAGATCTCAGCGTTGAGCTGTACTTTATCTGAGGACTCCCTGATGCCTTAAACTAAATAAAAACCAGATGGTCATCTTGTATCTCTCTTGTTGCACCCCAACAATTATTGTCTCCTAATCTTGTACCTGCTTCCCTACAAACCCACTACAGACCATGGTAAAACTGTTTGCATTGAGAAGTCATGTGCCACATCTCTGGGTGTTCATTTCTTGTTTAAAGTATGGCCCTTATGTCTGGCTCACACACAACTGTGTCTGCAAATAACTTCAGAAGTATATCAAATATTGCTATGGGGATTTTGTAGGCGGAAGAGTTTTTTGCTGTGAAACATGTCAGATCTCTGTGTTTGAATTTTTGCCAAAAGAGGTATTTGTGTGAAATTGCTATGGATTGCCATACAGTAAACTTTGGGTCTCAAGTGTATGAGTGAAAAGGCTGCATTTGCTGTATTTAGTCCAAATTGCAAAACAAATATCTCTAGAAGCAACAGGCTCTTGTGGTAGAGCAGTCCCAGGGTCCTGAGGCTGCTCCCAAACCCAGTGTCTGCTTTTCCTACTGCATTTCTGTACATACTGCCTCAGCAACATCAAACAATGCCATGTGTCTCCCCCAGCATGCCATGACCACCAAAACTCTCCAGGAGCATTGGCTGGAAAGAGCTGCCTGTGAGGTGCACAAGGGGGTTACAGTATGGATTTTCTTCTTTCTCCCATCCTGCTTTTTGCCATCTTGTGTGTCTGATAAAACGACAGTCTACCAAATGTAGAAGGCAAAAACAGGTACTAGAAGCTTCTAAAGAAGATCTACCTTGTCTTAATGCAAACTGAGCCCTTGGCAGTTTTTTGAATTGTTCCTATTACAAAAAATACTGATAAAAATAATAATTTTCTCAAAGACTTTATTCATGTGTGTGTGTGTGTGCGTGCGTGATCTTGATCTTCTTAAATTTGGAAGCTGAACTATGGAATCATTAATTGGAATAATTCTGCATTCTTACAACATTTCAGTATTTAAAACAGAGATCCAATAATGCCAAATTGCTTTGACCTTTTCAGTATTGCCTATGCAGTGCCCTCTTGTCTCTGAACCCCTTCATAATGCGCCAAGGGAAAATATGACAATCACATCTTCTGCACTTAAAAAGGTCATGGTAGTGTCACACAAGGGAATAATTAGACTTTCAACAAAGAGAAAGGTGGGGCAAGGAATGAAAACTGCTCAGTACATCTTTGTCTATGGGTTTTTTATGAGCAAAGTACAAAATAACACATTTTGTCATATTCTATAACACTTTATCAGAGCAATAAAGTGACATAATTGAAATTCTTTTATTGATGATTTTCAAATACGGTTGTCAGTACCTCAGCAATTAATTTATATAGAGGAAGATAATTTTTATATTTTTAGAGGTGCCTATACATTGTTAGAAAAAACTATGAGTATTTGAAATCTGACTTTTGTATAGAGACTTCCTGGTCTATACTTGAATGACAACAGCTCTGTGTTTATTAACACAGACTAAATATCACATAAAATTATAACACATTGTAAAAACATAAAGACTGTTTCAACTGCTAAAATAAACTAATTGCTGTTAAAGTGTTTTTTTCCCAAAGAAAGGTCAAAGCAATAGAACGATCCTGAAGTGTTGATAATTTATCACAGAAATTAAATAGATTTTGTCACAAGTCTCCTTTCTCCTTGGTCTGTTAATGCAGCATACACACATATATGCCACTGAAAAGGCAGAATAATTTACACATCAAATATATTATAACTAGCAGAAATTAATGAGACAGTTTTGTAACTTCTCTTTGAAAAACAGCAGTTGTACTATGCAGTTATTTATAATGGAGTGAGAAATTGCTTTTGTTTTCTGATTTTAACCTTCACACTCATCAGTACCGCTAACATCAGAATTTTAAGGATAATTTCTTTGTTGTACTTCTTGAGTTTAAGAATTTTCTTCATTTGCTGAACACAAATAAAGTATCCTTTATCTGCCAATCAATCTGCCACAAAACTCTTATTAGCTGCAGGCAGTCAAATAAATACACAAAAAATAAATATTCAGGCTAGAACTTTATTCAAATTCATATATAACCCCTCATCACAGGAAAAAAACCCAGAAAAATTAATCCTACTGAGCTAGATATTAGAATTGCATACAAGCATTGGAAAATCCTCTATAAGTCCAACTTATGTCTCAGGTGCTAAGTTATATGTAAATATGCATTTAATAGCAGGTATATAATTAGTAATCTCTGATGAAAACCATCTATTAAAATAAACACAAACCAGATACAACCCCATTATCTTTCAATATTTGTACATCCTTCTGCTGTCTAGCAGAATATTTATTGAATGGAGTTTTCATTTAGGTTGTCAGGACAAATAAATGGGCAGTTTGGCAAGGGGGGTAAAAATAATTATTTACACAGTGGTATATGATCAACCCAGTATGAAAGCTCAAAATCATAATTTATTTAATTAGTTCTTTAAAGCTATATTTATGCATTTAGACACAGCTCCATAGTATCTATGAATATGTATTTTATGCATATTTTATGTGTTAACGAACCACACAACGTATGGCTCAAATCACAATCTGCTCATGTCAGCTTTGGCTCGTGTGAAACAGCTACACACAGGAGGAGCTCAGACTGGGGTTTAACTCCCCTGTTATTCTAAATACCTGTGAAACAAATAGCAGAGGCTCATGACCTTAATGGCCATTAAAAAGAGTGGGAAAGAGAAGCATGCTCAAAACACAGGTGTGGCTTTTAAGGAAGCTCTGAGGGGGCGCCACCATTTTCTTGCACAGCTTTGCCCCAGTGCCACCATCCAGGACCTGGGACATCTGACCATGGGAGAAGCAGATGTGGATGAGCTCCACGAGCTGAGCTGCCCAAGCAAGGGCCAGGGCTCCTCCACTCATGATCTTATTCTCTCCACCTGCCACGTTTACCTTGCCTGTATAACCACCACACTCAGGTTTTTTTCTTTTAACTTTACAAGCAGTCGCTATCTGCCACTGCTTTTACTGCTCTTTTTTTACCTGGTAGGCTGCTGAGAGAAGAAAAACCTCAAAGAGCACTCAGCCAAATTTTCCAGGAGCAAAAGAAACTCTGCAGGAGATGATCCCTCACCAGCATTGCCCCCCACTACCTTCTCAGTCTTGTTCAGCATCCAGGAGGCTGCTGAATGTGTTGGATTATTTTGTGGGTTTGCAGTAGGGCTTGAACAGATTAAAGAATTGAAACCATCAGACCCATTTTCTCTTGGGTTCAACCCAAGATTTGAATTCAAGTCTTTAGGGAAAAAAACCCTAAAGTACATAGTAAATTTACATAGTGCTATCTCTTTCCCAAATTAAAGGCTTTACACCTGTGGTGGAAGTCTACATACTTCCAGTGTTAAGGACTGAATTTCACAAGTGTTTATTTTGTTATCTCAAGAGGTTAAAATGTGGAATGGACACATAATGAGTTTTGAAACTGTATGGATTAAGTTCTCCCTAAACTGTAGATCCTGTGGATGATGTAGTTGCAGGGTTTCTCTTTTATGAATTCCAGATTAAATTTGTTCTCTGATTAATTTTAATTCACATTTAAATAATTTATCAAATAAGAGGAAATTAACTAAAAGGGCCAAATGAAAGCAAATTGTAGGATATTTGTCCTTTTTACTGTGGAAGCATCAGCTGTAGGTCCAGAACTCAAGCACTGTTTTGTTTAAAGGGGATTAAATGCATGTGGATCATTTAGTGCGTCCTTGTGAAAATTACAATATTGAAACATTGATTAATTTCTAAGGAAAAGTCAATTTGTCAAATTCTCTGACAAATCTGATAAACATAATTTAACAAAGTTTAGTCCCAGATCACCTATTTAATAGGACATAAGACACAGGCTCTTGAATGAAGCCACTTCACAACAGTAGCTGTTTCCCATTGTTTGCAACTGGAATGGGACTATCAGCCTGCCATAAGTCAACTGCTGTATTCCTAAATAAACAACTCCTGCCTGCTGCCAAAAGGAAAGAAGCCAGGTTCTGTTCAGCGGCTGTGGTGATCCCAAGAGAAAAAAACCACAAAAAACCAAAAAATAGTTTAATTCAATCTGGCACTACCTTATTCACTAGCTGTAATTGTTAAACTATTGCTCTGCAAGAATAGGGCAAAATGAAAATTGGCTGATGTATTCCTGAATCTCAGCATTCTTGGATTTACTTTCAATCTAATCTTCACTCTGAATTTGCTGTGCTTCTGAAGTTCGTTTACTGGATAGTTATGGTATCACTGCTTTTTCCCCACTTTCAAGGCCCTGCACGGCTCGTCCTCACCTGCCTCCACCATTTCCCATGTGTCCCATCTTGTGGGCCACTTTTCCTTCACTGTCAATGCTTGTCACTGGTGGGACAACCAAACTTGCATGCCCTTGCCCATTCTGCCCACTGCTCTTGTTGAATTCCCACTATTTCCTTCAGACACTCCCTTAGTGCTCTCTTCAGCAAGCCTTATCAATGATTACACTGAAGAGCGCACTGATGACCAGGATGAGCAGTCTCCCCTCTTGCAGCATTTCCTTTTGCTCCCACATGTCCCCATCCCAGGTTATTCCCTTTTTTATAAATGGATGGCAATATCTTGGGATACAGGCTACCTTTTTGGTTTGTGTCTGGAGAAGCAGCAGTGGTACATTCCTTGATCAGGACTCTGATGCTACATTGGTACCACAACAAAAAATACATTTTTACTGTAAGATTGTTGTTATCTATGAATATTTACAATTTATCAGTACAGTTCTTAGCCAAATTGTCTAAAACACCCAGAAAGTCTTACTGATTCATATGAGATTTCTACAACACATATGAAGACATCAGTTAGTGGGAGACAGACCAATGCATGGTTTTAAAATCAAATTTTTGTCAAGAGCCTGCCATGCTCTTTATCCTACATTACACTTCTTAGATTTTAGGTTCTTTTATGAAAGCTTCTTGATCATGTGAGAAGCAGAATTGTTTAAATTATGACTGCTAAAACATTGGTCATCAAAAGCAGAAAAGTCAGATTTGGTGAAGCAGGCACTTTACAACTGGACCTCTTTAAGGTTTCATAACTAAATAATGACCCACTTTCTGTAGCATCCAAATGGCTTAAGGGCCCCAGGTGAGATCTGGGATCCTACATCATGTAATGTCTGAAAAATCTCCGTATTTTAAAAGACTCGAATGCAAGCACCACGTAAGGAGACATCAGCTACCCTGAGAGTGACCTCTGGGCTGGCAGGATGTGGAGACCTCCAGTTCACCCTGCAGTGGGAAGCAGCACAAGCCTCAACCAGATCAGCCTCTGTCACAGTTGCAGCTAAGTACACAGCCCTGAAGACTTTTAGAAACTCAAAAGACAAATATTAGGAATGTAAACAGAGGCACTGAGGTTCATGCAAGCCAGCTTCTGTCCTGGTTGTTCAAGTCAAACTTGTGAATCAATAAATACCTCTTGGCTTTACAATATTGGATTTCTTTACTTGGAGAGTGGAACAGAGGGCAACTAAATGATACAACTGTGCCATTCGGCAAAGCATCAACAGGAAACACTAGTGTGAAATTCCTCAGTACAACAGATTTTTGGCTGAGGTCTTGCATATCATCTTCCTGAGGTTCATTCCTGCACTCCCATGAAAATGTTGTTCACCTCTATGCCTTTAAAGCATTCACAGTCATCTTTACCATCATTTAATTAGCTTTTTATCAGTGACGAACACTGATGCTCCACTTCATATTATCTCCCCTGGGCCTAATGACCCTGATGATTCTTTCAGACAGCTGTAGCCTCACAATTTATTTTTTGGCGACATTTCTTGCATTGGAAAGAATGTGTTGGGCATTTGGGCAGTGCCAGCTTGCAAAGGGCTGATGGCAGATGGAAAGAAATCTGCCCAGTATGCCTTCACCTCTACACAAGCAGAGGGCCATCAATTTCCCCCATTAAGGAGTTGTCACACAGCCCACCCAGCTGGAGGAGAATCTCTGATAGCCAGGCTGGCTGGCGTATGCTATTCAAATACAAAATGCACTTTAAAAAGAAACGAAAATATCATTTGTGGGCAAATTGAAAATGCGTGGCTTTGACCGCAGCCAATTTTTTAATGACTGTAATATTTTAAGTGATTATTTTTGCCACTTCAGATTGCTCCTTAGAGAGGAGAGGTTTTTTAATTAAAATCTAGGCAATGCAAACAGATGAGATATGAGAAGCAGAGGAACAAGGAAAAAGATGAAGAAAATTAATTGAAGCAGCACTGTCAATGGAGCTATAAATTAGATATTGTGTCTTTCTGGAAATGAGTCATGCAGGTTTTAGAAATTTTAAAATTTTGACATGATAGCAGGTACAAGGATAGATTAAGTCCTGATAAAACCATTTATATGCAATATCTCAGTCAGCAAAGGTATGGTGACAGAATTTACAGACAACTTCAAATTCTAAATTCTGTGGATTTGGCTGTTAATGGTCCTGGCTTGAAACCCCTTCTTAAACCAAAGGAAAGAACACAATGTGATTAGAATACCTCCCCATGAGAAAAACAGAGCTTTAGTCTTTCCCACGTGCTACATTTTCACATCATTTAATGTAGGCTACAGAACAAAAGCCTTGGCTGCACAAGCAGACCAGGAGCACAGAGGGTTATAGTGCCCTTTCCCTTTCCAAAACAATAGGATGTAACTTGTCCTGTGATGTATCAAGGAACATTTTATAAAGCGTGTTTTCACTCATCATTTCCGATTATAGACTGTTATTCAAAGGCTAATGCTCAAAACACTTTGGTTGTTTATGAGTGATTTGTATGATTCGTATGGTTCTCAGTTTTCTAGGACATTTCATGATGTTTGTACGACACCGATCACTCTGGTGACGACCGGTTTCCTTAATGAGTCATTAACTGGCATGATCGGAACTATTCCTCCATGCTACCAGGAATTACTGATGTTTGGAGCACTCTGCCCTGAGCATCACCTGTTCTTCTGAAAGCAGTGGCATGCATTTACCCCTCTGTAAAGTGAGAGAGAATCAAACAAAGTGATTTATACTCTTCGGCATCTAATGGGTCAATTGATGTTGTTTTTGCTGATGTGCATCTCACAGTGACCTGTGAAGATCAAATTCTTTCTTTCTAGGAGGCAGGAAAGACCCCCTGTGCTTTGACGCCAGCTAAGAGCTAATGCTGGCTCCATGCCATCCCTCCCAACGCTTCCAAGCCACAGGGAACTGACGTGGAGAAAGGTGCAGGTTCAGCATTGCTGCCCAACATCAATTCTCAGCTGCCCAAATGACTCACAGCACTACAGCCAACCACCTGTCAGTTCTAATGAACTCCTAGGCATTGTATCTAAGTATTATTATTTTAGTTACAAGTATGATTATTAGAAAAAAAAAAAAACAAACAAAAAACCCCAAACCAAAAACAAACAAAAACCCCAACAAAGCCCCCAAAACAAACAAACAAACAAACCCAAGCAAGCAAGAGTAATTCCATCAATGGGCTAGATCTAGACCTATGATAAACAAATAAATGCCTTTTCATGGGCATAGCTCAGAATGCCTACAACCTAAAGGGAGCCAGTCGTCAGATTTTGTGCACCCTGCACTGCTTTCTTCAACTCTCCTCCCCTCTGACACTCCTCCTTCCACCCATGGAGAAGCAGGAATGTCTCTCAGATGAGCTGCAGCAGGAAGTCTGCCCATCTCTTCCCAGGAAGATGTGGTGGATAAGGGCTCCTGCGAGGCAAAGCAGTTGGCTAGAAGTCTGGGTTTGGCCCACAGACCAAGAAACAAAGGAATCTTGTCAGAAGAATCTATATCTTTGTAATTTTGACCAATACAAGGTCATAGCAATTTCAGTCTACCATTTTCCCACTGGCATACATAAAATATCATCTCCCCTCCTTCAAACGAGTATATCTGAACTGATTCAGAAAATGAATAACTGAACACTTTTTAAAGCAGGAATTAAAAGCAAAAGAAAAGAAAAAAAAATCTTGTTTATTTTAACACAAACAAACCCTATATATATATATATATATATATATATTTATATATATGCATTGGGATGTTTGTTTTAGAAGACTATCCAAAGCCATTCCATTAATTAACACAGTATTCAGACATTTGGAAATCTACTCTGGAATAAGGAAGGATCAAATAGCTTAATCAGCCTTTCTTTTTGCCAAATTCCCAGGCCTGTGTGCATGTCTTCTCTGCTCAGCAACACTCGACAACACAGGTTCAGGAAGGACTTGCAGGTCTAGGATGTGCACTGCCCTGCTCTGCTCAGGGTGTGGCAAAAGGTCACAGTGCTTTACACATATTTTCAGCATATTTTTTTGAGTGTGAGTGCTTAGTTCTCCCGCTTTTCTCATGCAACTTTATCTTCTGACACACTGGCATGCATATCTGGAAATGGAAATGAGCTGAATGATGACGACCTGTTATTTAAAGGGCTTACTGAATCAGGATACTGGGGTTGGAATATTTTCAGGGTTCATTGGTCATGCCCACAACAGTAAATAAGATGGATAAGTTACCATTTCCTTAAGGTAGCAAACCCAACCTGCTCAGCAAGGCTGGCACACACCTGCCCCCACTGCTCCATCCCATGCCATGCTGCACACACAGAGCTCAGCACCAACAGCCTCAGGTGTGGTCCCCAAACCCTGTAAGCCAAACACATGAAGCTGTCCAGCTGACTGGCAACCTCCAGACCCCAAATGAAGAGTGGCTGCAACTACTGTGAGACAGCAATTCTGTAACTTGACTCCTCTCAAAGATGATAAGTGTCACTGGGTTAAGATGACCAAATACATCGTCATTCTGGTGCCTCTAATGATCCATGCTGCTCTTTCCCAATGTGGAAAAATTCCAGAGACATGAGGTTTGGTCTCAGTGTAATTTCTGTGTAATCAAAGCACTGCAGAAATATAAGCTCTGAGACTACTGAGGTTGTCTCCCTTCTCAAAATTAGTGTTAGAGCTTCTGCAACCAATTTTGGACTAGGGCAATCAGAGAAAACAAAAGAACTTGCAAATGTATCTCAAAGTTCAGTAATTTCTGGTCAAATATACAATATATATGAAGTGCCCAATGAAAGCTGAAATCACTTTTCTGTTCCTCAGGAGTAAAGATCCAAGGAGCATTATTGACAAAGCACAGCATTCTTCCAGGCATTTCAGCAATCTCAACCACCAGAGCAATGTTCTAACCTTGCTCAGTTGTGAGACCATGCTCAAGCTCAGAGCTGTCACTGGAAATATTAAAACCCAGTCAGGAATTTATCCTGTTCAACACCCTTCCACACAGTCCAACACAGATAAACATGTTCCAGTGGATCCAATTAATCTCCTAAGGGTTGCCTGGCCTTGCTAACAGCGTCTCTCTTGCCTTTTGCTGTCTTCTTTGGAACCAAAATGCACAAGCTCAATGGCTTATCTCTCAGCTTGCATCCTATTTCAGTAGCCAGGTCCAGCTGCGTCTGCAGCCAGCCATGTGCTTTCAAACAAGTAGCAACTGCTCCTGAGGGTAACAAGATATGTAAAATATAAGGAAATCCCTGGGCCAAGCTTGAGCAGACTGGGAGAGGAGGAGAAACTGCTTCCCAAGCTGGGCACAGGAAAGTTCCCGCAGTGTTTATTGAGAACACAGCATCCAAACCCACCAAACTGGAGTGAACACATTGCTGCAAATTTCCCAGTAATACTCAGCTCACTCCAGTGGTTTTATCTTCAAGGGATATATAAGCCAGGGACTCGGTAGGCAGCAAGGATGACACTCCTCCTCTGGGAGGAGAGCACCTGCCTGGGGGGATGCAAACTCTGCCATGCTGTTTGCTGCCAAGGACAGAGAGTGGTCTAATGGCCTAATCTTACATGTCAGATCCTCAAGAAATATTCTTAAGGCTGGTTTTTCTAAAATATTAATTGAGAGAGGATGGCAGGGTATGAATTGAAGCCTGTATGGCACAAACAGGCTTGGGTATCAGAGAAAAGGTCTTGTGAGATTGGAATGAAGTTGGGCATCATGATAGTGAGTATGGGAACTTTTAGCACATAGGTGAGAGTTATAAAGGGTAGCATGACACAGCAATGACACTGCATAGAATCACAGAATATCTTGAGTTGGAAGGTACTCACTGAGACTATCAAAGTCCAACTCTTGGCCTGCCCAGGAACATCTCCATGACTACACCCTGTGCCTGAGAGCATTGTCCAAATGCTTCTAGAAATCTGTCAGGGTTGGTGCTGTGACCACTGCCCTGGGGAGCCTGATCAGTGCCCAGCCATCCTCTGGGGGAAGAACCCTTTCCTCACAGCCAGCCTATACCTCACCTGACACAGCTTTGTGTCATTCCCTCTGACCTTATCCCTGGTCACCAGAGAGGAGATCAGTGCCTGCCCCTCTGCTCCCCTTGTGAGGAAGCTGCAGACAGCCATGACACCACAATTTGCTGATCCCTTAGTAAAAATGTAAAGAAAAAAATTAATTTTCTATACAGACTTTGTGACAAAGATCAGGACTATTTAGCAAGTCCTTGTTGTCTGGGAATCAAAAAGACTCATAGAAAAAAGGGAACTAGAATTATCTGTGCTGGAAGCTGCCCCTGTAACACTATTAGGTTTTCTCAAATATTATTCTGTATGCCAATGACTTTGGCTATGATAGAGAAATCTGTAGCCTTCCTCTATGCCATATTTAATGTCATTAGCACAATCTACAAGAATTCTTACCTTTCTACTTATAAAAAATATTATGTTTGTAATGAACTGAAATTAAAGCTAAGTTTAAAAGAAAATAATAAAAAAGATTTTGTAAAATTTTATATAATATTCCAAACATGAAAAGCAAAAAAAAAAAAAAAAAAAAAAAATTGTCAAAAATTGTTCTTGGTGTTAGAATGCTATGACAGGTTTTATGCTGATCTGATGTAAATCTTGACCCAATTTATAGTCTTACTTTTGACATAACATGAAATTCACATTGCAAAATCTGTTCAAATTATATTTGGCAAGATTGTTCCTGAAAATCTGAGGAAGACTGCAGCAAGAGCTAAAAATGAAACGAGTGAAGGAGAGCTCTGGTGACAATAAAGACACACTGCAGGGTCCTGTGAAGAATTAAAGGTCTGCCTCACACATGGCTTTAACCTAGTGTGCCTACACCACAGCTTTACACATAGCCTCAACCTGGTGTAAGTGGCTACACACACTCAGAGGTCAGCTGGAAACAGGCATTTGCACCTTTCATTTGCACCTAAAACAGAAGATGAAATTGGAGGAGTGGCAGGTTGGTGAAACCTCACTCATGTTACAATTAGGCTTGAACTTCATGGGATTTCTGTCTAGAAACTCTCAGCGATCTCCAGTTTTAGGTCCTCTGTCTTTCATAAATTCCCAGTTGTGTATCGGCACAAACTAGATGAGTTTAACTAAACAAACCCCAAAATAACCTCCACAACCAACCAACCAAAAAAAACATCCTATAAACAATAACAACAAAAAGGTTTATTTGCTAAAGTTTAGTTGTTTTTTATACATGTTTCAGAAAGAGCAAGCAGTGTTCAGGCTTGGACAACTGGGAAAAGTAAAAGTGCTTGTGGTATATTAATCCTTGGTTTTCTTTCACACCTTCACATATGTGGGCTGGATTTCAAAATCCAGAGATAAGACTGACAAAAAAAGAAGTGCTAACCAATCACAGAGTATTAATTAAATATGCAGGACATTATTTGATATTAAAGTCTCATTAAAAACTTAGCCATGTAGTTTAAATTACCTTACTGAAGTAAAAAAAAAGAGTCAATAAAATAACACTGTGATTAGTAGATCAATGGGAATAATTATTTCTTAAACTATTAATTTGAAGCCATTTGTATCAGGTTCTGTGGGAAAAGGATGAGGCCAAAGTCAAACTCCTTACTGCCCTCAGTATTCAACATCTGTTTCCTGTGCAATTGCCAAAACCATTAACAGCATCATAAATGAACCCTGACATCAAAACTGCTTTTGTGAATGAAAATAGGATGAAACCAGAAAGTCATCAGCTTGTTGAACTTCTGGCTGCTTTGAAACACAGACAGCAAGAATCCAGCTGTTTTCCAGATATTGAACAACTTTGCATGTACTCTGTGCACAGAGATCTTGTTGGGCTCCTTAGAGTTTTTCTCAAGGTAGAATGGATCTTGGTCCTGCTGCATCTCACATATCAAAACGGGATCATGTTGGAAAAAGGAATCTTTTATGAGCAGCTACTACCTGAATGCATGCTGCAATGGAGATGGGATATTCACAGACAGAAAAAGTGGGAAACCTTATTTTTTGTGATGATTTGTGAAGTGAGTAGCTGTAGCTGAACAAGACCAAATTAAAAAGCAGGTATTTAAAATATCTAACATTAATTTAAAATATCTAACTTGAATTTATTTCAAAAATGCTGTACTGCTTTGCTCTAAGGAAGCTGTTTTCCATTTTCTGTTACATGATCTTTGACATGACAGTATAAATTGCCATGGTTTTGGTTTTGGTTTTGGTCATGGTAGAAAAGTTGCACAGAGAGCTCCAATGGGATAGAGAAAGGGTGAAAACAAAGCTAAAAAGAGCCCAATGCCAGAAACAGATGGAGTTTCCTGAACACCTTGTGATCACAGTTTGGTTAGATGTTATTGTCTTCTTCTACTTAAAAGAGAATAATAATATTAAGTCGTGGAAAATCAGACTAACCTTAACTGTGGCCCCAGGAAAGAAAAGCCAGTTGCCAGTATCCACAGGGTCCAGATTATCTTCTAGCACAACTTTTCTGTGAGCAGCATTTATGATCAGGACGTTGTCCAATGCCCAACAGGCTTCATACACATCACCAGCATGAACATAATCCTGTTTCCACTGAAAATGGACGTTCTCTCCTTTAGCATCTTCAGGAAGATACAAGATGTGGATGATTGTGCTGATGTTGGAAGGGGCACTGAAAAACAATGACAGGGAATTAGACCAATTTTAAGCCATACCAGGAACATTTTCCCTCAATTAACACATTTATTAGGTGTGACATGGTTGTGCTACATCCCTTGTATGCTGACAAAGCTTCTGTGGAGATCAGAAAATACCTGCCATGAGCAGTCCCACTGTGCCAGGCAGTGCACACCCAGCCCAAACAGGCAGCCTGGCTTCAGAGAGAGTGCAAACTGAGGCAATAAACAGCAGAGCAGTGCAGATGTCTGGAGAGCAGGAGGACAGAGCAGGACCATGTCCATGCTCAGTGCCGGTCACAGATGGTGGCTGAGTGTTTTGAAGGTATGGCCAAAATGAAATGTTAAGGAAGCTCATTATGAAAACAGGTCTCACAAAATTTGATTTTTGCACCATCAAAAGAATCTGCTGACTTCTGATGTCTTGGTCTCTTGAGATTTGGATGGAGCAGAATGGTAGGATAAAAAAGCTAGGAATTTTCTCAGACAAACATGTCTCTCCAATCCCACACCTCTGCTGTCAGAATAATTCTGTGGATGGGGAGGGTGAGGTTGTTTTTCATTTCATGTTCTGCTTCAAGAACAATACAGAAGAAACACTCCATTTGTCCTCTCTTTTGCTGCTGAAAATGGAGAGTGAGGATGGAGAGTCAGACCTGGAGCATTACTATTGGGCAGTGATTAGGGCCTTGAGCTGTTCTTCAGAGAGCTGTGGAAGGATTGAGGGTCACCATGAAGGAGTTGGGGATGCATGGGAGGTTGGGAGGAGGTGACCTCCATTGACCAAAGGGATATTCCAGACCATGGAACACTGTGCTCAGTGTATAAAGTGGGAGGAAGAAGGAGGGAGGGGGGATGTTTGGAGTGATGGTGTTTGTCCCCCGAGTCACCACCACATGTGATGGGGCTCTGCTGTCCTGGAGATGGCTCAGCTCCTGCCTGCCCTGGGGAAGCAGTGAAATAATTCCTTGTTTTGCTTTGCTTGTCTGCACAGCTTCTGCTTTTCCTATTAAAGAGTCTTTATCTCAACCCACGAGTTCTCTGGCTTTTACCTCTCCAGCTCTCTCCCCAGTCCTGGTAGTAGGGAGTGAGAGAGCATCTGAGTGGAGCTTGGCTGCTGGGTGAGCCTAAACCTCAACAACCACCCAGCAAGTGAAACAGCTGTATTCAAACCTCAGGCTGTAAGGAATTACAAAACTGAGATTTGCAAGATGGCAGCTAGTCAATGTTCTATCTGCCTTGGTAGTGATGCTTTGAAGGCTGAATATTTTGTCAGAGACAATCCAGAGCTTTTAGGGAAAAAGGGCACCAATAGCTTCCTTTTATAGCCGAAAATAGAGGAACTTCAAATTTGAAAGCAAAGCAAAATGCCAAAAAGCAATTTGTCCCATCTTCACACCCAGAATGTGTCCCCACCAGTGTCCCTGCACTCTCTGAACACTGTGTCTGCCACCCTGCAGTGCAGCGCTGCTCTGGGGCACTTGGAGCCCACGCAAAGCACTCGCCTTCCCCGGAGAGCTCTGCCTCCCTCCCAGAGCCCAGGGCTGACATCCCACTCACAGAATGCACCACCTCCCCTTCTCAGCTGCCCTCCTGTCCCACCCTCCCCAGCTCTCCCACCGTTCCCTGGAGCTGCCTGTAGTGCTGTGAAATCTGCTGAAGCACATTCGAATGAGCACTGCAATTCAGATGAGAAACGAGCATCCCTCCATAATTCATCCTCTCCACTTCGCACGACATTGCTCTATTGACCTATTTTCTACTGCTGGCTCCGGCATCAAAGTTGAGGAAAGAGAGGTCAGACTGCATGCACATTAGCTTCAAAAAAATTTGGTCTCAAGGGCTTGTGTTTGCATCCTCACAACTCTTAACTTTCCTGGCTTTCAGAGCAGCTAAGCTGGTGTTGTGGACTAGGGGTGTAATTTTGCATCAATGTGAGAAAAACAGAATGCATTGTGTGGTTACTCTGAGGCAACTTCAGGGCCTGCAGTGAGTTACTCTCACTTTATATTTATCTGAGACAAGAATTAGCACCAATTGTTTTACTAAAATTGAACATAATTTATGGTTTTATTCAATGAAGTTGTAGTCCCACTCCCACAAGGAGTTGGAAAATGAGATACTAAATACACAGCCTTGCAGGCAGAGTCTTGATTACTTGTCAGAAATCAAGTACCCTTTTGCTCTACAAATTGCCTCGATGGACTGAAAACAGGCTCAAGCAAGTTACTTGCATAGCACTGACACTGAGGTAAAGCAGGAAGGCACTCTGAGATGCTATGAGTACATCACATATAAATAACAGTTTTTTCTTCCCCAGTAGTATAATCATGTTTTTATGCCATTGCACAAAATGCCTTTCCTATTATTACTTAATAAAATATGCTGTCTTAGAAAAATCCATTTCTGACTGGCTTTCTCTTTAAAGAAGTGGATACTGTGCTGAAAAGATTCCAATTTTCCATTCATAATCCTTTGTGTTCTTATGTATGCCAGTTGGTTTAAAAGCAAGCCACTATTTATCATAATTTTATTATTGCAAGAGTGTGTATTACAAGAGCCAAGTGCTCATATCAAACTATAAAATGTTTCTATTGAACAATTTACCAAAGTAAAAACTTGAAACATTATACAATATGGCCCTTTCTGACATTAAAAATGGTGCTAAAATGCAAAAAGCCATCAAAGTTTTGTTTTTTCAGGCACCTGAACCTGCTGGTTATTGGAGTTGCATGGTAAGTTTGAAGTGATTCTTTTCCTCACTTCCCACGTACTCAATGGATAAATTTGTGATTTACCAAACCCGGTGGCAGTTCTGCAATTAGCCAGGAATTTCACCCCTCATCTTTTGTATGAACAAGGAGAAGTGAAAAGTTAGCAAATAAATCAAGTTTTAAAAGAGCCAAGTTTAAACACCACCTGCTCAGCTGGAAAACGTGAAAATTATTAAAAAGCTGTAACAAACCTAATTTTCTCCAGCTGAGTCCAATCTGCAGAACTGTTCTTACTGTAGGACACCGTGATGCTGGGATCTGAGTAACTAAAGCGACACGAGCCCGATCCTGGGAAAGCAATAAAATGAGAAGTGTTACGACACAATGAAGCATAAATGATTCTCCAATAACCACAGGGCTGACTGTGCCTTTGTCACCTTATCACTTCTCCCCATCTTAAAATGCTTTGATTGATGATGAAATTTCCTGTGATCTGTTGCTGAAAGTAAACACAAAATAATGCATGCTTTATGAGTCAGAAATAAAGTAGAAATGATAAATCACAGCAGTGCCATGTAATCTCTGCAAATTTCCCAGGGGAAGCCGAGTAAATTACTTAACACCCCCAACCGCCGGAAAAAACCCACCATCTAATGTTTAAACAAAACCTTCTTGTTGGAGAATAATTCACATAGCAGAATTCACAGTAAAAGACTGTTTTTCATATTATTGCATAAATAAAAAATGCTAGAAATAAAAATACAGTGAGAGGAAAATATATACGGAATTACTTGAGCCAAGAGCAAATGTGATTTAGGAATTTAAAAGAACAAAGATGTTACAAAATTAGTTATTTTAAGGTTGCCTGAAGGAAATTAAATTAAGAAATCATCCAATATGCTCCCTAGATCCTATAATTAATAATAAACACTTGATGCTGATCTGGGAATCTCAGAACACTTTACAAAAATGAACTAATTAAGCCTTATGGCACCCCTGCAAGGTAGGGTGATATATTTACTTTTGATTTATAAAAGGGTGCCTTCTGGGTGCTGTCACAAAAGATGAGCTTAACAATTAATACATGGGGCAGTCAAAATAACACGAAAACAGGATTGAGAAATTCATCCTAGAAAACATGATAAACAATCTGAGTTGTAATTAAACACACTAAAATACTATTTTTCTTCAGACACCAGATAATTCATCCATCTCAGAAAATTCCATGTTCAGTGAGAGACACAGCCTGTGCTCCAAAGATCAAAATGTCATAAGCATGTGAGAGTCAAATCAGCAGACATCATGTACTTTCCATGTTTAAGAGAAGCAGCTCTCAATTAAACAGCATCTCTGGTGGCATCAGGATACTACTGAGTGAGTAGCGCAGCTTTGCTCACACT
Organism: Turdus rufiventris; assembly: GCA_013186435.1. Taxonomy (NCBI): domain Eukaryota; kingdom Metazoa; phylum Chordata; class Aves; order Passeriformes; family Turdidae; genus Turdus; species Turdus rufiventris. The sequence goes on along the minus strand of PYHW01010409.1, from coordinate 8,913,361 downwards.
ACAAGTATGTATTGTATGTGCCACAAGTAGTATGTTATGTTTATGTGTCTCAGATACGTTCAATCACACCAAAAATTGTGATTTTAATATATTTTAATAGATGTATAAATGTACATACACACTGCTGACAATATAATACTATCATTTTCCAACCCGAGGTGCTTATTTTTGTAAAAGAAATAAATGGCCTGATTAAAAAGGTGTTAACCACTTGTACAAGAGAACAACTTACACATTTTAATGGGAACATATGTCATTAAGCACAAATCTTGCAGCCCCAACTCCCCTGAGGCAGTTCACATTCACAGCTCTCAGCCCTACAGAACTGCTTTTCTACTCTGAGACACACATCACATACCTCCACAGGGGGAAAACCACTCCAAAACATGGGATGAAGTCCTGTGTCTATAATTTTGTCTGATACATCAACTAGATTCTTGGAAATGATCCACAAAGTTTTCCTGTATCTTTCACTAATGTTAAATTGCAAATAGAGTAACAGACACTTCCGAGCCCCTACAGCTGCATGTGGTATGTTCAGCTGGTCTGACACGTATTCTTGCTGTAAAGAGGCACAGAATAATTAATATTGCAAAGGCAGCAGGACTTTGAATTACAAGCCATGTATCCAAAATGACTACAAAGCAACTGTCTGGTTATATTTTACTGACAAGGCATTTTATTTCTATCATATTAAAACCAAATGATGTCAGGAAAAGCCTTTGCGTTTCATATTTGCCCATCTGTTGAGATGGTCTAGTTTACTGAGTGACATCTGCTGTCACTTGCTACTTCTGTGGAATTTAGGAGTACCAACCCTTAATCACATTTGTTCATTTTATTTTAGAGGAATTCAGTTCAAAAATCAGGGAACTACAGCCAGTTTGACATCTTTGGCCAGTCAGAGGCTGTGAGGTAAAACAGCAACATACTGAGTTTTATGTCAGACAGAAATTAAAAGAACATAAACAGTAAAAACAGCCAGCAATATAGACTTTATAACATGTGCCATTCCAGTTAGTGTTACAATCAACTTTTGATACAGTGCTCTTAAAAAAAAGCTAGGTTGAAATATGCTGCTTAAAAAGGGGAAAAGGCCAGATTTGCTGCACAATCAACATGAAAAATGTTGTCTGTTAGGTCTGAACACCCTCAACTATGCAATGAACATCAAAGCTTTTGCTTAAAATAAACGGGGCCACTCAGAAACGGCTTTGCAAGGTAGGTGTGATATTTCACTTCTGATACTGGAAAAAGAGCAATGGAGACAATTAAAAAAGGGAGAAAAATGCTGGGTTTTATTATTTTAACAAGCAGGACAGATTGTATTAAGATTAAAGATAGTTTGGGAAAGTCCTCAAGTAGCAATTACTGGCTGTGATGACAAATGTGTTGTTATCAGTATTTAAACCCTCTTTTTGTATGTTCTTGACTCAAAATCATAAGATAGTAAGATTATTTTTCATGTACCTATCTAATTCTGCAAAACTCAAACCGACAAAAATAATTTAAAAGTATTGACCTGGTACTTGAATGTTTTGCAAAACTAATACACATCCTAGTTTACATTAAGAATTTCTCCCCAAGAAAAGGGAGGAGGGAGAATATGCAATTGTGTCACAGGACAGGGTTTACTAAGATGGTCTTGCAAGCCACTGCTCTTCAATATAATTTTCAAGATTACTTTCAATATTACTTAATAATACGGCTTAGTTAATATACGTTAATAATACGTTAGTCCATATCACTGTTATTTCAGTAATCCTAAACTAGGATTATTTAAAAATAAAGATCTGCTTTTTGGATGTTTGCCTCTACCTTGACCAGCAAAAGCTACATTCTGACTTTCTGAACAAATATGTGGTCAGAACTCAAGCATTGCAGGAAAGGGGGGCCAATTCAGCTCAGGAGAGAGGTGTCCTTCCCACAGCCCCCAGAAATGGTAATAAACAGTTTGTCAGCTCCAAGCAGAAAAGCAGGAGCAGGATATCATGCCATAAATATTCACACCTTCCTGTCTTCTGAAGGAAAAGTTGTACATAAAACCTTTTGAATGAGATTAGATTGTTTGCTTTAAATCAGGAAAGCCCAGGATTTGAATTAGCCCTGAAAATGGGTAGCACTATGATTGCCGTAAACAAGTTTGTGTTAGTAAGCTGCTGCATTAGAGAAAAAAATCCTGTTTATTTCTTAGGATGAGTATGTCACAGCAAGATTGATGCCTTGGTGAGGTTATTGGGATACATCTGGCTGAGAGTTAGGATTATACTTTCAATATTAAGGGCTTGCATGAGTAATTATTTATTGGGAGCGGGGGGGAGTCCCAAACCACTCTCCAATCAGGAACAGCCAAATTTTTTCTTTACGTACATACAAGGCAAGTTTGTCCTTGTTTTTCAGGAACAAAGTGGTTTTTCCTTTGGAGTTATTTTATTCCTTTTGATAGACTTTCATCTGATGTTCATAGACTTTCAAAACTTTCAGAGAAAAGCTAGAGTACAGACAACCTTCATGGATTTAATTTTAAATGAGACATTTGAAGCTCAGACAGCAATTTTGTCTGTTATCAAAAATTATGAGCAGCTTCTGTTATAAAACCCAGCCATTTCCATATACTGAATATTCTGAAACACTAATTTATTTGGCTGGTGTTTTACGTATTTGGATTTTTTTCTGAAGCCAAATTTCAATAAAACAAAATTTTCTCAAAACTGAGTCCAGGCACTGATGCTAATAGAAGAGGGTTTTGACTGGCAGAGTATGGGATAGCTGAACATGTCCTGACATATGCTTTGTTAATTCTGCTTAGCTAAACAGGAAAGAATACAAAAGTGAAACAAAACTATGTTTCTCAATTGTTTTTCTGCTGATTAGCAGTGACCACTCTTAGCACGTCCAACTGAAACAGCAGGATTTTTTTTTTCGTTTTGTAATTTTAGGTCATCTTAAGCTGATTTTGGCCATGTAAAGTACTGGTGAATACTTTACCTATCTTATTTTTTAAATTCCATGTAGGTAGCAGTACTAAGAGCACAGTATTTCAGGAGAGATGTTATGAAGGCATCACAGATCAGCTGTTTGCATCCAGGTATTCAGTTATTTGTATCCAGGCTGACAATGGCAGGCAAAATTAATTCTCACTATGGCTTTGCCTCCAACTGTGTCAGATTTACAGAAACCCACGTCTTACAGCTGTTGGTCTCTAAGATTTCTTAACAACATTGATCAGAAGCTGGTGTTTTGCTGAGATAAAACTGGGTGCCATCTGCAAGGGAAGCAATATTTTGCTCCTTACAGAGTGTGACGTCCTCTGCCTCTTGACAACCTCTTGATAGTTCCTGCGAGTGCTTCCGTGGATAAGCAGATGAGATATCTAATGCTGGCTCCAAGGAGAATGAGTCTAATGGGGACTGCACAAGAAAGATTCACACAAAAAATGTGCAGAATGCTTCAAATTGTGTCCTGAATGCAGTCTGAAAAACAAAAGTGCACTGGGAAGAATCCCTTTTATCTAATGTACAAGATTGCTTTTATTAATTTTGTTAATGGGATGAATAATGATTAGTGTTTGCTAAGGATTATAATTTTGTGATATCACTTGAATTAAGCCAAACTGAATAATATAAATTACTACTGGCCAAATCTGGCTGGCTTGCTAATAGTTTTTTCCAAAGTAATGAACCATACTGTTTGGTATAATGAATGGTCCATGGGTTCTGATATTTTTTGGTGTATGTTAATACTGATTTTCGATCAAGAAGAAAATGGTTTTAAACATTGTTAAATATAGAATATTTAGTGCTGGATATACAAGATGCACTGGTACAAAAATATGCAATGCACTGTTTATTCCATTCTGCTTCTGAAAACTTTCTCAAGAGAAGGTCACAAGAGCATTTTCATTTTTTTTGAAGCCACAACTTTGAATTTAGTGATTTTTTAATTATGACATTTTAGATCTTTAGACTTTTTAATCAGCTTTTCCTTATTTATAGAGTGAAATCAGAGTACAAAGAGGTCTTTTGAGTGTAAAAAAAATTCAAACTAAAAACTGTAAGTACTGCATTCTATTTTGTAATCATAGTCTATCTGTTAATGGAAAAAATGTTTTTATTGTTGGCTGATTTTCTTTCCCTTGTGGGAAAAGGATTTTGACTGTACTCTCGTATGTGCCCTGACAAACAATCTGAAATAAATATCTGGCACGAGAAAAAAAAATGCCAATGGTGTTTGCCTTTCATAAAAATCAGATCTACTTTAGCATTAGTAAGAATTACAAATTTTATAATATAGAGTCTCAGCAATTAATTTTCTTCAGGTTTCTGAGAGCAGTTGATTTTTGTTCCACTGGCATTTCGGAAATGTTGGCTAGTTATTTACATTGAAATAAAATTAAAGGGTTGATGAGCAGGCTAAAAGTCACCACTGTAAAACTGTAAAACATGAGGAGAATAATTAGGATTTCATCAATGAAGTCCTAAACGTTAATCTGGGGCTAAACTCCAGGAGGATGGGGCTCTGAACAGGCTGATCTTGCCCAGGGTGTGATCCTGGTTGGAGCACGGTGCAGGTGATCACCCACGGGTCCCTTCCCATCCACCTCCTGCCAGGATTCCCAATAACAGCAAATGTACTTTTCATGAATTAATGCAGCTAATTTCCTTTAGATGAGAAGTCTGAGGAAATACTTATCTGGTTCAACTTCCTCTTATTCTATTTATATTCAGAGTTCTGATGTGCTTCCTGCACTCACACAAATTTCTCTTCTAATGAACAAGCTCAGATCACAATTCATATCGCTTTTTGGGCTGAGAACATTAAGGTGAGAAAAATAAGCCAAGCAGAAAGCTGTCCTTTCCTCATGACAGTGTCCAACTTATTCTGATGTAAAGCTATTTATAGTGTCTCTTTCCGAGATACAGCCAGCAGGTCTGTGCTTGGATAATAAGTCTGTTGCCAAATAAATAATTACAGGATTCTAAATTTAACCACACTCTTAAGTGCACCAACATCATATAACAAAACACCATGCTAGAGGCAAAGACAGCAAACTTTCTTAGACCTGGCTGAAATGGACACCCAGGAACTGTAGCTACTGAAACAACAGCATCATTAATGCTCCCAAAATAATTGCAGTTCCTCTTGGATGTCTGACAAAATAGTAACCCCTGTGTTCAGGAAGCATTTTCTACTGATACCCACATTCTACACTTGAACATTATTTACATTAGTTAATGGCAAATTATGTAGAGGCCCTCTAAGTGAAGGGGTGACCTCTCAATGAAGCTGGGCAAAATGTAAATGATACCATGTGAAAGCAGCTCAGTAGTACACTAACACGTATCAGTAAATAGAAAGAGATGCTTTGTGTAGCTGTGTTTAGCAGCCAGGGTCAGCTGTGAAGATCTATAATCAAGAAAATGAGCATAATAAGGTGGTGGTAAAGGTATTAAAATATTGCAGGAAAACACATGAAGTTTTATTTAGATCCCTACAGCCAGTCCAGTCTAGAGAGGCAGTAGAAAAAACACATTGGTCTCGAGAACTGCTGTGTAAAAGGAGGTATCTTGAAAATAGATATGAAAATCCTTTCCTTAGCTGCTTTAGTGAAATTCTGTGGCGCCAAGAAAATCTGGATAATAATTTTTCTCAAGCTAATTCCGCACTGTCTTTTTCCTGAAACCCAGTAAAACTGATTACCTGCTCTAAATGTATATGCAGGTAGATAATAATTAGCTTGGTAAAAATTGGTTTTTGCAATTCCTGATGGGCTTCTCTATTTTTATCTGCTTTTTCTTCTCAGTCCCTCCCCCACTGAAGGAACAGCCAGGACTGTTTTGCTGAGCGGGGGGCTTCTCAGTTCCACCCCCCAGGAACTACAGATGCTTTGTTGTTTAATTCAAAAATTGACCTTTTTAATCATACAAAAGTGTTATCCTCATACAATGGTATGAGCAGGATTAAGATGAGTCTGTCTGTAATCCAGCATCTCTAATTTGCAGTGACCAATTCCATAATGACCCACGTTTGACTGTGAGGTGGTGGCACGGCCACCTGCCCTGGATCTGAATCTTGAGGCTCTTTATCTTTTCTGCTTTTCTCCATGTAGTAAATCTTTAACACTCACATTTTAATTCCCAACAGTGGCTGAGAAGCCCTGGTACAGAAGTAATAAAGACAATATTTCATTGTAACCTTGGGCTAGCCAAAACAACACAAATCATTTTGCCCCAAGGCCATTAAAATGTCTTTCAAGTACAGCATCAACTTGAAACCCTGGCTTCAATCTAGGTATCACCTAGGCAGCCCCTCTTGTTAAATCCAGCAAAATCAATAAACACCACCTAATATTTCCACATGCTATGTGAAGAGTACATGTTGTTATTTACTTGTCTTATTCTTTCACGTTAAATGTAATATACAACCTATGCATCAACACAAAGAGTTTTTCCACCAGGAAAGGGAAATTAGTAGGTTTCATGACAGACAATAGCAAATGACAATTTGGGTAGCCAATTAAAAAAAAAAATAGATATATAGATATATATACACATAACATTGTTTATTGGGAGGAAATGGGAAATGAAGCAAGCAGAAGAAATGCAGAATGGTGAATGACACCAATTTTGGTATTGAATTATGTTATACTAAATTCTCAAGCTTTTCCCAAATGTATAGGAAAGAAATTAGGACAAAACAACCTGAGGGTACAAATATTTTAATGCTCTTGTTGCTTAGAAGAGAAGGACTCTAACTCTAGTACCAATGAATCTGTGGCCACCAGAACTGCCCTTCCCTGCTGGTACCACTATCAACACAACTGCATGGATGTGCCATGCCTGCACAGGAAACTTGGTGCTTCCTGGAAGGCACTGGAGAAAGAAATTTGTGTGACTGAGGGAAAACATCCATGCAGATGACTAAAGCAAAGGAGGTGGTTCAACACGCCCAAAACATTTGGCACCACAGCTTCTTCTATGAGAATTTTTTTGTGTTCAGCTAACAAGATAGCGATGAACTTACAAGATCGAATGGTGCCCCATGCTAAATTCAGAAGTGATTTATTTTTCACTTTGGTATTTATTTAGAGATATGTGAGTGAATTCTCCTGGCAAACCTGAAGGAAATCTCTATCCAGTTCTGCTGAGTCCATCTCAGAAAATGCTATTACAGCATTTGTGAGCCATCCAATAACTTCTGCAAGTTGTAAAAACGACTGAACAAAACTGGAAATTAGGAGAAAATGATCAGCAGGGCTTTCTTTAAGCCAAAGCTAAGACCTACATAGCAAAACATGTTTGGAAATGTTCTAGTCAATGGTCTGAATTCAAGCAGAGGATAAACAGCATAAAAACACTACTGTCAATATAACAGCTGCCACCAGATCTGAATCAAATCATGATAAGAGCATAAATTATAAATGTCTTCAGACTGTTACGTGGGGCCAAATGCAGTCATCATTGTTCTCATGGCTGAGCCGAAGTGGAATTGGGGTGATTCTGGTGGGAAGCAGAAGGGATCATCATCCCATGCACATCTCTGCAGAGCCCTTTATGCTGCTCTAGGGGACAGCCCAGCAGTGAGAGACTGCTGCTTCCTCCACAGAGATACATGGAGCTCAGTGATCAGCTGCACTACTTGTTTTTGTAAGATTATTTTTTGTTCATCATGATCTTCTATTTGCTGAGGTTAATAGAGAAGTAAATGTGAGTTCTGAAGCACAGAATCCTATCAGGTAAGGATTAATCCAAAGTGGACATTCAATAATTCTAATGACGATGCTGATGACATAATAATAATAATAATAATAATAATAATAGTAACAGTAATAATAATGATGTGTATATTGACCACAAATCAAGCTAAAATAGTATTTCTATTATCTAGATAATCAAATAAACATTAACATTTAATTCTGCAAGACTACACTGGTAACAAAGGCAAATTGCCACTACAAATAAAAAGTGGAATAAATTATCCTGAAAAAATTGCAGTTGTAAAGATGAACACTATCCATGCTTTGTCTTCAACAACCATCACCAAGACCATTATGCAATGGATTTTTCTGAGTAAAATAGCTTTCACACAGACCCTAGTGACCTTGGTAGTTCAGGGAGAGAAATAAAGTCTTTTGATTCACTAACCTGATGTCTTAGGGTGAAGGGGGACGTGACATGAAAATCTTTTTGGAATCATTATGTCAAAGATCTGCATCCAAATCAGTGACCCGTACTCATATACTAATTAAAAGCAATCAATAGCAGATTTTAAAGTTTTCTGAATTACAGTCACAGATGACTGTGAAATCAACAGTATTAAAAACAGACTGTAAATAAACTAAGCAACATAGAAATCCTTGGTATGTGCATTGCACATGCACCTCATAAACTAAAAAACATGACAGTATCAATGTAAAATTATCACAGATAATACAATTACTCTGCAGCTAAGTACTGCTGATGGTCTGATGGATTTTAAAAGCTCAGGAAATTTGAAGTGAAGACAGGGTGATTACTCAACCAGAAAATAAAGTTGCAAAATTGGAAAGTGTGTTGAACAAGATTGGAGAAATTATTACTTCTGTTACTGGTTTAAGGGATTATACTGTAAGATTGCCAATGAAATATTTATGCATGTAAACGCAGAGAGTTTGTCATTTTATTTCCTCTGGAGGAAGATAAAAAATGGGGGAAAAGGTGTATACTATAGAATAAAGATCACCCCTATTAAAGCAACATCTCTGCACCCTGAATTACCAAAAAAGTCCTGAATAGCTGAATACTAATAGTAATATTTCTTAATAATATTTTTCACCATATTAAAAGCAATAGATACACACATTTGCCCTTACTATAGGGTTCCATTAGAAAGATACTAAGGGACATTGATAAACTGCTGGCAAGTATTGTTAGTGATTGTAATAGATTAAATTAATACCTGTGGAACCCTCTATGGAATATATGTCAAATACTGTAATCGACAATCAACTTGGTCAAATAATTTGGAACAATGGAAGGTGCAATAGCAATAGATACCAGAGAAGTGACTGGACAACAAACTGTAACGCTTGGTCAGCCCTGAAATAGTTGGGTGGATGATCATTGTAGGTCCCTTCCAACTGAAATGGTCCTGTCCTATCCTGTCCTATCCTATCCTATCCTATCCTATCCTATCCTATCCTATCCTATCCTATCCTATCCTATCCTATCCTATCCTATCCTA